>JAAXCT010001385.1:0-183106 GCA_012490785.1 Eragrostis nindensis
CTTAAGCCACCGCCTCTCCCGCACCGCTTCGCCGCCTTTAAAAGAAACCGAGCTCCTCTGTAAGCTTCATGACCATTGGAGTTTGGAAACCCCCAAAGGTATGAATGTTTTGGTGATTGGGTGACCATATTGATGTGACTAACATTTCCTTGTAGGATATTCAAATGGTCATGTCAATGAAGCGTCGTCTCACATACTCTATCTATCGACGACTTGGTAATTGGTTGCCTCGACAATTCGGATCGAGAGCTTGATGGAGTCGCGGAGAAGATGTGGATCAAGGCTAAGGACATGCTAGATCCAGCGAGTGTTGCTGGTTAGATGTTAGCTTGAGTCCATAGGAAAAACCGGACTATCAAGAGGGATCGAATTGGTTCTCTTAGAGCACACTAGGTTAGAGATCAAATGGATGCATTGTGAGTCTCTGAGGGCTAGGGTGGCTGAAGAGAAGAAGAGGAACCAAGGATGAAGAAGTTGGAAGCAAGATCAAGAGTGGATCAAGTTTTCAGCTTATCCGGAGGAGAACGGACAGTACGGTCCTAGGGACCGTACAATGCGGTCTTCATTGAAGATCCAGACAGAGAAGTGAAGTCTCGGGATGCTGAGAAAATGAAGACCGGACAAAGGGACCGGACAGTACGGTCTAGGGACCGTATGTATACGGTCATCAGAGGATTTCCAGACAGAGAAGTTGAAGTTTCTGGAAGTGGAAGAAATGAAGACCGGACAATTGACCGGACGGTACGGTCCTAGGGACCGGACAGTACGGTCTTCATTGGAAATGAAGAAGAAGTGGAGATGCGCCTGGAAATAGAGACAGGACAATACGGTCTGGAAGAGACCGGACAGTACGGTCCTTTGTACGGTCTCTAGTTTCGCAGGGCACTTTGGGCAACGGCTAGTTTTGGGTTGGTTGGAGCTATAAATAGTTGGTTGCGCCCCTTGAGGGGTCTCTGGCCATTGTTGGAGTGCAGGAAACTCAGAGGAAGCCAAGAGCAAGGGAGAGAAGCACTTGTGAAGGATTTGGAGTGATCCTAGTGCTTGAGAGAGTAGCATTGCATCCCTTGATCTCTAGGCTAGTGTGAGCTTGAGAGAGTCACTTCGGTTTGTTACTCTTGGTCTATGGCGAGGCCTAGACCGGTTAGGCGTTGGTGTTGAGCTGTCCAAGGAGATTGTGGAAGCTAACACAAGTTTGTACACGGTCTTGGAGCTTCCCGTGCGAAAGAAGCATCACTAGTGGAGCGCCCTTTGGCACGCATCACGTGCGGAGCCTTACCTCCGGAAGAGTACCCGGGATCGAGCCCGGCGGGACGTGCCCGCGCACTTCACTCGGAGGGTGAAGTGTGCTCTAGGAGGGATCGCCATCGAGCGGAGGGACGGGGTCGAGACTCCGGCGGGAGTGACCCAACGTGGGAGTAGGGGAAGGCGCCACCCTCCGAGACCACCGGGAAAAAAAAATCATGAGCATTCCTATCCTTATCTCCTTTACATACTAGCATTTACGCTTCCGCATTTACTTTTATGTGCTTGGTAGAATTGCTTGCTAGGGTGTTGCTTGTTGCATAGACTAGATTGTGTGCGCGCATCGCTTGCTTTTGTTATCACCATATCTAGTCTTGCTAGCTTCACGCCTAAAGTACGTTGGGAGAGAAATTGTTGACACACCGATTCACCCCCCCCTCTCGGTGCCCTTGATCCTTTCAAGTGGTATCAGAGCCTCGTTGCTCAAATAGGGCTTAACCGCCTTGAGTAAGGATGCCGAGAGATCATGGGCCGCCCCCGTTCGATGGGACCGACTATGCCTATTGGAAAGCTCGCATGCAAGCTTACCTCGAGGCTCTCGATCCTCTCGCATGGGAGGTGGTAAGTACCGGTGTCTCTCTAAGGACTCCCATTGGTACTCTAGATGTAATCTTGCAAAGGCAAATGCTAAAGCTAAAATGCCTTGTTTGAAGCTATCACTAAAGAGGTCTTTGCTCGAGTCAAGTCCGCGGGTACCGCTCATGAAGTGTGGACTCAAATTCAACAAATTCATGAGGGTTCCACGGACGTGAAAGAGGAAAGATACTATGTGCTAAAGAACAAGTATGATGACTTTGCCATGTCTTCAAATGAGCTAATCAATGATGCTTACTCTCGCTTGAATGTGCTTGTAGAGGATATCAACTCGCTCGTGTGAAGGAGAAGATTGATGAAGGTGACCTTGTGCGGAAGATCTTGAGGATTCTCCCAAGGGAGAAATATGGAGCACTCATCACATGCCTCTTCAACACCGACATGCGAGACCTCACCACCCACAAGCTACTTGGGAAGATCACCGCCTTCGAGAGCTACCACCTCGACAAGAAGCTTGATGAGAAGCCTCCAAGAATCTTGCTTTTGCATCCGAGGGGTCAAGCAAGAAGATGAAGAAGGTGGTGACTCAAGATTCAAGTGATGAAGAGCTTGAAGAAGACGTTGAAGACTTGTTGCAACTTCATCCCAATGATCTAGCACTCTCATGAAGAGAAGCAACTTCTTCAAGAGAAGATTCATCAACAAGAAAGATGCCGAGTGCTATAATTGTGGGGAGAAGGGTCATTTTGCCAAGGAATGCCCGAAGCCAATCAAGAAGAGCAAGAAGAAAGACTCAAGAGTCAAGCGATGATGAAGAAGAAGACCCTAGAAGCAAGTACAGGCAAGGAAGAGGTTGTCAAGAAGGAAAGCTCTAGAGGCAAAGAAAAGAGAAGATCATCTCGCAAGGGACTCTATGTTGGAGAGTGGGTTTTCGGATGATGATAGTGATGAAGAAGAAAGTGATGACTCATCCTCCAAGGGAAAGAAAGATGGCCGGCATTGCTCTCACCAACATCTCCGAGACTCTACTCCACCACCTACTTGCTTGATGGCCAAAGATGATGATAGTAGTGAAGATGAAGAAGAGCGAGTCCGATGAAGAGTTTGGGTGCGGGGGATAAGCCCACATATGAGGAACTCTTGGATAGCATTCTCATAACCGGCAAGATGATCATGAAGAAAGACAAGACCATTGCTCGGTTGGAGAAGGAACACGAAGTGGCCGCTTTCCGAGTTCGTCAACTTGAGGGTGAAATAGGGACTTATCATCTCTCACAAGGCTCTTGATGAAGACTATGACAAGCTTGAGGAAGACCACATGAAGCTCAAGGAGAAGTCCAAGTTACTAGAGGATGAGATCAAGCACCTTTCCACTTCGCTCATGACCTTGAATGAAAGCTATGACAAGCTCAAAGTTGAACACATGAGGCTCAACGGCAAGTTCAAGGTTCTTGAGGAAGAACATCAATCTCCTCGAAAAGTGTAACACTTCTTCTTCTAGTTCATCTATTTCCGACTCTTCATATATTACTTGTGATGGACTAACTCCCTCTCTTGAGAGCATCTCTCTTGATGAGAAAATCTTGAAGGAATATCATCAACTCAAGGAGGAGAGAGCTTCGGTGATGGACGGCTTCGAGAGGCTCACAAGGGGAAGGACCATCCATAAGGAGATACTTGGTCGGAACCTTGTGAACAACCCCGGGCACAAGGGACTCGGCTCCTACCCCGCCGCATCAACCTCATCGGCAAGGACGAGGACATCCCACCTTGGGTAGTCCCCCTCATGGCGGACGACTACTATTGTGAGAAGTGTTGCCGAGACGGCACACTAGCAAGAATTGTCCCAAGGTGAGAAGTTCCAAGGTTTTGCCTAACGCTAACTTGTTCCATGGAAATACACACTACAAGCTCTTTAGGGACAAGAAAGGCAAGGTGAAGGCAAAGGCTCTTGGATCACCCGACAAGAGGAGGATGATGAGGAAGAGATTGGGTGCCAAATGCATAGTTGACCTTGAGAGGCCAACCAAGTGCGAGTGGGCTCCCAAGAACAAGACCTAGAAGGGTGATGGTGGTGGACCGTGCGCCGCAACGTCAACTCATGAACGTCCACCACAAGCTTCGAGTGCTTCATCGACAAATCTACTCTTCAAGGAGGTAACTTGTATCATAGTAGTTTCTTTCTTGCATTGCTTGCATGGTAGCTAGGTGCTCCTTTGTGAACTAGTATGTTTGCATTCATGCATATGTTAATAACTAAAAAGAAAAAGAACATAAAAATTAGTTCAAGGTCTAACTTTCTCAAGATAGCTATGAGCATGGGGGATGCTTGAGTTGGTGGACCGATGGACTCAAGGCAAGGTTTGGCTCATAGTGAGTAAGCTTGAGAGAGGCTCAAACTTGACCTTGAGTAGGTTTCCTTTATGCGTTGTCTTAACTTTGCTTGCATATCACATGGCATGTTTACTTTCTCTTGCATTTGTATGATATACTTGTCTCATGCATTGCATATAGGAAATCACAAAGGAGTTGTCACACTATGAGGAAGTGCTTCATTCACTATATGATCTCACATCTCATAGAAGTGTGACTAAAGAAAAGAATTGCGCTTCATGCCCATTGAGTCTTGCTACATGATCCTCAAGGTTAAATCTACTTGCACGGATCATAGGCAAAGGACTCATACATACCCCTCCTTTGGTTTTATCGCATTTGGTTCTTATTGGTTGCATCTTATTTGCCGATTGAAAAATTACTATATGCCTATGCGCAACCTATATTGGTCTATTTTCAAAGGAGTGTGTGAGAGTTCCCCTTCTAGTCCATGTTTGGTGTTTATTGGTTCTTGTGTGAGAAACTTGGACTTAGAAGGAAATTCCTTGAAAATCAGCATTTCTGGACCTGACCGTACAATACTGTCAAGGGACCGTACAATACGGTGTGCTTTTGCACGAGATCCTTCGAAACCTGAGGCAGAAAGGAGACCGGACAATACGGTCCTAAAGACCGTACAATGCGGTCTCTATAGCTTAACTGTCAGGGTTCCAAAGGAGACCGTACAATACGATCCCTATGACCGTACCACACGGTCTGGTTAACTTCATCGGGAGATCTCATCCAATCTCATCCGTTGATTCCTTTCCCGATCAATCGTGGCCGTCGATTCGAAATTAACCTATCCTAACGGCCGCCCGACGGGTTACTGTACATCCCTTCGCCGTTACGCCGCCGCTCGCCGCTTCTCCCGCCTCGCCGTTCCCCGCGCGCGGCCACCGCCGTACAGCGCCGCCGCCTTCGCCGCCGTCGAGCTCGCCGCCGACGAGCGCCTCCACCGCGCCGCGCGACACCTGCTCCACCACACGCGCGCGCCCGCGCACAACGCAAACCCTAACATCGCGCCGCCGCACCTCGCCGAGCCGCCGCCGCTTCACCTCGCCTGCGCGCCGCCTGCCGGAGCTGGAGACGAGGACGAGGACCTCGCTGAGCTCAGTGCCGAGGAGCACATCCATTCCACGCGCGTGATTTCGAGCTGGTGCTTCTTCCATCTCGCGCGCGACGAGCTACTCTCCGGCGACTCACCGAAGCCCAAGAACACCACCACCTCGACGATCGTCGTCAAATTGATTGCTTCGGTGAGCTCCTGATGTCACAAATTGCACAGTAGCCGCGTATCCGATACCTATCTAGGGTTTGAGCCATTCAAATTCCTTCATCGTTTGAAATCCCTAGAAAAATCGAACCTTTGTTGCATTGTCGTAAATTTCAATCCACTACAATGCAATTTAGGTCATTTACCTGCCATATGTCATAGTGTTCGAGTGTCGCACTTCAATTATCTATGACATTTTGGTTGTGGTCGCTTGTGTCGATTTCTGTTCCATACCATACACCTAGCTCGACACTAGCATTTCCTCGATTAGTGGTACATGTGTGTCTATTGCATATGATCTATGTACACTAGTCGATCTCCACCGATAATCGACAATGCCGTAGTTCCCCCATTGCATATTTGCCGGCATTGTGTCCTTTACCTCTGCGCTAGGACTTCATATAGATTCATGCGCTTACCTACGATTCTTGCTTGTAGATTATAGTAGGTTATTCTATACTCATATACCCTGTCTTATTCCTATCGTGCAGTGGCAGTGGTCAGCGGACAGTGGGCAGTTGACAGCAGAGCAGAGACAGTGGACGGATTGAGGGCCAAGCCCTTAGTCCTATCTTTGGCAGTCAGCCGTCAGTGGACGGGTTGGTGGGCCAAGCTCACTCGCCCTATCTTGTCTGCAGCCTAGTCAGCAGTTATGGCAGGAGGTTCTGGCAGAGGCAGAGGCAGGGGCAGAGGAGATCGTGACAGGGGCAAGGCCAAGCTGGTCGAGCAGCCCAAGAAGAAGAAGCAGAGGACTGGTGATCCAGAGTTGGACCGGATTCTCAGGGCAGCAGAGGTTGACCTACCAGCTAGCAGGACACTGGCCTCAGGATCAGGGACACACCTGCTGGAGGACAGGGGGAGACTCCTAGGAGGTCTTCCAGGGCTAGAGCTACAGTGCAGCGGACTCCGTCTACCGCGAGGTTGGTACGTCGAGGACCGCGCAGGAGGAGCCAAGTCAGAGGCAGAGGAGAGTTCCCACTCAGATGCCGAGGTCACCGAGGGTGACAGACAGAGGATGGCCGTGAAGTTCTGTGCCCTTGACATGACTGCTACTCTCAGGGACGTGCTTGCTGAGGACGCACTCAGGCTGCCAGGCCCCGTCCTCAAGAAGTTCAGGAGAGTTGCTGAGGAGACTTGGGTACCTGCCAGGAGAGGACCCAGGCAGGAGGTCGTTTCTGGACACTCTTCAGCAGAGGATAGCAGCTGGTTTGAGGAGTAGACTGCGGAAAGATGGACCTGATAGGCTCTTTGTTACTCACCAGCACTGCAGCATACAGGCTGCCAGCAGAGGTGCGGGGGACGGATTTCACACAGCACCTGTCCTTTATCCCGGGCCTCCAGGAGATCATCACCACAGCGATGCGATGGGATACAGATATAGTGATGGACTTCTATGCTTCATTGTGGATAGCGCCAGACCGCTCAGCTATTTGGTTCATGCTCAGAGGACAGCCCCACAGAGTTACGAGGGAGGACCTTGTTAGCGCCCTTGAGACTATCCAGCACGAGACCAGAGTGTTCCCACTTGCTCACCCAGGATGGAGCCTCCCCGCAGACTCTTGGGGGACACCTACCGTCTGATAAGGACATGAGCATTGCTTCCCTCCACCTCACCCGGAGAACTTCAGCCAGCCGAGCTCACACCAGACTTACACATGAGGGCAGAGTTCTCAGGAGTATACTGAGCAGGACGATAGTTCCCAGGAGTGGATACAGAGATCAGTTCTCCATTCTTACTCAGTGGGTTGTGGGTTGTGATGTTGATGCTGAGGCACAGAGGTTTTGATTTAGTTGATCTGATACTGTGCCAGATGGAGGATGTTATTGCTGAGAGCATAGCTGCCAGACACTTAGCCTTTGCACCTCTGATCTGCTACATTCTGAGGAGGCTACAGTTGTTGTCTCAGGAGGACTATGACGAGCTGCCCAAGGTGACTACAGCGTACACACCCCTACCTGCCTCCGACAGACGGGTTGCTGCCCGGGAGTCAGCTTCACAGGGGAGTTCTTCACAGGGGCCAGGTGACACGGCTACCGAGACAGAGTTACACATACAGACTGGTAGCCATATGGAGTCCATTCCTGAGGACGTGACTCCGGACTCTAGAGCAGGACCTTCAGCGTCTGCTACAGCTCCAGCTCAGACAGATCTACTTCATGCAGAGCTAGCAGCCCTTCGCAGAGAGATCCAGAGTCAGCGAGAGGATAGGGAGAGGGATCGACAGATGCTAGACAGTGTTGTACACACTCAGAGGGAGATGGCTTCTGGCTTGTCGTCGCTTTTCACTGGTTTCGAGGCGATCGCTCAGACTCTTCGTCTCTTTGGACAGGCATTGCCAGGACTCCCGTCTTTCCCGCCTATCACTTTCCCAGGTGTGCTGCTGAAAGGATCAAGGGCACCGAGAGGGGGGGGGTGAATCGGTGTGTCAACAATTTCTCCCAAACGTACTTTAGGCGTGAAGCTAGCAAGACTAGATATGGTGATAACAAAAGCAAGCGATGCGCGCACACAATCTAGTCTATGCAACAAGCAACACCCTAGCAAGCAATTCTACCAAGTAGTAAAGCCTAACAAGCAATTCTACCAAGTAGTAAAGAGACAACCTATCATGCAATTCTACTAGCACATAAAAGTAAATGCGGAAGCGTAAATGCTAGTATGTAAAGGAGATAAGGATAGGAATGCTCATGATTTTTCCCGTGGTCTCGGAAGGGTGGCGCCTTCCCCTACTCCACGTTGGGTCACTCCCGCCGGAGTCTCGACCCCGTCCCTCCGCTCGAAGGCGATCCCTCCTAGAGCACACTTCACCCTCTGAGTGAAGTCGCGGGCACGTCCCGCCGGGCTCGATCCCGGGTACTCTTCCGGAGGTAAGGCTCCGCACGTGATGCGTGCCAAAGGGCGCTCCACTAGTGATGCTTCTTTCGCACGGGAAGCTCCAAGACCGTGTACAAACTTGTGTTAGCTTCCACAATCTCCTTGGACAGCTCAACACCAACGCCTAACCGGTCTAGGCCTCGCCATAGACCAAGAGTAACAAACCGAAGTGACTCTCTCAAGCTCACACTAGCCTAGAGATCAAGTGGATGCAATTGCTACTCTCTCAAGCACTAGGATCACTCCAAATCCTTCACAAGTGCTTCTCTCCCTTGCTCTTGGCTTCCTCTGAGTTTCCTGCACTCCAACAATGGCCAAGAGACCCCTCAAGGGGCGGGCAACCAACTATTTATAGGCTACCAACCCAAAACTAGCCGTTGCCCAAAAGTGCCCTGCGAAACTAGAGACCGTACAAAGGACCGTACTGTCTGGTCTCTTCCAGACCGTATTGTCCGGTCTCTATTTCCAGGCGCATCTCCATCTTCTTCTTCATCTCCAATGAAGACCGTACTGTCCGGTCCCTAGGACCGTACCGTCCGGTCGATTGTCCGGTCTTCACTTCTTCCACTTCCAGAAACTCCAACTTCTCTGTCTGGAAATACTCTGATGACCGTACCATACGGTCCCTAGACCGTACTGTCCGGTCCTATTGTCCGGTCTTCATTTTCTCAGCATCCCGAGACTTCACTTCTCTGTCTGGATCTTCAATGAAGACCGCATTGTACGGTCCCTAGGACCGTACTGTCCGGTCTCTTCCGGATAAGCTGAAAACTTGATCCACTCTTGATCCTTGCTTCCAACTTCTTCATCCGGTTCCTCTTCTTCTCTTCAGCCACCCTAGCCCTCAAGAGACTCACAATGCATCCATTTGATCTCTAACCTAGTGTGCTCTAAGAGAACCAATTCGATCCCTCTTGATAGTCCGGTTTTTCCTATGGACTCAAGCTAACATCTAACCAAGCAACACTCGCTTGGATCTAGCATGTCCTTAGCCTTGATCCACATCTTCTCCGCGACTCCATCAAGCTCTCGATCCGAATTGTCGAGGCAACCAATCACCAAGTCGTCGATAGATAGAGTATGTGAGACGACGCTTCATTGACATGACCATTTGAATATCCTACAAGGAAATGTTAGTCACATCAATATGGTCACCCAATCACCAAAACATTCATACCTTTGGGGTTTCCAAACTCCAATGGTCATGAAGCTTACAATCTCCCCCTTTTGGTGATTGGTGACAACACATATCATAAGATAGAGAATGTAAAGCGTAAGAGTGATTGATAAGATAGGATATGAAATGAAGAACAAGTAAAACGGAGAACAAAGTAGTCATAGCTCAAAAGGTATCACCTGCAAAATAGAGTTAAAGCACATGGGCGATATATATGGAATAAAAACATGAGCTATGACCACAACTCTGTGATGATAAGATTATAAGATATTCCTGCAAAAGCAAGTGAGTGCACATATCATCACAGAAAGAGGAAACCTGGCAAGATAGATATAAATAAGTGCATCCAGGTAAACATACACAAACTCAGAGCAATATATCAGAGCAATATATCAACAACAGAGCAATATGCAGATATATAGATAAGAGCAAGTGTATGTAAATGAAACCAAGTGCATTCTTGATGAGCCAAACACAAGCAAAAGCAAATCAAGCTCAACAAGAACCACGAAGAACCAAAAGAATATACAATGAAGTACCAAATGATCTCCCCCTAGACAAAAGCTGTCTCACACTCCCCCTGAGCACAAGATCACTCCACTACTCCCCCTAGACCTATACAAGATCTCTCTATCTCTCTCCCCCTTTGGCACCAATGACCAAAAAGAGAAAGAAGGAAAGAGAAAAACAGCTGTCCTACGCGTCGGAGGCTGGAGGAGGTGCAGTGGTGGTAGTCACTGAAGAGGTGCCCTGCTGCGGCTGCTGCTGCTCAGAAGAAGTGCCAGTGTACTCAAACTCTGGAGGTGGTGAAGGAGTCCTGGAGGGTGCTGTCTGCTGCTCTGGAGAAGTGCCTGTAGCAAGAGCCTCACGTAACTCCTCACGAGTGTAGCCAAAGTCAGTGAGATCTGCTGAGGGCTCAACAACTCGAGGCGGAGTAGGTGTCTTGGGAGACTCTGTCTGCTCCACTGCTGCTGTCTCAGCTGTAGTAGTCACGACCTCTGCCTGTGAAGCTGTAAGAAGTGAGTCTGTCTGCACTGAGGCTGTCTGTGCTACTGTGTCGAAGTCAAGTGTACGAGCTGGCAGTGGTGACACAAAGAAGGGACTCGTCAGCTGAAGCGGTGAGAAGCTCGGAGCTGTAGTAGCTAGTAGTGCTGACGGAGTCATGGAGAGACCTGGTGAAGGAAAGTACTGCTGAGAAGGTCCTGCCTCTCCTGTCAAACCAGCGAACGTGGACGTCGACGGCCCCACCGTAGGTGCACCAGCAGGTGAGATGGGAGCCGTGAGTAAGGTGCTGAAGTACTGTCCCTGGCTGGAAGACTGTCCTCCCTGTGTCTGAGCAAACTGCTGCTGCTGAAGCTGCTGAAAGCGAACTGTATCTGGTGGCAGCACACCTGGGAAAGTGATAGGCGGGAAAGACGGGAGTCCTGGCAATGCCTGTCCAAAGAGACGAAGAGTCTGAGCGATCGCCTCGAAACCAGTGAAAAGCGACGACAAGCCAGAAGCCATCTCCCTCTGAGTGTGTACAACACTGTCTAGCATCTGTCGATCCCTCTCCCTATCCTCTCGCTGACTCTGGATCTCTCTGCGAAGGGCTGCTAGCTCTGCATGTAGTAGATCTGTCTGAGCTGGAGCTGTAGCAGACGCTGAAGGTCCTGCTCTAGAGTCCGGAGTCACGTCCTCAGGAATGGACTCCATATGGCTACCAGTCTGTATGTGCAACTCTGTCTCGGTAGCCGTGTCACCTGGCCCCTGTGAAGAACTCCCCTGTGAAGCTGACTCCCGGGCAGCAACCCGTCTGTCGGAGGCAGGTAGGGGTGTGTACGCTGTAGTCACCTTGGGCAGCTCGTCATAGTCCTCCTGAGACAACAACTGTAGCCTCCTCAGAATGTAGCAGATCAGAGGCGCAAAGGCTAAGTGTCTGGCAGCTATGCTCTCAGCAATAACATCCTCCATCTGGCACAGTATCAGATCAACTAAATCAAAACCTCTGTGCCTCAGCATCAACATCACAACCCACTGAGTAAGAATGGAGAACTGATCTCTGTATCCACTCCTGGGAACTATCGTCCTGCTCAGTATACTCCTGAGAACTCTGCCCTCATGTGTAAGTCTGGTGTGAGCTCGGCTGAAGTTCTCCGGGTGAGGTGGAGGGAAAGCAATGCTCATGTCCTTATCTGACGGTATGTGTCCCCCAAGAGGTCTGCGGGGAGGCTCCATCCCTGGGTGAGCAAGTGGGAACACTCTGGTCTCGTGCTGAATGGTCTCAAGGGCGCTAACAAGGTCCTCCCTCGTAACTCTGTGGGGCTGTCCTCTGAGCATGAACCATATAGCTGAGCGGTCTGGCGCTATCCACAAAGATGCATAGAAGTCCATCACGATGTCAGTATCCCATCGCATCGCTGTGGTGATGATCTCCTGGAGGCCCGGGATATAAGACAGGTGCTGTGTGAAATCCGTCCCGGCACCTCTGCTGGCAGCCTGTATGCTGCAGTGCTGGTGAGTGACAAAGAGCCTATCAGGTCCATCTGTCCGCAGTCTACTCCTCAAACCAGCTGCTATCCTCTGCTGAAGAAGTGTCCAGAAACGACCTCCTGCCTGTGGGTCTCTCCTGGCAGGTACCCAAGTCTCCTCAGCAACTCTCCTGAACTTCTTGAGGACGGGGCCTGGCAGCCTGAGTGCGTCCTCAGCAAGCACGTCCCTGAGAGTAGCAGTCCTGTCAAGGGCACAGAACTTCACGGCCATCCTCTGTCTGTCAGCCTCTGTGACCTCGGCATCTGAGTGGGAACTCTCCTCTGCCTCTGACTCTGGCTCCTCCTGCGCGGTCCTCGACGTACCAACCTCGCGGGTGGACGGAGTCCGCTGCACTGTAGCTCTAGCCCTGGAAAACCTCCTCGGAGTCTCCCCCTGTCCTCCAGCAGGTGTGTCCCTGATCCTGAGGCCAGTATCCCTGCCAGCTGGTAAGTCAACCTCTGCTGCCCTGAGGGCCTGGTCCCACTCTGGATCACCAGTCTTCTGCTTCTTCCTCTTGGGCTGCTCAACAAGCTTGGCCTTGCCCCTGTCACGGTCTCCTCTGCCCCTGCCTCTGCCTCTGCCAGAACCTCCTGCCATAACTGCTGACTAGGCTGCAGACAAGATAGGGCGAGTGAGCTTGGCCCACCAACCCGTCCACTGACGGCTGACTGCCAAAGATAGGACTAAGGGCTTGGCCCTCAATCCGTCCACTGTCTCTGCTCTGCTGTCAACTGCCCACTGTCCGCTGACAACTGCCACTGCACGGTAGGAATAGACAGGGTATATGAGTATAGAATAACCTACTATAATCTATAAGCAAGAATCGTAGGTAAGCGCATGAATCTATATGAAGTCCTAGCGCAGAGGTAAAGGACACAATGCCGGCAAATATGCAATGGGGAACTACGGCATTGTCGATTATCGGTGGAGATCAACTAGTGTACATAGATCATATGCAATAGACACAATGTACCACTAATCGAGGAATGCTAGTGTCGAGCTAGGTGTATGGTATGGAACAGAAATCGACACAAGCGACTAACAACCAAAATGTCATAGATAATTGAAGTGTGACACTCGAACACTATGACATATGGCAGGTAAATGACCTAAATTGCATTGTAGTGGATTGAAATTTACGACAAATGCAACAAAGGTTCGATTTTTCTAGGGATTTCAAACGATGAAGGAATTTGAATGGCTCAAACCCTAGATAGGTATCGGATACGCGGCTACTGTGCAATTTGTGACATCAGGAGCTCACCGGAGCAATCAATTTGACGACGATCGTCGAGGTGGTGGTGTTCTTGGTCCGGTGAAGCCGTGGAGGAGCAGTCCACGCGCGGGGGGAAGAGCAACTGCTCGAAGATGCGCGAATGGTGGAGCTCCTCCTCGTGGTACTCGTCGACGGCGAGGTTGACGGCTCCTGCTCCGGCGACAGCACGGCGCGCGCGCGGTGCTACGGCGGCGCGGTGAAAGCGGCGGCGCGGTGCGGCTGCTAGGGTTGCGCGGGCGCGAGTGCGGGCGGTGTGCGTGGAGCAGGTGTCGCGCGGCGCGGTGGAGGCGTTCGTCGTCGGCGAGCTCGACGGCGGCGAAGGCGGCAGGTCGGCGGTGGCGCGCGCGAAGTCAAGGCGGATGGCGGGAGCGACGAAACGGCGGCGGCTCGGCGTAATGGTGAAGAAGCACAGTAACACGCCGGAAATCCGTTGGAAATACTTTAATTCGAATCGACGGCTGGATCGATCCAAAACGGAAACAACGGATGAGATTGGATGTATCTCGCGATGAAGTTAACCAGACCGTATGGTACGGTCACAGGGATCGTATTGTACGGTCTCCTCTGGAACCCTGACAGTTAAGCTATAGAGACCGCATTGTACGGTCTTCAGGACCGTATTGTCCGGTCTCCTTTCTGCCTCAGGTTTCGAAGGATCTCGTGCAAAAGCACACCGTATTGTACGGTCCCTTTGACCGTATTGTACGGTCAGGTCCAGAAATGCTGATTTTCAAGGAATTTCCTTCTAAGTCCAAGTTTCTCACTCAAAAACCAAATAAACACCAAACATGGACTAGAAGGGGAACTCTCAAACACTCCTTTGAAAATAAACCAATATAGGTTGCGCATAGGCATATAGTAATTTTTCAATCGGCAAATAAGATGCAACCAATAAGAACCAAATGCGATAAAACCAAAGGAGGGGTATGTATGAGCCATTTGCCTATGATCCGTGCAAGTAGATTTAACCTTGAGGATCATGTAGCAAGACTCAATGGGCATGAAGCGCAATTCTTTTCTTTAGTCACACTTCTATGAGATGTGAGATCATATAGTGAATGAAGCACTTCCTCATAGTGTGACAACTCCTTTGTGATTTCCTATATGCAATGCATGAGACAAGCATATCATACAAATGCAAGGGAAAATAAACATGCCATGTGATATGCAAGCAAAGTTAAGACAACGCATAAAGGAAACCTACTCAAGGCCAAGTTTGAACCTCTCTCAAGCTTACTCACTATGAGCCAAACCTTGCCTTGAGTCCATCGGTCCACCAACTCAAGCATCCCCCATGCTCATAGCTATCTTGAGAAAGTTAGACCTTGAACTAATTTTTATGTTCTTTTCTTTTTAGTTATTAACATATGCATGAATGCAAACATACTAGTTCACAAAGGAGCACCTAGCTACCATGCAAGCAAATGCAAGAAAAGAAACTACTATGATACAAGTTACCTCCTTGAAGAGTAGATTTGTCGATGAAGCACTCGAAGCTTGTGGTGGACGTTCATGAGTTGACGTTGCGGCACACGGTCCACCACCATCACCCTTCTAGGTCTTGTTCTTGGGAGCCCACTCGCACTTGGTTGGCCTCTCAAGGTCAACTATGCATTTGGGCACCCAAATCTTCCTCATCATCCTCTTCTTGTCGGGTGATCCAAGAGCCTTTGCCTTCACCTTGCCTTTCTTGTCCCTAAAGAGCTTGTAGTGTGTATTTCCATGGAACAAGTTAGCGTTAGGCAAAACCTTGGAACTTCTCACCTTGGGACAATTCTTGCTAGTGTGGCCGTCTCGGCAACACTTCTCACAATAGTAGTCGTCCGCCATGAGGGGGACTACCCAAGGTGGAATGTCATCGTCCTTGCCGATGAGGTTGATGGCGGCGGGGTAGGAGCCGAGTCCCTTGTGCCCGGGGTTGTTCACAAGGTTCCGACCAAGTATCTCCTTATGGATGGTCCTTCCCCTTGTGAGCCTCTCGAAGCCGTCCATCACCGAAGCTCTCTCCTCCTTGAGTTGATGATATTCCTTCAAGATTTTCTCATCAAGAGAGATGCTCTCAAGAGAGGGAGTTAGTCCATCACAAGTAATATATGAAGAATCGGAAATAGATGAACTAGAAGAAGAAGTGTTACACTTTTCGAGGAGGGATTGATGTTCTTCCTCAAGAACCTTGAACTTGCCGTTGAGCCTCATGTGTTCAACTTTGAGCTTGTCATAGCTTTCATCCAAGGTCATGAGCGAAGTGGAAAGGTGCTTGATCTCATCCTCTAGTAACTTGGACTTCTCCTTGAGCTTCATGTGGTCTTCCTCAAGCTTGTCATAGTCTTCATCAAGAGCCTTGTGAGAGATGGATAAGTCCCTAAGTTCACCCTCAAGTTGACGAACTCGGAAAGCGGCCACTTCGTGTTCCTTCTCCAACCGAGCAATGGTCTTGTCTTTCTTCATGATCATCTTGCCGGTTATGAGAATGCTATCCAAGAGTTCCTCATATGTGGGCTTGTCCTCCTCACCAAACTCTTCATCGGACTCGCTCTTCTCATCTTCACTACTATCATCATCTTTGGCCATCAAGCAAGTAGGTGGTGGAGGTAGAGTCTCGGACATGTTGTGAGAGCAATGCCGGCCATCTTCTTTCCCTTGGAGGATGAGTCATCACTTTCTTCTTCATCACTATCATCATCCGAAACCCACTCTCCAACATAGAGTCCCTTGCGAGATGATCTTCTCTTTTCTTTGCCTCTAGAGCTTTCCTTCTTGACAAACCTCTTCCTTGCCTTGTACTTGCTTCTAGGGTCTTCTTCTTCATCATCGCTTGACTCTTGAGCCTTCTTCTTGCTCTTCTTGATTGGCTTCGGGCATTCCTTGGCAAAGTGACCCTTCTCCCCACAATTGTAGCACTCGGCATCTTTCTTGTTGATGAATCTTCTCTTGAAGAAGTTGCTTCTCTTCATGAGGAGTGCTAGATCATTGGGATGAAGTTGCAACAAGTCTTCAACGTCTTCTTCAAGCTCTTCATCACTTGAATCTTGAGTCACCACCTCTCTCATCTTCTTGCTTGACCCCTCGGATGCAAAAGCAAGATTCTTGGAGGGCTTCTCATCAAGCTTCTTGTCGAGGTGGTAGCTCTCGAAGGCGGTGATCTTCCCAAGTAGCTTGTGGGTGGTGAGGTCTCGCATGTCGGTGTTGAAGAGGCATGTGATGAGTGCTCCATATTTCTCCCTTGGGAGAATCCTCAAGATCTTCCGCACAAGGTCACCTTCATCAATCTTCTCCTTCACACCGAGCGAGTTGATATCCTCTACAAGCACATTCAAGCGAGAGTAAGCATCATTGATTAGCTCATTTGAAGACATGGCAAAGTCATCATACTTGTTCTTTAGCACATAGTATCTTTCCTCTTTCACGTCCGTGGAACCCTCATGAATTTGTTGAATTTGAGTCCACACTTCATGAGCGGTACCCGCGGACTTGACTCGAGCAAAGACCTCTTTAGTGATAGCTTCAAACAAGGCATTTTTAGCTTTAGCATTTGCCTTTGCAAGATTCACATCTAGAGTACCAATGGGAGTCCTTAGAGAGACACCGGTACTTACCACCTCCCATGCGAGAGGATCGAGAGCCTCGAGGTAAGCTTGCATGCGAGCTTTCCAATAGGCATAGTCGGTCCCATCGAACGGGGGCGGCCCATGATCTCTCGGCATCCTTACTCAAGGCGGTTAAGCCCTATTTGAGCAACGAGGCTCTGATACCACTTGAAAGGATCAAGGGCACCGAGAGGGGGGGGGGTGAATCGGTGTGTCAACAATTTCTCCCAAACGTACTTTAGGCGTGAAGCTAGCAAGACTAGATATGGTGATAACAAAAGCAAGCGATGCGCGCACACAATCTAGTCTATGCAACAAGCAACACCCTAGCAAGCAATTCTACCAAGTAGTAAAGCCTAACAAGCAATTCTACCAAGTAGTAAAGAGACAACCTATCATGCAATTCTACTAGCACATAAAAGTAAATGCGGAAGCGTAAATGCTAGTATGTAAAGGAGATAAGGATAGGAATGCTCATGATTTTTCCCGTGGTCTCGGAAGGGTGGCGCCTTCCCCTACTCCACGTTGGGTCACTCCCGCCGGAGTCTCGACCCCGTCCCTCCGCTCGAAGGCGATCCCTCCTAGAGCACACTTCACCCTCCGAGTGAAGTCGCGGGCACGTCCCGCCGGGCTCGATCCCGGGTACTCTTCCGGAGGTAAGGCTCCGCACGTGATGCGTGCCAAAGGGCGCTCCACTAGTGATGCTTCTTTCGCACGGGAAGCTCCAAGACCGTGTACAAACTTGTGTTAGCTTCCACAATCTCCTTGGACAGCTCAACACCAACGCCTAACCGGTCTAGGCCTCGCCATAGACCAAGAGTAACAAACCGAAGTGACTCTCTCAAGCTCACACTAGCCTAGAGATCAAGTGGATGCAATTGCTACTCTCTCAAGCACTAGGATCACTCCAAATCCTTCACAAGTGCTTCTCTCCCTTGCTCTTGGCTTCCTCTGAGTTTCCTGCACTCCAACAATGGCCAAGAGACCCCTCAAGGGGCGGGCAACCAACTATTTATAGGCTACCAACCCAAACTAGCCGTTGCCCAAAAGTGCCCTGCGAAACTAGAGACCGTACAAAGGACCGTACTGTCCGGTCTCTTCCAGACCGTATTGTCCGGTCTCTATTTCCAGGCGCATCTCCATCTTCTTCTTCATCTCCAATGAAGACCGTACTGTCCGGTCCCTAGGACCGTACCGTCCGGTCGATTGTCCGGTCTTCACTTCTTCCACTTCCAGAAACTCCAACTTCTCTGTCTGGAAATACTCTGATGACCGTACCATACGGTCCCTAGACCGTACTGTCCGGTCCTATTGTCCGGTCTTCATTTTCTCAGCATCCCGAGACTTCACTTCTCTGTCTGGATCTTCAATGAAGACCGCATTGTACGGTCCCTAGGACCGTACTGTCCGGTCTCTTCCGGATAAGCTGAAAACTTGATCCACTCTTGATCCTTGCTTCCAACTTCTTCATCCTTGGTTCCTCTTCTTCTCTTCAGCCACCCTAGCCCTCAAGAGACTCACAATGCATCCATTTGATCTCTAACCTAGTGTGCTCTAAGAGAACCAATTCGATCCCTCTTGATAGTCCGGTTTTTCCTATGGACTCAAGCTAACATCTAACCAAGCAACACTCGCTTGGATCTAGCATGTCCTTAGCCTTGATCCACATCTTCTCCGCGACTCCATCAAGCTCTCGATCCGAATTGTCGAGGCAACCAATCACCAAGTCGTCGATAGATAGAGTATGTGAGACGACGCTTCATTGACATGACCATTTGAATATCCTACAAGGAAATGTTAGTCACATCAATATGGTCACCCAATCACCAAAACATTCATACCTTTGGGGTTTCCAAACTCCAATGGTCATGAAGCTTACAGCTGCCACCAGATACAGTTCGCTTTCAGCAGCTTCAGCAGCAGCAGTTTGCTCAGACACAGGGAGGACAGTCTTCCAGCCAGGGACAGTACTTCAGCACCTTACTCACGGCTCCCATCTCACCTGCTGGTGCACCTACGGTGGGGCCGTCGACGTCCACGTTCGCTGGTTTGACAGGAGAGGCAGGACCTTCTCAGCAGTACTTTTCTTCACCAGGTCTCTCCATGACTCCGTCAGCCCTACTAGCTACTACAGCTCCGAGCTTCTCACCGCTTCAGCTGACGAGTCCCTTCTTTGTGTCACCACTGCCAGCTCGTACACTTGACTTCGACACAGTAGCACAGACAGCCTCAGTGCAGACAGACTCACTTCTTACAGCTTCACAGGCAGAGGTCGTGACTACTACAGCTGAGACAGCAGCAGTGGAGCAGACAGAGTCTCCCAGGACACCTACTCCGCCTCGAGTTGTTGAGCCCTCAGCAGATCTCACTGATTTTGGCTACACTCGTGAGGAGTTACGTGAGGCTCTTGCTACAGGCACTTCTCCAGAGCAGCAGACAGCACCCTCCAGGACTCCTTCACCACCTCCAGAGTTTGAGTACACTGGCACTTCTTCTGAGCAGCAGCAGCCGCAGCAGGGCACCTCTTCAGCTCCAGAGCTTTCAGTGACTACTACCACTGCACCTCCTCCAGCCTCCGATGCGTAGGACAGCAGTTTTTCTCTTTCCGTCTTTCTCTTTTTGGTCATTGGTGCCAAAGGGGGAGAGAGATAGAGAGATCTTGTATAGGTCTAGGGGGAGTAGTGGAGTGATCTTGTGCTCAGGGGGAGTGTGAGACAGCTTTTGTCTAGGGGGAGTTCTTTTGGTACTTCATTGTATATTCTTTTGGTTCTTCGTGGTTCTTGTTGAGCTTGATTTGCTTTTGCTTGTGTTTGGCTCATCAAGAATGCACTTGGTTTCATTTACATACACTTGCTCTTATCTATATATCTGCATATTGCTCTGTTGTTGATATATTGCTCTGATATATTGCTCTGAGTTTGTGTATGTTTACCTGGATGCACTTATTTATATCTATCTTGCCAGGTTTCCTCTTTCTGTGATGATATGTGCACTCACTTGCTTTTGCAGGAATATCTTATAATCTTATCATCACAGAGTTGTGGTCATAGCTCATGTTTTTATTCCATATATATCGCCCATGTGCTTTAACTCTATTTTGCAGGTGATACCTTTTGAGCTATGACTACTTTGTTCTCCGTTTTACTTGTTCTTCATTTCATATCCTATCAATCACTCTTGCGCTTTACATTCTCTATCTTATGATATGTGTTGTCACCAATCACCAAAAAGGGGGAGATTGTAAGCTTCATGACCATTGGAGTTTGGAAACCCCAAAGGTATGAATGTTTTGGTGATTGGGTGACCATATTGATGTGACTAACATTTCCTTGTAGGATATTCAAATGGTCATGTCAATGAAGCGTCGTCTCACATACTCTATCTATCGACGACTTGGTGATTGGTTGCCTCGACAATTCGGATCGAGAGCTTGATGGAGTCGCGGAGAAGATGTGGATCAAGGCTAAGGACATGCTAGATCCAAGCGAGTGTTGCTTGGTTAGATGTTAGCTTGAGTCCATAGGAAAAACCGGACTATCAAGAGGGATCGAATTGGTTCTCTTAGAGCACACTAGGTTAGAGATCAAATGGATGCATTGTGAGTCTCTTGAGGGCTAGGGTGGCTGAAGAGAAGAAGAGGAACCAAGGATGAAGAAGTTGGAAGCAAGGATCAAGAGTGGATCAAGTTTTCAGCTTATCCGGAGGAGACCGGACAGTACGGTCCTAGGGACCGTACAATGCGGTCTTCATTGAAGATCCAGACAGAGAAGTGAAGTCTCGGGATGCTGAGAAAATGAAGACCGGACAAAGGGACCGGACAGTACGGTCTAGGGACCGTATGGTACGGTCATCAGAGGATTTCCAGACAGAGAAGTTGAAGTTTCTGGAAGTGGAAGAAATGAAGACCGGACAATTGACCGGACGGTACGGTCCTAGGGACCGGACAGTACGGTCTTCATTGGAAATGAAGAAGAAGATGGAGATGCGCCTGGAAATAGAGACCGGACAATACGGTCTGGAAGAGACCGGACAGTACGGTCCTTTGTACGGTCTCTAGTTTCGCAGGGCACTTTTGGGCAACGGCTAGTTTTGGGTTGGTAGCCTATAAATAGTTGGTTGCCCGCCCCTTGAGGGGTCTCTTGGCCATTGTTGGAGTGCAGGAAACTCAGAGGAAGCCAAGAGCAAGGGAGAGAAGCACTTGTGAAGGATTTGGAGTGATCCTAGTGCTTGAGAGAGTAGCAATTGCATCCACTTGATCTCTAGGCTAGTGTGAGCTTGAGAGAGTCACTTCGGTTTGTTACTCTTGGTCTATGGCGAGGCCTAGACCGGTTAGGCGTTGGTGTTGAGCTGTCCAAGGAGATTGTGGAAGCTAACACAAGTTTGTACACGGTCTTGGAGCTTCCCGTGCGAAAGAAGCATCACTAGTGGAGCACCCTTTGGCACGCATCACGTGCGGAGCCTTACCTCCGGAAGAGTACCCGGGATCGAGCCCGGCGGGACGTGCCCGCGACTTCACTCGGAGGGTGAAGTGTGCTCTAGGAGGGATCGCCATCGAGCGGAGGGACGGGGTCGAGACTCCGGCGGGAGTGACCCAACGTGGAGTAGGGGAAGGCGCCACCCTTCCGAGACCACGGGAAAAATCATGAGCATTCCTATCCTTATCTCCTTTACATACTAGCATTTACGCTTCCGCATTTACTTTTATGTGCTTGGTAGAATTGCTTGCTAGGGGTGTTGCTTGTTGCATAGACTAGATTGTGTGCGCGCATCGCTTGCTTTTGTTATCACCATATCTAGTCTTGCTAGCTTCACGCCTAAAGTACGTTTGGGAGAAATTGTTGACACACCGATTCACCCCCCCTCTCGGTGCCCTTGATCCTTTCACTCCTCTCCTTCTCCCCTCATCCTCATTCTCTCAATTCCCCTCGAGCTGAGCTCCACTTCCCCTCTCTCCCTCGCATCAAGCTAGGGTTCCGGCCGCCGTCCAATCCGCCACTCCGGCTAGCCCCGCATCCCTACGACCCCCTACTGAGCTTCGCGTCGACGTTCCTCCCATATGGGACCCTTCCTCGTCGAGCTCAGTCACCCGTAGCTTCGTCCGCGACGAGAGCCAAGGACCGGCCACCGCGTTCTCGTCGCCGTCACGCTTCTAGCCTCCCTCTCGCGGAACGGACCCCACCGTGAGCATCTCCGCTCTTCCTTCTCCCTCCTACGCCTCTTCTCTTCCTTCCTCTCCCCTCGCGCGCACCCTGTCACCGAGCCTCGCCGCCCGCCGCCGTGCGACCTCGTCGCCGGCAGGCTTTCCGGTCACGCCCGGCCCCGCCGTTGCGCGCGCCGCCTTCGCCGTGAGTCCGCACACCCCCACGGCAGCACACACTCGCCGCAACTCTCCCCGCGCCTTTTCCCCATCGCGCGCCGCCGCTGTCGCCCACTCCGGCGATGCCGCGTCGCCACTCCCTCGCATCCCGTCGACCACACGTGCCCCCCCCAGCTTTCCCGTCGCACGCTCGACCTCGACGACGAGGTCTCGTCGCCCGTCGCTGCCCCTACGCGCCGCCGGCGAGCAAGCCGGCAAACCGCCGCCGCGCGCACCGCCCCGGTCCACCGTGGACCGGTGGACCACCGCCGCTACCTGGTCCACAAGCCTGTGGACTTAGTCCACGGGATTTCCCGTTCAAAAATAATCGCAGAAAATCTGAAAATTTCCGGGGCCCTGTCTTTTTGCAGATAAGCCCCTGTCCTTTTGAACAATTCTGTTCTGGTCCTAACTTTTTACAGAAAAGTCCCTATACTTTTCTGTAATTACACCTTAACCCCTATCTTTTTACACCGAGACCCCTGAACTTTCCCAAAATTACAGATAGGTCCCTGTGACTTTCTGTATTTACCAAAAAGTCCCCAGAACCTTTCTATTCTTGCAAATAAGTCCTCAGATCCCCTGACCCATCTGTCAGCCTCTCTTTCCCTCAGGAAAATGCTAAGTGCACCCGGCTAGTGTACACACATTTATATTCCGAGCAATTTCCAATATCAGAAAAATCTCAGAAAATGCCCAAAAATCCTATATTCCTTTCTAATCATTTTCCAACCATTGATCTCTCCAGATTAATTAGGATTATGGCTATACTTAATTAAGTTAGCTTAATCCTGATCAATTTCCTTTCTTAAACTTGTTTAATTCATATCTCCTCCGTTTAAACTCCGATTTTGGCGATTCTTTCGCCAAAATTCATCTAAAATCATCCTCTAACCATTGCCACCAGATCCAATCTAACCTTGGTCTCTATTTGGTTTTATTTGATTTATTGCTTGTTTGCTTGAGCGGTAGATTTATTTTCTTTTATCGCTAGATAATCAAGTCTTTGAAGAAGAGCCCGAGGATCTGGAATACGAGGACTTAGAAGAAGAAGATCTTGTTGAAGGCAAGTCTAACTCCCTTTGATCATATTGATCCTATGTTTGCAAATATCCTAATTAGAGCTATCTATAAATAAACTGCATGGTATTTAAATGAATTTAAATGCTAGAATGGTCCTATGCAATATTTGAATGCCTGCCTTGACTTGATTATACCCTGTATCCTTGTTAACCCTAGGAACCAACGTCATTAAATCCCTTAATGACATGTTGGATTGCTTTGCCGCTTAGGACTTTCACCATGTGTTTAATTAATACTGCTCACATGATTTTCGTGTAAAATGCGTGCGTCTTGGTGGTGTGTGTAAATGTGAAATTGGGTGGTATAATAATAAGTGCAACCCTAGTGGGGGATCTTTGTGACGGGATCAGGCGAGGTAGTCCTCAGTGGGGAGGCTATCTCTGGGACGCCCTTCCACTTGTGGATTGGCTATTGAAGATGCCTGGTTCGGTCGTATAAGGACCGGTTCTTGTGCCGCCTTTGCCTAGCACCTCTCGCGCAGCCACAAGCCGTATATGGGTACGGAATTGGAACCACACCCTACTAGTACTCACCCGGTACCCCCCGGAGGCAGGAGATTGCAACGGAGTCCCAGGAGAAGACTCGTTCGTTGGTGGGTGTTCGAGATCCGGCATTTATGACTGGCCATATTATGATTGTGAAGCCCCTGGTGATGTCCGTGGGGGATGCCGTGGTGGTACGAAGTAGGTATGGAACCTTTAGTGGGACAGTCCAAACTATGACGATAGGGAGGACTGGACCACCTTGTGGGGAAATTTGTGCACCCTTGGCCAAGGTTAAGAAACTTTCCGGAAAGCCGTGTTCCACGGTATTGGACAACGCGAAAGCATCGGCCACACTATGATTAGCCTTTTCTGTGTGAGTTATCCTTGGCGTGTTTTCGGAATACACCGGTTTGGAGCCGTGTGCTGGTTGACGGCCAGTGATAAAACTTGAGGCACTGGCGGGATGGACAGTAACTCCCCCAGGGCCGCCCAACCCCACTAATCTCTACAGATACTTGATTAGATTGCGAACTGCTTTGTTTTCAAAACAACCTTGCATAAACTTGGCTTTCATGCCTTGTTGTGATAAACCTCAGCCTATCCTTTGATAAACCCCTTGCATAATTTACCCCTCGTGTTAGGCTTGCTGAGTACCTTAAGTACTCACTCTTGCTTCAATCATTCAGAAGATGAGCCAGAGATAGAAGCTGATGGAGGTGAAGATTAGGGTTCAGCCTGCCCGCAAGTCTGCCTGTTGGAGTGGTGCCGTTCCGTCTTCCGCTGGAGTAGTAGTTTAGTGCTGCTGCTGTAGCAGCTAATCGGTGTGTTTGTCTGTTTGGTCAGGCCGCTGGCCTTTGTTGTAAGACCTTTTGTATAATAAAAGGGCTTGTATGAGACTTGGTAATATTATAAAGGGTATGAGACTGTGATGTCATTCTGTGTAAGCGTCGTATCAGCGTCTGATCCAGGGACTGATACGGTAAGCGCTAGTGCTCCAGAAATGGGGTACGATAGAGTGGTATCAGAGCCATACTTGCTCGTAGGTTGAACCCTAGGATGGATCGAGTGAGAATGAGTGCTATTTATTACCTAAAAACTATTTGCAAAGCTTTTCTATTTACTTCTCTCCCATTTTGGAAAAAATCCTTCCTTCCAAAAGGTCGCCGTTGGGAAGTCCTCAGCAAAGAGATCTGATCTCTCCAGTCCCGACAACTACAAGTGAAAAGTACAAGAGACTTCTGTCAAACCAAGAATCTACAGAAGACGAGTCATCAGAAGGCCTGTCAGCATCAAGCAACAGGAGCTCTCTAGCTAGACTGAGAGTGCCGTTGTACTTAGTGTCACCCTGCTGTCGAGTCCTGTTGTCTAGGCTCAACCGTCGAGTCCTGCTATATAAACGGACTTGGATATGTGTGATCGAGCCTCTGATATGATGCTATGTTTGCTGTAATGTTGTATTGATGCTGATTCTTCTGTTTGAGTGTGCGCAAGATATTCGGAAATTCTTTTCCATTATCTTGTTCTGTTCGTAGCTTTAGATTTCCCGTAAATCCCTTCTCATCTCTCCTTATCCCGACAAGCAGATGCCTCCCAAAAGATCTGCCAGAATTCAGCAGCGCCAACGCCGAGAGCGTGACGCTCAAGATGATAATCAGGATGATGCCCACAATGCTGGACGTGGACGTGGTAGAGGGAGAACCAATAATCAGCGTGGCAGAGGTAGAGGTGGAGGCAGACATGACAATGAGCAGGATCACCAGGAGGATGAAATAAGTCAAAATCAGCAGGAAGTACAAGATGAGGTTGAAGAAAATAATAACCAGAACAGAAATGAAGGACAACAGAACCGTGGTAGAGGTGGTAGAAGAGGAGGAAGAATACCTGCAGCACCTGTCACCAACCTTGTGGCTGTGATGGACAATCAGACACGTCTGATGGAGATTATCGCGCAAGGACTTCTGGACCGTACACCAGGTCCACAGACCAAGATGTCAGAATTTATGAGACTCAGACCGCCAACTTTTGAGTGCGCCGAAGAAGATCCTCTAGCAGCAGATGATTGGCTAAGAGGCATAATCAAGAAACTGCAAGTGGTTAATGCCAATGACAGAGAGAAAGTGATTTTGGCGCCTCACCAGCTCACAGGAGCAGCAAGCGAATGGTGGGATAACTATCGTGAAGCTACAGAAGATGCTGAGGCTATCACTTGGGATGAATTCCAGGAGGAATTCAGGAGATATCACATCCCTGAGGGTGTGATTGAAATGAAGGCTGATGAATTCCGCTCTCTGAAGCAGGGAGCGATGACAGTAAATCAGTATATCAGGAAGTTCATGAAATTGGCTCGGTATGCCCCTGATGATGTTAACACTGATAAGAAGAAGCAGGATCGCTTCAGAAAAGGACTTAATCCTGGATTGAAAGTGCAGCTGGTTACTCATATTTATCCAGACTTCAACACTCTCATGAACCGTGCACTTCTTTTGGAGGATGCACGCTCCCACATTGAGCAGGACAGAAAGCGCAAATTCAATGATCAGAAATTCCAGCAGCAGGAAAGAAACCAGAAATCAAGGTCTAATAATAATTTTCAGAAATTGAAGTATCAGCCAACAATGCAGTACAGAACTTCAGCGTCCAATCAACCGACCTCAGCACCAGGATATAGTAACCAAAATTCTGGTAGTCAGCAGAGGAGCAGTTTCAGCATTGCCCAGCCCAATAACAATGATAAGAGAACTTGCTTTCACTGTCGCGAGCCAGGCCATATGATTGCTAGATGTCCTTACCTGAATAAGAATAATGCTCCAACTCAGTCACACCAGGCAAGCAATAGGACTACAGCATCAGGAGTTGGACGCAGTGGACAACAATCCTCCGGACAACAGCAAAGGAGTAGCCAAACCACCGGTCGAAGCCGAGTAAACCATATCAACGCTCGGGAAACTAATGGAGCACCGGAAATTGTCCCTGGTGAGTACCTTAACAACCCAACTCGTCCACTAGTTATATTTGGATTTGAAGCCTTGCTTTCATTCGGAACTTGAAACTATTACTGCACGTGGTTTTCAACTGGTTGCTCAAGAACCCCGATCTTCCTGGGTCCAAGTCTTTTAAGTGGGGTAGGCCCCACTCCAAAGTTAGCAATATGGAAAAACAATGGATCACCGGAAAACAGATACAAGAACAAAGATCTTTCTGCTCTTCCCTTCCTGCTAAGATAGCTTGAATCTCGAGGACGAGATTCTGTTTAAGTGGGGTAGATTGTCACGTCCCGTGTTTTTGCCTCCATTTGAAATCCACTAAAAATTTGAAATTTCTCGAATTTGGAACAAATTAAAATCAAGTGAGTGTTTTAAGTTAGCCAAACCACCCCAATTTTAAAATTTTTATTTTGAAAACTTGCACAAAAACTTCATCATATGCATTTTGAGGATTTATTGGATTTATTTTGAATAATGTTTGTTTTTCTCTTTTTGGTTTGAATTCGAAATCCTTCCAAATTCAAATTCTGGGAAAAGATCAAATCTTTTTCCCTTCTCGGGCCGCTCTCTTTTCTTTCTATCCCGGCCGGCCCAAACCTCTCCTTCTCTTTTCTTTCCCTCCTGGGCCACAGCCGCCCGGCCCACCTTCTCTTTCCCGGCCCAGCGCCTCTCCCTCAGCCCGCCTCCCTTCCCCTGTCACTGACGTGCGGGCCCCACCGCCGTCGTCTACCTCCAGCCAGCCGGCGAAAATACCGGCGCCGCCCATCCCGCGCTGCCGGCCTCCACCGCCGTTGTCACCTCTGAGCACCAGGAGCCCCACACGAAGCACGTGCCGCTCCGCACCGCCTTTCCTTTCTTGCCCGCCCCGTCAAGTCAACCGCGCCGCCATGCCGCTTTTTCTTGGCGCGCCCGCCAAGCCGACGACCACCGCCTTAAGCCACCGCCTCTCCCGCACCGCCTTCGCCGCCTTTAAAAGAAACCGAGCTCCTCTCCTTCTCCCCTCATCCTCATTCTCTCAATTCCCCTCGAGCTGAGCTCCACTTCCCCTCTCTCCCTCGCATCAAGCTAGGGTTCCGGCCGCCGTCCAATCCGCCACTCCGGCTAGCCCCGCATCCCTACGACCCCCTACTGAGCTTCGCGTCGACGTTCCTCCCATATGGGACCCTTCCTCGTCGAGCTCAGTCACCCGTAGCTTCGTCCGCGACGAGAGCCAAGGACCGGCCACCGCGTTCTCGTCGCCGTCACGCTTCTAGCCTCCCTCTCGCGGAACGGACCCCACCGTGAGCATCTCCGCTCTTCCTTCTCCCTCCTACGCCTCTTCTCTTCCTTCCTCTCCCCTCGCGCGCACCCTGTCACCGAGCCTCGCCGCCCGCCGCCGTGCGACCTCGTCGCCGGCAGGCTTTCCGGTCACGCCCGGCCCCGCCGTTGCGCGCGCCGCCTTCGCCGTGAGTCCGCACACCCCCACGGCAGCACACACTCGCCGCAACTCTCCCCGCGCCTTTTCCCCATCGCGCGCCGCCGCTGTCGCCCACTCCGGCGATGCCGCGTCGCCACTCCCTCGCATCCCGTCGACCACACGTGCCCCCACCAGCTTTCCCGTCGCACGCTCGACCTCGACGACGAGGTCTCGTCGCCCGTCGCTGCCCCTACGCGCCGCCGGCGAGCAAGCCGGCAAACCGCCGCCGCGCGCACCGCCCCGGTCCACCGTGGACCGGTGGACCACCGCCGCTACCTGGTCCACAAGCCTGTGGACTTAGTCCACGGGATTTCCCGTTCAAAAATAATCGCAGAAAATCTGAAAATTTCCGGGGCCCTGTCTTTTTGCAGATAAGCCCCTGTCCTTTTGAACAATTCTGTTCTGGTCCTAACTTTTTACAGAAAAGTCCCTATACTTTTCTGTAATTACACCTTAACCCCTATCTTTTTACACCGAGACCCCTGAACTTTCCCAAAATTACAGATAGGTCCCTGTGACTTTCTGTATTTACCAAAAAGTCCCCAGAACCTTTCTATTCTTGCAAATAAGTCCTCAGATCCCCTGACCCATCTGTCAGCCTCTCTTTCCCTCAGGAAAATGCTAAGTGCACCCGGCTAGTGTACACACATTTATATTCCGAGCAATTTCCAATATCAGAAAAATCTCAGAAAATGCCCAAAAATCCTATATTCCTTTCTAATCATTTTCCAACCATTGATCTCTCCAGATTAATTAGGATTATGGCTATACTTAATTAAGTTAGCTTAATCCTGATCAATTTCCTTTCTTAAACTTGTTTAATTCATATCTCCTCCGTTTAAACTCCGATTTTGGCGATTCTTTCGCCAAAATTCATCTAAAATCATCCTCTAACCATTGCCACCAGATCCAATCTAACCTTGGTCTCTATTTGGTTTTATTTGATTTATTGCTTGTTTGCTTGAGCGGTAGATTTATTTTCTTTTATCGCTAGATAATCAAGTCTTTGAAGAAGAGCCCGAGGATCTGGAATACGAGGACTTAGAAGAAGAAGATCTTGTTGAAGGCAAGTCTAACTCCCTTTGATCATATTGATCCTATGTTTGCAAATATCCTAATTAGAGCTATCTATAAATAAACTGCATGGTATTTAAATGAATTTAAATGCTAGAATGGTCCTATGCAATATTTGAATGCCTGCCTTGACTTGATTATACCCTGTATCCTTGTTAACCCTAGGAACCAACGTCATTAAATCCCTTAATGACATGTTGGATTGCTTTGCCGCTTAGGACTTTCACCATGTGTTTAATTAATACTGCTCACATGATTTTCGTGTAAAATGCGTGCGTCTTGGTGGTGTGTGTAAATGTGAAATTGGGTGGTATAATAATAAGTGCAACCCTAGTGGGGGATCTTTGTGACGGGATCAGGCGAGGTAGTCCTCAGTGGGGAGGCTATCTCTGGGACGCCCTTCCACTTGTGGATTGGCTATTGAAGATGCCTGGTTCGGTCGTATAAGGACCGGTTCTTGTGCCGCCTTTGCCTAGCACCTCTCGCGCAGCCACAAGCCGTATATGGGTACGGAATTGGAACCACACCCTACTAGTACTCACCCGGTACCCCCCGGAGGCAGGAGATTGCAACGGAGTCCCAGGAGAAGACTCGTTCGTTGGTGGGTGTTCGAGATCCGGCATTTATGACTGGCCATATTATGATTGTGAAGCCCCTGGTGATGTCCGTGGGGGATGCCGTGGTGGTACGAAGTAGGTATGGAACCTTTAGTGGGACAGTCCAAACTATGACGATAGGGAGGACTGGACCACCTTGTGGGGAAATTTGTGCACCCTTGGCCAAGGTTAAGAAACTTTCCGGAAAGCCGTGTTCCACGGTATTGGACAACGCGAAAGCATCGGCCACACTATGATTAGCCTTTTCTGTGTGAATTATCCTTGGCGTGTTTTCGGAATACACCGGTTTGGAGCCGTGTGCTGGTTGACGGCCAGTGATAAAACTTGAGGCACTGGCGGGATGGACAGTAACTCCCCCAGGGCCGCCCAACCCCACTAATCTCTACAGATACTTGATTAGATTGCGAACTGCTTTGTTTTCAAAACAACCTTGCATAAACTTGGCTTTCATGCCTTGTTGTGATAAACCTCAGCCTATCCTTTGATAAACCCCTTGCATAATTTACCCCTCGTGTTAGGCTTGCTGAGTACCTTAAGTACTCACTCTTGCTTCAATCATTCAGAAGATGAGCCAGAGATAGAAGCTGATGGAGGTGAAGATTAGGGTTCAGCCTGCCCGCAAGTCTGCCTGTTGGAGTGGTGCCGTTCCGTCTTCCGCTGGAGTAGTAGTTTAGTGCTGCTGCTGTAGCAGCTAATCGGTGTGTTTGTCTGTTTGGTCAGGCCGCTGGCCTTTGTTGTAAGACCTTTTGTATAATAAAAGGGCTTGTATGAGACTTGGTAATATTATAAAGGGTATGAGACTGTGATGTCATTCTGTGTAAGCGTCGTATCAGCGTCTGATCCAGGGACTGATACGGTAAGCGCTAGTGCTCCAGAAATGGGGTACGATATTGAGCATCCTTGAGCTTCTGGATCTCCGCCCGAAGCGCCACTTTCTTTTCTTCCGACCACTCCCGCTTCCTTTGCTTGATCGGAGTCACCTTCGGGTCGATGTCGAGCGTGTGCTCGATGATGCTGCGGTCTACTCCGGAGAGCTCGCTGGTTGACCACGCGAAGACGTCTTTGTTGTTCCGGAGGAGGTCGATGATGCTTGCTTCCAGTTCCGACGGGAGCCCCTCGCCGATGAGGACGGCTTGGTCGGGGCGGTCTGGAGATAAGACCACGCTCTTGACCTCGCCGTCGACGCGCGCCTTCGGAGTTCCGGCCGGAGGTGTCGGTGTGGCCGCTTCGACCGTCTCGGGTTTCGGCTCGCGTCGGAGCGGGTGCACTTGCTTCTAGCCAGGCGTTTGGCCATGCTCGATGCGACGGGCGGCGAGTTGATCAACGTAAACAGTGATGACGCCGTTCGGAGCCGGAAGCTTCATGCACAGGTAGCCGTGGTGGGTGACTGCGTTGAAGGCGTTGATGAGCCCCCTGCCGAAGATGGCGTTATAGGCGTAGGGCATGTCGACGACGTCGAAGGGGATCAGCTCGGTGCGGTGTCCCGCGGGCCTGGAGAAGGAAACTGCGATCTTCACGCTCCCGAGGGCGTGAATTGGCTCTCCCCCGAAGCCGACGAGGGGGCTGTCGGAGGCCCGTAGCTCAGATCGGGGGATGCCCAGTTGGTTGAAGGCGTCGATAAAGATGACATCAGCGGAGCTGCCGTCATCAATAAGCACGCGACGGACCTCCGTCCCGCGCATGTTGGCGTTGATCACGAAGGCGTCCTTGTGCGGGTACTCCATCGGGCGAAGGTCGGCCTGAGTGAAGGTGATCGGTACGTGCGACCAGCGGCATTGGGCCAATGGCGGATGGGCGGCCACGTGGTTGACCCTTCGCACGTAGTCGCGACGCTGCCTCTTCGAGGCGTATGGCTGACTGGAGCCCCCAGTGATGGCCAGGATGACGTTGTGACTGGTTGGGTGGTGGTCCGGAGGCGGGGGCAAGGCCTCGCCCGCTCCGGAAGCCCCATGTATGACGTTGACTCCTCGCGCGGCGTCGGCGTCGCGGCGCTCCCTCGCCTCACGCAAGGCGGCGATTTGGGGGCACTGCTTCGACGTGTGGCCCTGATTGACGCCATGCACCTCGCAGTATGGGTCGCGAGAGCTTCGATTGTTGTATCGGCGACCGTTGTCGGAGTGCCGCGAGTTGTTTCGCGAGCCACCGGAGCGATTGTCCGTCCTCTGCGGGCTCCGGCTTCGGAAGTTGTCGATGTTGTTGACCTCTCGGCGCTGGGAGCGGTGGCCTCGGCGATCATCCGGGGGGTCGTCGCTTCGGTCGCTGTGACGCTTCCCCCGGTCGTTCTTCTTTTGGCTTGCTCGCGCCTCCTTCTCGCGCCGGAAGTCTTCGTCGGCGCGTGCATGTGCTTCCAGGATTTGAAGCAGGTGGGTGCAGGTCTTCGGCTCAGTCCTTCGGATCTCGGACCTTGCCGGGCAAAGGCTCATGCCCTTGGTGACGGCTTCGATGATGATCGAGTCTGGTACTCCCTCCACCTGGCACTTGAGGTGGATGAAGCGCCGGGTGTAGTCTTGCAGTGACTCGCCGTCCTTCTGCTTGCACGCCTGAAGGTCTGCCGCCGTGACCTTCGCGGCGTAATTGCCTTGGAAGTGGATCTGGAGCTGGTCCCGAAGCTGCTCCCATGAGTAGATGCTGTTCGCCGGTAGCTTGGTGTACCATGTCTTGGCGATCCCGCTCGAAGCGAGGACGAAGGCCTTGGCCTTGATGTCGTCGTCGCCCCCTGCCGATCGATGGCGGTCTCGTAGCTGATGAAGAACTCTCGGGGGTCGGAGGTGCCGTCGAAGGTTGGCAGCTTCGCCGAGATGAACTTCCGGGGCCACGCCACTGATTGTAGACGCGCGGAGAGCGGCTGATTTGTGTCGGAGGAGCTTGCAGGACGCTTGCTCCCGCTGGAGTGGGTGTGCCTCTCGTCGCGCTCTTGGCGGTGTTCCGGCGTCTCGGCCTCCCGGCGACCGGTGCGTCGGAGGGTGTTCAGCTGCGCTTGGAGGTGAACCTGCTGTCGACGAGCGGCTTCGGCTCGAAGGCGGTACGCTTCTTCGTCTCGATCGAAGTTCTCGAGGGCGCGCTGCCTCAGCAGCCGTTCGTCGGCTTCGCGAGCTTCGCGGTTGTACGCCTCCTGGAGTTCCGCCAGACGCTGCTCCTCAGCCACGGCTTCGGCGAGCCCCCTCTGGCTCCGCGCTTCGGCTTCGGCGTTCCTGCGAGGTGGTTCCATCGTTTCGTCGCGGCGTTCGATTTCGCCCGTGTCGATGTTTTCTTCGTCGTCGGAGGAACCTTCGGCGCCTTCGGCCACTTCGTCCACTGCCGGAAGGTCGACGTTGGTTGTGTTGTTGGTCTCCGAAGGTGGTACCACCGAGGTCGAAGCCGAAGGCAGCGTCGATGCCGAAGGTAGTGTCGAGCCGACGGGGAAGGTGCGGATGACCGTCAGCGGGTCGACGCCTTCGTCCGAAGCCGCGGACCTGGTCTTCCGGGTGCCTCCTGCCGGAAGGTCAGTTTTTGATTTTTCAGCCCTCTTTGTCATCTCGTTGTGGTTACAAGCCCACAATAGTAGAAGGGGGATCCTCCAAGGGTCTACCACAAGTGAGGGACCCCTGGGAAGGATTAGGAAGGGACCAAACAAGAGCCAAGAGAGGTAGGTAATTAAGAGCTTGTATTCAATGCCTTGCCTTGAGGGTGGTAGGGGGGTATTTATAGGCTGATACACCCCTACAACCCTAGAATTACAAGTACCATATTGCCCTTCCTTCAGGGCACTATGGTCATTTCCTTATTACAAGGTGAGATTCCCTAACCCTAGTGGGCCAGAGGCCATCGTACATGGGCCTATCCTATAATATATATCATCTTGGGCCTTGATGGGCTTCGTAGCATGCCAGGCCTTTGGGCCAGGGGGAGGGGACACAGTGGGCCTCCCCCAACAGCTTTCTCTGCCCTATCTATTTATCCAGATCAAGCTGCTCCTTCGTTTCATTGCTTGCTAGCTAAGCCATGCGAGTGACGACTGAGGCCTGCCTCATTGAAGCAGCTCGCCCAGATGCCCGGGCTTTAGTTTCTATATGCCAGCTATGGAAGCACGTTTTAACGCTTGTTTTCAGCGAAATGTGACAAGTTTTGGTCTGTGCATTTTCTAAATCGATTGCCAGGCCAGCGAGTTAGATGCGAGACTCTTGACCAGGAAGTGCAATGTCGGTTCGTATGTTGTTGTTGTTGTTGTTGAATTTTTCACTTACGAGTAGAGAACAAGATGCCTAAACACCCAGTCACTACATTCAACTTTTACATGGTCTTGTACCCGCAACGTGATACCATTTCCAACAAAGGAAAAAAGAACATTGAGGTCATGAAAGAATATGCGACATAAGCTCCCAATTAGAATACTACCTCCATTCTAAAATATAAGTATTTGTTGACTTTTAAACATCGTGTTTTACCGTTCGTCTTATTCAAAAAATTTACAAAAATATTATTTATTTTTTTACAATTTGTTTTACTTTAGTCATGACTTATTTATTTTTATATTTTCATAAAAAAATTGAATAAGACGAACGGTCAAACATGAAACATGGTGTTGAAAAATCAAGAAATGCATATATTTTAGAATAGAGGGAGTATTTAATTGTGTTGTTTGTTCATGTGTGCTAGTACACCATATGTAAGGGCAGCTCGCCCAGATTGTTTACATATTTTTATACTCCACATCCTCTGTAAGTACATTGTACTTGTCCACAATGATGAGTCGGCAGTCACAGCTCATGGAGCAAGCTTACGCACACACGTGTCGTGACACTTGACAGGGCCGTTCGATTGGAAGGGAAGGAGGGGCGTCGTGGGCACTAGTAGCTGGCGCGTGACATTGACTGGTCAGCGAAGCTATTATACTGTAGATAGAGGAGACAAAGCAAAACAACGGAGAAAACCTTGTCCGGTTTCGGAGCAGAGCAGAGCAGAGCAGTCTCCTCTGCTCTCCGCTCCTATAAATACACCTCGTCTGTGGCCAGCTAGCTGCTGCACAACGCAAAACATTGCTAATCCGCTTAGCTAACTGGCACAACCAGTCGTAACTAGCAGTGTTTCTAATTACTCACTATTGATCCGGCCAGCTAGCGAAGCTGTTAGTGCAAATTAAGCTAGTGTGCACCAGCTAAGCTTGGTGCAGAGGTACAGGACGTGCTACATAGGGTCTATGAGTAGCTTGGTTTCCGCGGTAATGGCGATGGTTGACTTGGCCGGCAGCGCCGAGGACCGCCACGACAAGAGTAGAGCGGTGGCCGAGGCGCCGGAGGAGGAATCTGCAGCTGCATCCATGGACGTCGATAAGGCCGTGAATAAGGGCGTGAGGCACCTGAGCGACAGCGGCATTACCAGGCTGCCCCGCAGCTACGTCCTGCCGCCCTCCGACCGCCCATCCATGACTGTCGACGGCGACAAGTACTTGAAGCTGCCGGTGATCGACCTCGCGCGCCTCCGCGGCGACCCCGGCGAGCGCGCCGCCGCGCTGGAGACGCTCGACGCCGCCTGCCGGGACTACGGCTTCTTCCAGGTTAGTGATCAGTGAGGTTAATCACGTACCAAGGATCGATATATATGATGACCCTACATACATACGTGTCCATGCATGCATCAGCTGCTTCATTGTTCAAGATCGAGGTGACGTCAACAGATGATCAGCATGCAGAATTAAGAAGCTTGATTGCATTTGGTTGCATATATATAGGAGTAACATATATGAGCAGTAATGTACAACATGTACAGGTGGTGAACCACGGGGTCGGGAGGGAGGTGACCGGCGGCGTGCTGGACGCGGCGCGGCGCTTCTTCGACCTGCCGTTCGCTGACCGTGCGCGGTACATGACGCCGGACGTGAGGACGACGGTGCGGTACGGCACCAGCTTCAACCAGGCCAAGGACGCCGTGCTCTGCTGGCGCGACTTCCTCAAGCTCGTCTGCCACCAGCCGATGGAGGCGGTTGTGCCGGAATGGCCCGCCGTAGTGAGGGAGGCGGCGTCCAGGTACGCCATGGCGAACCACGCGCTGTTCTTGGAGCTCATGGACGCGCTGCTCGAGGCCCTCGGAGTCGGAGGATTGGATTTGGATCTGCATCGGGCGGCGTCGCAGATGATGACGATCAACTGCTACCCGCCGTGCCCGGAGCCGGAGCTGACGCTGGGGATGCCGCCGCACTCGGACTACGGCCTGCTGACGCTGCTGCTGCAGGACGACCACGTGGAGGGCCTCCAGCTCATGCACCAAGGCCGATGGCTCACCGTCCAACCCCTTCCGGGATCATTCGCCGTCAACGTCGGCGACCACTTGGAGGTGCGTATACTATCTCATTAATCTATCCTTATCTATGTTTTCGTAGATGGGTTACTGTAGTACTGTAGCACTGTAGCAACGTCGATTTTTAGACTAGGCTGCCGTCGCTGCCTTCCCACGCGCGCCTGTGCTCTGGAGGCTTCCGTTGCTCCCTCTCCCTCGGTCCCTCCCCATCACCCACGGCGTCCCTCTCGATCCTTCGTCTCCACCGACCACCGCACCGTGCCGATCTCCTCCTCCGCGCCGCGCCCCAAATCCGGGCACTCCCCTCCGATCCGTACTTCCCCTCTTTGCTCCCGTGCGCGGAGACAAGTCCAGCCGCTCAGCTCCACGAGCGCCTCCGCCCGGCGTCGCCACAGATCAGGGCAGTGCCCCCGCCCGGCTACACCTGCAGGCACGGCGTCGCCGCACACCTCCCCATCCGGCAACATCCTCCTATCTCCTCCTGATCCACCTCCATTCCGTTCCCTCCGCCTCCCCTGCGCCGCCTCCTCCCGCATCTCGGCCTAAAACGCATTCATGGCAGGATCCCACTGCCATGACGAGCGCTTCTGATCCAATCTCGCACTCCAGATTCGGTGCTCCTAGGATGGTTACATGATGTAGAGGAAGGTAAGAAAGGGGAAAAAACGGGTATTGCTTTCTATTCCACACCCGATCCCTTATTTTCTCATAGATTCGATTGTGCCCCTTGATTTGTTGTTTTTCAATTAAAACTGGTGGCTGCGCGCTGCTCTCCCCATTGCACTTCTATTCCTGCTACAAGCCTACAACTGTCATAAACTGGTGTAAAGAATATGATTATAAGGTAATAGCAGGGGAATAAGAAATAGGATACAGGAAAGTAGTTGCTTTCAAGACAATGTAATTTGCAATTTCGAATTGCAGTATTGCAGATTGAAAGTGTTACTTTTGCTTGATTAAAAACGTAGTATTGCTCAGATTTTATCCATGGTCCCTCCATGAATTAATTTGAACTGTTTTTTGATTCTTCAGGGGATATATCATTGTTAAAGTTCATGTTAAAGATGTGCATCCAGTTTCACAATTTCATGGAGGTATGCATGTCTTATGAATATGATGGAGCAACTAAACGTGTTCGACGAATTGCTCCTTAGGACCAGACATTTTTTAGAAATTGATTTTGCTGATGCTGTATGTAATTTTTCATGACAATTAATGCCAATTTTTTTATCTGCTTTGTTACACCTGCAGTGAGATTTTGCTCTTCCCATTATGAATGCACAGCTTCCCCAAAAGCTACAGACCGTCATGCCCTGCTCAGTAAGGTTTCTTTCCAGATTTCTCTGATAGAGGTATTGTACAAATCCGTTGTATGATCATCTCATATTTGATTTTTATATGCATGTATCTTGAATGAAAAATTGCTTGCATAAATATGAATCAATGTGAATGTACGGTGGATGAAAAGTACTATAGTTTGCATATATGGAGAATAAAAACACTATGTTTACAAGTAGCAGTTAAGGTGTACATGACATCATACATCTGAATATCTCATATAAATCTCAGTTTGGTTTGGTATAGACACATTATTTGTAATGATGTAAAATGCAGTGGCTGTGCTCCATAAGGGCAAGGCTTTATATGCATCTCCAGTTAATGATATCTTGGATGAATTTTCGTTACTCTCAACTTTCTGCTAATTACAAATGGTTCACCATTTTTATGACTTATTGGTTGCCTGCACAGATGATTTATATAATTTGTTCTATCATAACTTTTAATATTTGCTTCATCTACAGGTCGCTGCTCCTGAATCTGGCTGTAATCTACATATATGGTGGATGAAAAATAACTGCAGTTTCCATATGGAGAATCAAACACAACAGTTGGAAGTAGCAGTTCAGGTAAACATGACATGCTTATGTCTCATAAGTCTCAGTTTGGTTGGGTATAGCCACGATTATTTGCAATGATGCTAAATGCAGTGTCTATACTCCGTAAGTGAAAGGCTTCATATGCACCTCTACTTTGGCTGTTGCTACCTTGGACAACCTGTTGTTGCCCGCCAGCAATTGCAAGCTAATGGTTCAGTAAGGTGAGTTCTCTCTTACTTATTCCCCTAAATCATTTCCTTAAATTGAGACCAACCAAGCGTACGTGCTTCTCATAGCTGTGTCTGAACTTGCAAATTGCAATGTGTAATTATTTTGTCGACATCCTTTGATTTTTTGGTGCTTTATGGTGGAACAGTGAGAAAGTGAGCAAAATCATTCACTACGCATTTCCATGAGAATTAAACAAATCATTTTTCACAACTTTAGTAGGGTTAGATAACTGTTTGAATGTTTCAAAAGAGGAAATGCTTTTTATGCTTTGCTGTAACAGGGTGCCTATGCCATGATTGTTGAACAAACAACTGTAAAATATATATGGTTCCTCAAAGTTTAAAATATATTTGTCCCATGTGCCGAATATGAATAATTTATTCCACAAAAATTGAAATACTAGCTGATTTGGTTGAGGTGTTATTCTCAGACCATAGCTATGTGACATAAAATCTTTGAATGGAAATTCAGATGCATTGAATTGCTTGCGTGGTTGTGATGTAAGCAGTAGCACTGTATATTTCATAATTCATAGTATTATCAGTTTTATCTTAGTATATGAATATTCTCCAAGCATTCTAAAGCAACCGTGCTAATGCACCCGGACATAGCAAACTGAAGATTCTATAGCAACAATCTTGATTTTCAACATGTCGAACCATTGAAAAGATAATGTATTTGTGGAAACAGTGTAGCTATATATATATAAGATAATGTTTGACGACTTGGTGCTATATTGTTCTCCTTATATATTGGACGCTATTCTCTTTCAACCTTTTCTTACTCATATTTGTGATGAATACTTGAATTAATTGTATTCTTATTCAAGTTTTTTCGTACTCATATTTCTTATGCATAGTTAAAATTATCTTGATGACAATGTGTTCATACAAAAATGAACGATTCACAATGTTGTGATAATACCCGCGGCAACGCGCGGGGTTTCCGCTAGTTCACTGTCGATCCATCGATCAAGCTACATGCATTTTGCATCGACATACATACAGTTGGTTCACAGCATAGCGCCAGGCAGTCTCGGAGAAGTGAAATTGACCTCACAAACAATACTGTATATGGCAGCAAGCTAAGCGAGTACTAGTTGTTTCAAATTTGACTTTGGAGCAGAGATTCGAGAGGATGACAGTCAGGTCCATCTCACAAACTAGCTAGCAGTCAAATGCAAGTTTATACTACATAAGTGCCCTTTACAAACTAATTAATAAGTTGCTCCTAATTAGTGCAAGGCTGTACGTTTACTTAAATGGCCGACGAAGCCAAAATGGGTTCAGAAAGAAAGGAAGAATCGAGCCAGAACGCTGACGATCGAGGCCTCATATTTTACAACTCAAACCAGTGAGCTGTACTAGCTAGCTAGCTAGTAGCTAAGAACCATTAGCTTATATATCCTAGTAATATTACAATGTCTCTTGTTAAGAATTCTTGGATTAGTTGAGGTTATAAGAATTAATGGCAACACAAAAACCTACTGTTGTGACTGTCTCCAGCTCAGCCAGGTCTTATACATATATAGGCAGAATTAAAACAGGAGACCAAGCCAAATTAAACTTCGGCTAGAAGAATTCTTAATTCATCAAACGACGTAAACAACCTGATCTAATTTTCAAGTATATATAGAGATTGATCGATGTGGTGTATAATTAGAGAACTGCAAATACATATGTATGCATGCAGATCTACAGCAACGGGCGGTACAAGAGCGTGCTGCACCGTGTGCGCGTGAACTCGACGCGGCCGCGCATCTCCGTCGCCTCCTTCCACAGCGTGCCGCCGGACCGGACCATCGCCCCGGCGCCGGAGCTCGTCGACGGCGACCGCAACCCGCCGCGGTACATGGACACCGACTTCGCCACCTTCCTCGCCTACCTCGCCTCGGCCGAGGGCAAGCACAAGACCTTCCTACAGTCAAGGAAGCTGCCTCTACGTACCTAGCTAGCTTATTTTTCTCACAAATAATGATTATATATAGCAGCTCCCCAACTATATATCAATACTATAGTTGTTTTTTTCCCTCAACATGCGTTGACCGGTCTTTGATCGGCGTGTGTTGACTTTGTACGTTCGTGGCCATCCCAATTATGAAACGTCGACAGGGCACACGCAAATTGAAATGGCGAGTTAACATCACAAATCTTGTTTAGAGCATCTCCAATAGTTATGTAAAAAAAACACTCCCTAAATACTAATTTAGGAGGTTTCTAAAGAGATATTGGGAGTAAAAAAGAACATCTCTTCCAACCATTCCCAACATTTGGTTAACAAATAGCTTCAAACTTGTCCACGTCACCTGTTTTTTTTTTTTTTTGGCCTTGGGGTTGTTTTCTTTGGCTTGGAACTTCCTGATCGTACGCGATTTGACTTGCAGAACAAATCATGCAACGCAGCCGTGCGCAGCAGCTACACAAACATGTACGCCTCTGGCTCGCCGAAAGGGACCGCGCCGAAGCTGCAGCACAATGTTTTTGCATGCCGAGTAGATCCAGTTCGGTGCCTGCATATGTTTTTCCCAAGAATATACGCACACGGCGGCTACCCGTAGATGAAAGATTATTTTATTGCTAATCTTCAGCGCGCATTTTCGAAGCTCGAATATGCAGACGTGGAAGATCTGCAGCGCCCGTTCGTCCGATTTTGCCGCGGGAACTGCCGCGCTGGACGGGTTGGGATTCCCGAAACCATCATCAAATGTAGGGATGATATAGGGAAAAATCAAGAGAAGCTAAATGTAGGGAGCACTTTTAAAGAACTGTTGGAGAGAGATTTTTGTTGATTGCTGTTTAAATTAAAGATTGGGGCTAGTTATACATAACTGTTAGAGATGCTCTTACTACTCATCAAGTGTACATTGGACATGCGAGTATAATTGCCACTTTCACTTGTCAGTGAAAAATGTAATTGATGCATGCATGCATGCGCTTGCCGACATGCATATACTATATATAACGTAGGAGTACGTACGTATTCTGATATGATAGTATATCATCTCTCCGTTAGAGTTCTATTTTTGGATCATTATGTGAGCCGAAATGCATCGCTCTGCTCATCATGCATGTCGATATATAGATCATGCATGTCAATGGCAAGCAGCAAGTTCTGATGAACGTAAGCTGCTCTCATGTTCATCACGCGAGGGAACAAGATGAACAGTGTGGAGTTAACTCAATTAGTAATGCAGCATCATCATGCGTGTCAAAAAGGCGACCGAGAGATTATCAAAATTAAAACCCAATCATCTGAGAAGGAGACACACCCTTTGTAATTAAGGCATGTTTGCAAGTCACGGCTATGAAACAAAAGATGATTTCGGACATATCAGTTGACCACATATAGAATTAGCACGTGAAATGGTGCTGCGAGTACGACTTTTGCTTTGCAGGAAAAAAAATTGGGAGAATTGTACATAAAAATAAGAGCATTGTCAAGAGCCAATTACGAATTGACACAAAGCATCATTTACACCAAAATTAAGACTGAAACTATGCGTGCTAGGTCAACCACATGAGACCATTTCAACCTCCAAAACTAAACTAAACGAACAAGTAAGTCGTCACTGCACAAACGACGATTATCAGTTGACATCAATGATCGATCGAGATGATTTGATAGCATTGGACCATATAGCTCGTTTCGTTCCTTTCCAGGGGCAGTTCGTCCCGGTGTGACGACCGGTCCAAGGGGTCGGGTTGACAAATTTTGATTCATCCAAAAAACAATGCTAAGGGATATAATAAATATGTCTAGCTCGAACGAGTGATCCCTGTGGACGCGTCATACACATGATGTTCACGAACTGAGTTCAATGTATCAACATAAGCAAAGTTGACAATTAGACGAGTCAAACTGCAATCACTTCCAAATTAGAATTTTTTTTTTTTGCGTTGACATAAGCCAAGGTATTCTAGTCTTATCAGGGGGGATGTGATTAAGAAACAAATGAAACAAGTCGCTTGCATTGCATGATGATAAAACAGTCGAAGCTGAATTTTCTCACAGAAATCGTCTCAGCCCACTATCTTAACATAGGTCATTGTGATAACTATCATCATGCAAAATTTAAACTTTAAATTTTAATTAAAGGCTGAGAAACAAAAAAGACAAATTTCAATAAGATGTATATTACACGCTCAATGGAATTGTTTGAGGGAATAGGAAATATGAGCCATCATTTGTTTAAGGAATGAAACGGACAAAGTGAATTGTTCAACGCAGTAAATTGGTTTTTTCCTTATAAAAAACAACCCTTTGACGGGGCCTGATTCTTTTTAAAGGGCCGGCCCTATGAAATGTGCAAATTGTTAAGCCCATGGGCCACCAAGTTGTAATTGGACCACCGACCAGCCCATGGACCAAGAGTTTGACAGATCCTCTAAGAAATATAGTCATGAAGGGTTCAAAAAAAAAAAAAAAAAAGAAATATAGTCATGAAAGGAATAAATAAACTCTCCTAAAAAGTTCAAAGGAATAAGCATGTCTAGTGTTGTAGTGGGATGGACTAAGAGTTTGACAGATGGATGCATCCTCTCTCTCTACCCTTCTCTCTGAAAAATAAGATAAAGACAAAAAATGGATGGATGACTAGCTAGTGTTGTAGTGGGATCACATCATGATCTTCATTTCAATTTATCGATCAAGCATTATTGTTCTACCTGGGGACCAAACAAACCGTTGGCTTTAGGCAAAGACTAAGAATGGCAAATTCACAATTCAATTTCCAACATTACACTTGGAAATTCGTTCAAAAAAATAAAGCATTATAAAATGCAACATCGAACAGAGCTAGCTCCAAGTTAATCAAGTGCAGTGGTTACAGGGACATCCAAACCGACAACCTGATGGCCTGCATTTCCATGCATCCCTCTGAGTCTCCAAAGGAGTGGAATGGACCCCCAAGGCATATGCAAAGGCAAAGACTACTAGTCCAAGTCTGCACGTGATGGGGGTTCGGCCGGAGACTAGTAGAGTAGCATCGACATCAATCGCACCCCAATCCAAATAATCATGCATGCAATGGCTGAATGATTGTGTTTGAGTACATACGCAATAACCTATAATTAGCAGTGGGAAATATGATACACCACCAATTGATTACTCCATCCAATTTGAAATATATGAAGTTATTAGGATAGCATTTCTACTTCTAATCACATTTCATCATAAAAACGAAACAACCGAATTTGATACTAGTATAGTCAAACAAACATTATGTACACTGGACTGCATTGGCCGTGCTAACCCAATAAGGCAATAATTGCAAGCATTCCTGGCTAATTCCTAGTCTTTATATTCCAACCAGAAAGGCACGCTACATTCACCCCAAAATGGTCCAGAGAGCATTTATAAATAAAAAAAAGATACTAGTAAGGAGGGAGAAGAAGAAACGAAGAAAACCTGTGTGCAACAATGACAGCGTTGCATAATGACGCACACATACATTTTGTATTCTTAGATATATGACGTTATATATTTAAGTACAGAGGCAGTGGTAACAAAAAGCTTTAGTTTGCAAGAAGGAACAGCTTGGCTAGTAGTAGCCGGGCCAGCACCAGACAAGCAAAAAGACAATCATTCATTTTCCTTTCGTATTCCTACACGCCTTGCCTCAATCATAGTCTTCAACTAGCATTGCCGTCCCGAATCAAGGAGGAGTACAAAATTGAGGGATTCCATCAGCATTGCAAATATGAAGTGATATAATGCAATGCAGAGAGAGAGGGAGACCGATATTGTAAAGGTTGCCATTCTTTAGAACAGAACAAAAAAAGAATCCATCTTCTGTATAAAGATCCTAGCTAATTGGAATTAATTATCTACTGCTATGACTGGGAGTTTGCTCATCCATGTCACGAACCTCCTCCTACCAAATGTTGAGGTTGCTGGTATGGTATAGTACGGTGTGAGAGCGAAGAGAGATGGGGACGGACAGACATGTTAACGCAGTCCAGCCCGGTGGTGGTTGGGGATGCCTCCTGGCCCCTGCTTTTCTTTGTTTTTTTTCTTGTTTGTTTTGGTAAGAAGAAGAAGTAAGTACAACCGAAGCCGAGGACGATTCTTGTGCCGTGCTCCTTGGTTCTCCCTTCCCGGCGCCATTGTTTGTTGATGGATGATCCGTTTTAGTATTGCTTAGCTATAGCAGCTGCTTCTCTCCGGCGCGGCCCATGAATGAATGATAATGGCGGTTGGTGCGGTCAGGACCAGAAGGGCGCGCGGTGCGGGATCCCCTTCCGCCGGCGTCCCTGCGGCCTGTTCTTGCTCCCGCCGGCTGCCTCCGCCGCCTGAGTGGCGGCGGCCTCGCCGGTGGGCGGCGCGTGGCCGGTGCTCCTCTTGGTGTCCACCAACTGCAAGTAGGCGGCGAGTTAAACGTGAGCCAACGGCATTTCGTTCCTCATTGCATTTCAGCGTCGGCATTGCGACGAACGGCATTCCATTCCTCTTTAACTAGTATTATACAGGCCTTCATTATTATTGAAATTAAACAAGGAGAAGAGAATTGCTGGTGCGGAATTGAATTGAAAACGAACCAACCGAGAAGAATCTTTCACTGGTTTTGGGGGGCGGAATTCCATTCCATTTCGAAAGAAAGAAAGAAAGCAAGAACCTTGCATCCGAGGGAGCAGAAGCGGAAGGGGTCGAGCAGCGCGCGGCCGCAGATCTCGCAGTTGTAGGGCGACGCGGCGGCCTTTCCGGCGGCGGCGCCGGCGCCGCGCGGCTGGGGGCGCTCGTTGAGGAAGAGGACCCGGGCGCTGTTGATGACGTAGGTCTGGACGCCGGTGATGTCGAGGACGTCCTCCACCTCGGAGACGCGGACCACGTCGTGGTACGACGACCGCCGTATCTATCGGATCAATCCGTTCCGTCCATGGATGAAATTGGCGCAATCTTTTATTAGACTGAAAGAAAGAAGCAGCATTGCCATGCCATGCCATCCATGGCAAAGGGCAAGGGGAGGGAGAGAGAAGAAACAAAGAAAAAGAAAAAGGAGGAACCTGGATGACGCGGTGGCCGGCGTGTCGGTGCGCCCGGCAGTAGTAGCAGAAGGCCGGCGGCGGCGCGCCGCGGCAGTCGAGGCAGAACATGTTGCACTCGTTGCGCGGGGACGCCGGGTGGGCGCCGCACGCCAGGAAGAAGCGCGTGGACAGCAGCGTCTCCAGCCACTCGGGCGCCGGCGTCGACGCCACCCGCCGCATCATCATCACCAACCCCGGCAGGCGCAATGCAGCAACAATTGAAGGAAGGCAATGCCGGCCGTCGAGCTCTTCCTCCGTCCGTCACCGGCAGTCGAGAAGAGAGAAAGGGGAAGGGGAAGAGGAAGAGGAGGGGATTGGAAGGTAGCGTGGGCTTTTCTCTTGGCCTTTTTCCTTCCCTCGCTGGTGCTCTGCTTCTGCTTCGGTTTCGCTTGGCTTTTTCCTTTGGTGCTCTGACCGGTGGGCCCGGCTGCTCCGCCCCTTTCGATGCGGATTCGCGGCGGCAGAGCAAGTACACTCTCTCCTGCACTGCGCAGCACGACTTGACGGACGGCCGCCGATCACTCACTGATTCATCAATCATTCTTCACCACGGCGGCAGAGCAACTACCACCTGCAGTACCAGAGCACGACATGTGTAGAGAACTCTGCTCTGCTCTCGTGGGGGCCACGGATAAACTCTGCAGATCAGTGCTTTGGGAATACTCCATCCCAAGAGCAGAGGACAGCAGCACCACCTGAACTTGAATTCCATGCAAACAAAAAGCTGTGACTTCCACCTCCTCAAAGTTGCTTTCATTCACTCGAAAACGAAACCAAAAGTGTTGGGATTTTACTCGAGCAAGTTGAACGTCCTCCATCCTCAGTCAAAGAGAGAGAGAGAGAGAGAGAACAAAAAAAGGCCCTTTCAGTTTCGACTACTCACAGCACATCCAACCAGTCTCTTTCTCCATTTTGAAAAACTAATAATCGCAGCAAGCGAGCGAGCGAGCGAGCGTTGTCCACACTTGAGGTAAACTAGGATGTATAAACCAAAGGAACCATGTCATTGCTTGCGTGATGCCTGCTGCCAAGCAACCAAACATTTTCTTCTTCCTCTTCTTCTTCATGCCCTGTTTGCTTCCTCTGTCGCTCAGACGACTTGAACCCACACGGCACGCAGACAAGACACGCAGACGGCACTGCCATGCCATTGCAACGAAACTCAACACAAGTTCCGGAAACAGTCGAGTCGAGCGTTATATATTAAAACCACAGCAAAGATAGATTAACATTTCTGCATCGGTTCTGTCAGTTTCAAGTTACTTACTTGCAAATAGAGTTAGTTCCCTTAATACAACAGGGGGTGGGTATGTATGACAAACTCAAGGATGGATGCAGATCTTATCCAGCAAGGAGAGTTCTACTTATTTAGGACCACATGACATCGGTCCATCACCTCCATCTAAACCCATTTGAAACTGAAGCCCATTCCATCCTCATGCGTATGATCTGTCATAACATGTACTGGAGTAGTACATCTTTTCATCAGTTCCTTCGTACTGGGGTGCCAAAAGCTAGGGGAAGGAAGCCAGGAAGCTTCAGCAGGCGCTCAATGTGTTGCGTCGAATCCTTTCGTCCAGCCCAAAAGCAGAGTCTGTCTGAAATGCTCCAATGATTAACGCAGCACTCAGCACCAGTAGTATCTAACAGCTCGATAAAGGCACATGGAATGGCAGATGGACTTCAGTTTCAGGATCAGGTGATATATCTAGCTAGCTTCTAGTGTAGTTGCCACTTGCGTGCTGTGCACATGTACTTATATTGTTATGGTAATTCTGTACTACTTGTACTGCGTGCACGAGGCTTATCTCCCAATTTGATCGATAAATAAACAAACCTCGATTCAGCGTACCCATGCAAGGAGGACACGTGCGCGACACAGAACTCTACTACTCCTACTAGCTGGCAGCTGACACAACGTTAGCAGTAAACAACAATACAAGGCTTTTCAGATGTCTGCTTGCTCGTCACAAACAAGAAAGCTTCTCACACGGCGGGTCTTTGATTTACGACGTTAAGATCGAAAATCCACTCTTAATTTTAACTCGATAAAAATGAAGTCTGCAGAAAAGCTGTTTTAACATCGAGCAACAACAATTAAACGAGTATGTACTCATTTGCGAATCAAACACTCGTATAACTAAAAAATGAGAGGATCGATGTTCAGCTAGCCTACTAAAAAAATGGTTTGGTACCTTGTCAATTCAGTCGTAGCCGGCGGACGACGGACCATGCACCAATTAACTGCTGTCCAAATTGATGAAACAAGAGACTTAATCAGGCCCACCGCGTCGATCCAAACACCCAACTTGCCATCTCGTAGAATAATTAGCGGTACGCACTACACGGAGATGATGAAATGAATGACGCATGACGCGGCGGCCACTGGCGTCCGTTCGTCCGTCCTAGCTAGCTAGTATCGTGTACGTGACATCCAGCTATACTATACACCAAACGAAATGAGACACTTCAGAACTAGTGTCTAGATCACAAAGTACAACGCACCATCCACACAATTAACCTTCTTCGTTTGATTTCCACAGTGCAAGAGAATCCTATACTCTTATATCCTTTCTATCATGGCCCGTCCAAATACTTTTACAGTAACAAGGTTTAGGGTTTGTTCTAAGTGCTACCAGCTAGCAGACGTACACTCTGTTCTGACATCTGCCTTCCATACGCTCCAGAATGCAGATATGTAGTTTAGTCGTTGCTGATGTGAACTGGGCACTGGCAGCAGGTACGCTTTGTATTTTGATATATTCACCAACCAATATTACATATAACCACCGGTAGATTAGGTAGTAGCTAACATTTCTTTTGCGTTCGAGAATATCCTTAATTTCTAGCCAAGGGTTGATTGTAACTTGCACAGTTTGGAATCTTCGCCGATAAATCGGGTGGCTCAGTCTGTTTGGTGAAGTGCTACTGTGATGTGCCAAAATGCATGCATCTGCAGGGAATTTCTTCTGAGCTGTGGTTAGTCATATTCATACCTCCTGAGATGAACTAGTTGTGCTCTCTAGCTAATAAGCATGATTAAAAAGTATACAATACGATTTATGCAGCCACGCAGCTGTACATAATTTGATATTAAATTAGTTGGAGATCTGGCATTGACAAGTTGAGATGTTACGTATCCTTGCAACAAATATGCTGAAGAAATGACGTGTCATACCCCATTTCTGGAATATGTTGTGCGTACTGTATCAGTCCCTGGATCAGTAGCTGATACGCACAAAACACAGATATGATAATCAAAAGCATACTTCGAATTGGTAAATAAGTATAATACCTGATATAGGACCCTTAGTGGTGGTGCGACAAGGATTCATAACTATCCAAGTCCCTCCAACCAACTAAAGGTGAAGCAGACAGCGGAAGATCTTGGCCCAAAACCACAAGCAAACTTGAGAAGTAGAACCGAAAACCAACTCGTCGTCTTCTTCTACGAAGTCTTCTCCTACTAAACCAACAATCGCAAACGCGTGAGTACATAAGGTACTCAGCAAGCCCTACTGTAACACCCTGTGTTTGCCCATTTGCAAAAATCACTAAAAATTTGAAATTTTTCGAAGTTTAAACAAATTCTAGTAAATTAGGAAGCAAATGCATGTCAAATCCAATTTTCTGAATTTTCTTTGTGCATAAAACCCCACCATGAGCATATTTGGGTTTTTATTGTTTTATTTGAGTGTTATTTTGATTTTGAGCTCTTGCCAAATTTGAAACCCATTCAAATTTGGAGTTTATTCAATCTCTGGAAAAGTTCAAACCTTTCTTTTCCCTCCCGGGCCGCCATCTTCCTTTTCTTCTTCACCGGCCCAGCCTATCTCTTTTTCCCTCTCTTTCTACCGCAGCCCACCGCGGCCCAACCGCGTCGGCCCAGCTCGCCCGGCCCGCGAAGACGTCGACCTGCGGACGGCTTCGTCCTCCGCCCGACGCGTCGCCGCCGGCGCACCTCCCGACGCCGTCGCCGACGCCGTCCCGGTTCGCACCCCTCGCCTCGAGCCGCAATATGGGTGGACGCGTGGAGGTGGACGTGTGGAGCCAGCGCCCCTTGCCTCGAGCCGCAACTCCCGTTCCGTCGCGTCCGAGTTTTAACCTCATCGACGACGGCCGACGATCGACGACAAATCTCCACCGCCGGCCTTATCTCCTCCCCTCCTCTTAAGCCGAGAACGTTCGCATTCCTTCCCTCTCTCTTATCCGCACTCGCATTCGCCTCACCTCGCAGCCACTCGCCCTGCATTTCATTTTTCCCCAACCTCTCCTTCTTCTCCGGCGAGCACCCGTCCGACCTCTCCGTCGCGAAGCGTGAGCTTCTCTCCTCTTCTTCTCCCTTCAAATGGCTCCGCCGTGCCGTGATTGACCCTGCGCGATGTCTTGTTTGTGCAGACAAACTCGGCGTGATGGTTTTCAAGGGCGGCTAGGGTTCCGGCCACCGTGACCACGCCGGCGACCCGTCTCCGGCCTCTCTTCTCCTCCGTCGAGCCCGCCGTGAGCACCGCAACCTTCTTCTCTCTCTCTTGCGCTAGTCCTTCTTCTCCTTTTCCCTGCGCACGAGCTCTCGCACCGAGCACCTTCACCCGCTGCCGCGCGACCTCGTCGCCGGCGAGCTTTCCGGCCGCGCCTGGCCAAGCTGAGGCGCGCCATGTCTTCCCCGCACTCACGCGCACCCGCACGATAGCACAAACTCGAACCTAACCGCACGCGCACGTGTTCTTCACCACACATCGACGCGCCGCCCAAGTCCGGCGAGCTCGCGTCGTCTCTCCGGCCGCCGTTCACGTCGACGCGCCCCACTGGACGTTTCGCCGTCGAACACAGAGCCCTCACGACAGCACGGTTTCGAGCGCAAGCACGCACACGTGTGTTTTCACCTCGCGCACCGCCGCGCCGCCGAACTCCGGCGAGCGCGCGCAGCCGCTCTTCTCGCCGCCGACGTCGATGTGCTACCCCGCTAGACTCGCCGTCGCGCGTAGATCACCTAGGGCTACTCCCCGTGCTCTTCCGATCGCTGTAGCCGCCGCCGGCGAGAATTCCGGCGACGCGCCGCCGCGTCCCCTGTTTCCGGCCGTCGCGCGCTGACGCACCGCGTCGTCGTCCGACGTGGCGAGCCACGTCGGCACGCGGGCCCACACGACCAAGTCGTCCCGCTGAGTCAGCAGCCACGTGGTACACCCGGACCACGGTGGACCACGCGCACAAATCACCCCGGTCCACAGCTCTGTGGACCGAGTCCACAGCACAGTAAGCGACAGTGCACCGGGCCCTCTGGCCCCACCTGTCAGCCTCTCAAACACACAAAATTTGCTATGTACACCCGGCTAGTGTACACAGAAACCTATTTCGACACTTTTCCAATAACAGAAAATTCCCAGAAAATTCCTAAAAATATCTTGATTCTTCCTAATCACTGTCCAATCCTTGTTTACTCCAAATAAATTAGGATTTGAGCTATACTTAATTACTTAGCTTAATCCTGATCAATTTCCTTTCTCAATCTTGTTTAATTCATATCTTCTACGTTTTAATTCCGATTCCAGCGATTCTTCCACCCAAATTCATCAAAATTCATGATCTACCCAATGCCATCAACAACTTTTTCATTTGATCTTTATTTGGCTTTTATTTAATTTAATGATTGTTAATTGTGTGTTAAGGGGTAGATTTATTCGATCGTTATTTCTTTTTGTTATAGACGATCAAGTTCTCGAGGAAGGATCCGACCCGGATTACGAGGACGTAGAGGAAGAAGACTTTGGTGAAGGCAAGTCCTAATCCCTCTTGATCATGTTGATCCTATGATTGTAAATTTATCCTAATTAGAGCCTGCTTTACAAATAATCATGCATGTTGATTTAAATGCTTAGTATGTCCTAAATACTTGTTAATAGCCACGCCTTGCTGTTGTTATCTTGTTTCCGTTGTTAAACCTAGGAACCAACGTCATTAATCTTTTAATGATATGTTGGAATGAAATGCCGCTTAGGACCTGTTCACACTGAGTATTTAATTAATCTTGCTATACATGCTTTTTAGTGTTAAAGTGCGTGAGTACTTGGTGGAGTGAGTGTGAATATGAAAAGTGGGTGGGTTTAGTGACATTGTGCAACTGCTTGTGGGGATACTTTGGCGGGAACAGGCGAGGTAGTCCTCAGTGGGGAGGGCTATCTCTGGGACGCGACTCCTCTATGAGGATAGCTATTGAAGATGCCTGTTTCGGTCGTATAAGGACCGGTTCCTGTGCCGCCTGGCCTAGCACCTACGTACAGCCACAAGTCTTAAATGGGAAAGATTTGGAACCACACCCTACTATAGTGTTTCCACGGTACCCACCGGGAGGCAGGAGTTGCACATGGAAGCCAGGAGAAGATTCGCCGACAGTGGGACGCGGATCCGGCATATGGTGATATTTCAGGCCTTATTTATATGATGATTGAAGCCCCTGGTCGCAGATTTTCCGTGGGTGGTGCCGTGGCGACACCAAGTAGGTACGGGACCTCAGTATGCCTGTCCAAACTTCGACGGGAGGGAGGATAGGTGTACCTTGTGGGGAATCGTGTACAACCTCTGCAGAGTTTAAAAATCTATCTGGATAGCCGCGTTCACGGCAATGAACGACGCGAAAGCTTTGGCCACACAAGATTAGTATAACGGTGTGAGTTTATCCTTGGCGTGTTTTTGGAATACACCGGTGTGGAGCCGTGCGCTGGTTGTCGGCCAGCATTAAAAGTGGGAACTGGCGGGATGGATTGCATCTCTCCCAGGGCCAACCAACCCCACTAATTCAAAGATAATATTTGATGGTAGTTGCAAATTGCTTTGTTTTCACAGAAACCCCTGCATAAAGATTGCTTTGTCGCTGTTGTGCTAAACCTCAGCCTTTACCTTCCTTGTCCTTGCAAATATCTACCCTTGTGTTAGGACTTGCTGAGTACCTTATGTACTCACCCTTGCTTTAAATCACTCAGATGAAGAGCCCGAGTACGAGTTTCAGGATGATGGAGATGAAGATTAGGGTTCCTTCTGCACTCAAGTCGCCTGTAGTAGTGGCTTTGTTTACGTTTTCCGCTGTAGCAGTGTCTAGTAGTAGTTTGTAAGTGTGAAGCTTGCTGTAAGTTTAAGGCCAGAGGCCTTTGTTGAAAGACCCTTTATGTAAGAAGTGGCTTGTATGAGACTTGGTAATAATGTAAGTGATGACTCTGTGATGACATTCTGTGTAAGTGAGCGTATCAGCGTCTGATCCAGGGACTGATACGGGTAATCACTAGTGCTCCAGAAATGGGGTACGACAGAGTGGTATCAGAGCCATGCTTGACCGTAGGATGGACCCTAGCTTGGTTCGAGTGTTAGTGAGTGATATTTTATATATATAAACTATATTACAAAATTCTACTACTTCTTCTACTTTCATTTTGTAAAAATTTTTACTACTTCTCTCACCCATCTTCAACTTCTGTTGAACAGATGGAGATCCAGGTGGTAGACGACGAGTGGACCCTCAGCTACCAGAAGGGCGTCGCAGGTTTTCCCACAGTCCTTTGGGAGACCCTGCAGCGTTTCGGCTACACCGACCACCCGGAGTACCGCACCCGTCGCCTCGTCGAGCACGGCACCCAGAAGTGCGAGGTTCACGTGACGATCCTCCAGTCGCCCGAGCGCACTGAGTGGGGGCCGTTGACAGCCACGACCTTCGGCGCTTCACGCGACGACGCTCACCAGGCAGGGGCCCGCAAGGCCCTGCTCCTCTTCTGCGAGCGGCACGAGCAGGACGTCCGAGGCACACCGTCCCGCTACTTTCCGCTCTACGCCTACCCACGCCCAGTGTGGCGTAGTAGGTGGAGTACACTCGAGGGTTTGAGCCAGACCGAGGACAGCCCCGCCTTGGTTGCTACTGTTCGGTACCTTCTCGCCCTGGACGACCTGTACGAGCTACGCCAGCGAGAGTTTTCGAGATGCATCACCAGAGCTGAGGAGGCCGAGACCAGGGAGAGAGCCCTCAGAGAGCAGCTTGAGCAGACCCAGTCCCAGCTTGCAGAGACACAGACCCAGCTCGCTCAGGCTCAGGCAGACCACGCAGAGACGCATTCCACTCTAGGGATCACTACGAGGCTTTGGAGAGAGGATGCACTATACCTGATCAAGAAGCTGAACCACTCTTACGAGAGTTGTCGCAGAGCTCACGGAGGACCCCGTCACAGGTTCACCCCGAGGGTCGGACTACCCAGCCGTCACTTACACTACGCCTGTCCGACAGACTCAGACGACGACCCAGACACTACAGACTCAGAGTCGACTGGAGACTCTCAGGGTTCTGACTCACCTGGAGGTTCGGGACCGTCACGAGCAGCACAGCCGACAGCACCAGCCCCTATGGAGGTGGTTCCAGCCCCAGTCCGTGCAGCAGTTACTCCAGTTCCAGCTTCAGTTGAGGATGCTCTAGTTCCAGTTTCCCCAGAGGTTAATCCAGCTCCAGTTCCTACAGAGGATGCCTCAGTTCCAGCACCTACCGAGGTTGTCCCAGCTCCGACCACCTTGTGGGTCACGCTAGTCCCAGGCAATGACCCAGAGGGTTGGATCCGACGACCAGATGGGCACTGACAGCTCCGACGACAATGACGACTTCTCAGCGCACGAGGACTCAGTGGGGACTGACGAGGAGCCCACAGAGGACACTGAGATGGCAGTTGACAGCTCCGAGTCAGAGGAGTCAGAGGCACCAGAGGACCACTCTCAGGATGAGGATCCCCCTGAGGATGAGCAGTCAGAGAATATCCCGCACCTCGAGTTGTCTTACGAGAGTGACGGAGCAGTACAGTCAGTGGAGTCCGGGGACCAGTTTCCAGTGTACGGAGGTCCCGAGGCTCCGGTTGAGGACGACCAGTCGGAGGAGTCGGAGGACTCCATGGCAGACCAGATCGTCGACCTCACAGGCGACGATGATCTGATGGACGGAGACTACCCTGCTGTTGAGGACCCACCAGTTCAGCCTCAGCCAGCACCTGTTGTGCCACCTGTTCAGGAGCCCCCAGTCGGCGTTGTACCACCAGCACACTTCTACCCAGCAGTTGCTCCTGTTCAGTACCTGCCAGCAGTCGTTGCACCACCAGCACCGTACCAGCCAGTGTTTGCTGCACCTTCAGCTCAGTACTTTCCTGCAGTTCTGCAGCAGGCCCCTGGACCCCAGTTACTCAGCGGCGCAGGCTTCCTCGAGTACCACCAGCAGCTCCTTGCACACAGTCAGTGGAGTGAGCCCTTCGACCTGTACCTTGAGTGGCGCAGGTCCCGCGGTTTCGAGCAGTGAGCAGCAGTTGTCCGAGGAGATAGCTACCAGTAGTGCTTGTACTCGTGTGTGCTTGTAGTCAGAATAGTTGTAGTAGTCAGCAGTTGTGTGTCGTTGTACCATAGAGTCACCATGTTGTCAGTCTGTTTAATAGTTGTATCCGTTGCATGTATGATCGAACCTTGTTATAATGAATAATGTATGCTGTAATGATGAAATGATGCTGGATCTTCTTGTTTGTGTGTAGTTAGTGCATATAGTTACGCTGTTTTCTCGTTAAAGTTCGCACGCATAGTCTCGACCTTGATCTCACCTTCGGCTATCGTTAATCAAATGAACAGATGCCTCCTAAAAGATCCGCCAGAATCCGGCAGCGCCAACAGCGCGAAGACCGTGATGACCAAGACCACCAAGAGGAGGAAGCAAGCCAGAATCAACAGGAAGATGAAGAGGAGGTTGCTGACAACCAGAATCGACGTGGAGGTCAACAGAACCGTGGTAGAGGTGGAAGAGGCGGTGGTAGAGGTGGAAGAGGCGGTGGTAGAGGTGGTGGTAGAGGTGGAAGAATACCTCAAGCACCTGTCACCAACCTGGTGGCCGTGATGGACAACCAGACCCGCCTGATGGAGATTATAGCCCAGGGACTTCTGGACCGTACACCTGGTTCCCAGTCCAAGATGTCTGAATTCATGAGGCTCAGACCACCGACCTTTGAAGGTTCTGAGGAAGACCCCTGGCAGCAGATGATTGGCTGAGAGGCATTGTCAAAAAGCTGCAAGCAGTCAATGCCAATGATGAAGAGAAAGTTCTCCTGGCATCTCACCAACTCATTGGAGCAGCAAGTGAATGGTGGGATAACTACCGTGAGGCAGCAGAGAATGCAGATGCTATCACTTGGGAAGAATTCCAGGAGGAGTTCAGGAGGTATCACATTCCTGAAGGTATCATGGAAATGAAGGCTGATGAGTTTCGCTCTTTGAAGCAAGGTGCCATGACTGTGAACCAGTATATCAGGAAGTTTATGAAGCTGGCACGTTATGCACCTGAGGATGTGAACACTGACAAGAAGAAGCAGGACCGCTTCAGAAAAGGACTTATTCCTAGTCTGAAGATGCAGCTGATCACTCACATCTATCCAGACTTCAACACTCTAATAAACCGTGCCATTCTGTTGGAAGACGCTCGTTCTCACTTAGAGACTGACCGTAAGCGCAAGTTCAGTGCGCAGAAGTTCAGGCAGCAAGAGAGGAACCAGAGGTCAAGGTATAATCCATATCAGAAGCCTAAACCAACTATGCAATACAGAACCTCAGCACCCAGCCAGCAGCAATCAGCACCTTCTTATCGCAACCAAGGTTCCAGCAGTCAGCAGAAGAGCAGCTCCAGTGTTGCCCAGCCAGCTCAATCTGACAAGAGGACATGCTTTCACTGCCGCGAACCAGGTCATATGATTGCTAAGTGCCCCTATCTGAATCAGAATCAGGCTCCAGCTCAGACCCATCAGGCAAGTAACACCAGAACTGCAGCGTCAGGAGTGGGACGTGGGGGACAGCAACCCTCAGGACAGCAGCGTAGGAACAGTCAGACCTATGGTCGAGGCAGAGTCAACCACATTGACACTCAGGAAGCTGAGGAAGCACCAGACGTTGTACTTGGTGAGTATCTTGTCAATTCAACTCTTGCAACAGTTTTGTTTGATTCTGGAGCTTCGCATTCTTTATATCTTCAAGATTTGTTGCTGCACATGGTTTTCCAACTGTTTCACTCAAACAACCCTTGATTACCCAATCCCCTGGGGCAAAAATCAAATGTTTGTTGGGATGTCCCCGGGTAAAACTTCTTTTAAGTGGGGTAGTGTTCCTAGCAGATCTAGTGGTTCTCAAATCTGCAGGAATAGATGTTATACTTGGAATGGATTGGTTAAGCAAACATCAAGGCAATATAGCCTGTGATACTCGAAAGGTATCTTTGGTAAACCATAAAGGAATTAAGGTAGAATGTGAACCAAGAAGAGTAAAAGCCGTACCTATGGTATGCAGTCTAGAAGCCAAACCCCTGGAGGAAGTACCAGTGGTCTGTGAATATCCAGATGTCTTTCCAGATGAGTTACCAGGAATGCCACCTGACCGAGACATAGAGTTTATCATTGAGCTGATCCCAGGAACATCTCCCATAGCCAAGAGACCCTATCGGATGGCAGCCAATGAGCTAGCAGAATTGAAGACACAAATAGCAGAATTACAAGAGAAAGGTTATATCAGACCAAGCTCTTCTCCTTGGGGAGCACCTGTTCTCTTTGTTAAGAAGAAAGATGGTAGTCTCAGAATGTGCATCGACTATCGTTCACTCAATGAAGTCACTATCAAGAACAAGTACCCACTGCCCAGGATCGATGATTTGTTTGATCAATTGAAGGGAGCCAAGTTCTTCTCTAAGATTGACCTAAGATCTGGCTATTATCAACTCAAGATTCGGGAAGGAGATGTATTGAAGACAGCTTTTGTCACCAGATATGGACAGTATGAGTTCACAGTAATGCCTTTTGGTCTTACCAATGCACCGGCATACTTTATGAATTTAATGAACAAGGTCTTTATGGAAGAATTGGATCGGTTTGTCGTGGTCTTCATTGACGACATTTTGATTTATTCCAAGAGTGCTGAAGAGCATGAAGAACATTTGAGAGTTGTACTTGAGAAGCTGAGAGCACATGAGCTTTATGCCAAGTTCAGTAAGTGTGAATTCTGGTTAAAAGAAGTAGCCTTTCTTGGTCATGTTCTGACAGAAGAAGGAGTTGCAGTAGACCCAGCCAAGGTTGAAGCAGTTACCAACTGGAAACAACCGACCAATGTGACTGAAATCAGGAGTTTTCTTGGATTGGCAGGTTACTACCGCAGATTCATAGAGGGATTCTCCAAGTTAGCTAGACCCATGACCACATTGACACAGAAAGGACAAGAATTCAAATGGACAGATGCCTGTGAAAAGAGTTTTCAGGAATTAAAAAGAAGACTGACGACAGCCCCGGTATTAATTTTGCCAGATATCCATCGAGATTTTGTCGTATTCTGCGACGCATCTCGTCAAGGCTTGGGTTGTGTCCTTATGCAAGATGGACGAGTAGTGGCCTATGCATCAAGACAGCTGAAAGTTCATGAGCAGAATTACCCAACCCATGATCTAGAATTAGCAGCAGTCGTGCATGCACTCAAGATCTGGAGACACTATCTTATTGGAAATAAGTGTGAAATCTATACAGATCATAAAAGCTTGAAATACATTTTCACCCAATCAGATCTAAATCTCAGACAAAGAAGATGGTTGGAATTGATCAAGGATTATAACCTGGAGTTACACTATCACCCTGGAAAGGCCAATGTAGTGGCAGATGCTTTGAGTCGCAAGGTTCACTGTAATCGTATTGAGATGCATGAACGAAGACCTGAATTACTGGCAGAGTGTGAGCAGTTGAATCTCCACTTCACAGATGCAGGCCAATTAAACACCCTGCGTGTTGAGCCAACTCTGGAAAGTCAAATCCAAGTAGCTCAGAAGACGGATGAAGAAATACAAGCAATAAAGAGTAACACAGGAATGGATAAAGCACCAGGATTTAGAGTGGATGATCAAGGCACCTTATGGTACAAGGATCGGATATGTGTACCTAAGAATGGTGGATATCAACGGCTTATCATGGATGAAGCCCACAATTCGGCATACTCCATCCATCCAGGATGTACCAAGATGTACATGGATCTGAAACAGAAATACTGGTGGACAGGAATGAAAAGGGATATCGCAGAGTTCGTTGCCCGATGTGATATCTGCCGAAGAGTCAAAGCAGAACACAAGAGACCTGCAGGATTGTTGCAGCCACTTCATATTCCAGTCTGGAAATGGGATGAGATCAGTATGGACTTCATTGTGGGGTTACCCCGCACCCAGAAAGGAAACGACTCGATATGGGTCATAGTAGACCGTCTGACAAAGGTTGCACACTTCATAGCTGTGAAGACAACCTACCGAGGGGATAACTACGCCCAGCTGTACATAGACAATGTGCTCAAGTTACATGGAGTCCCAAGCAGAATAGTGTCAGATCGAGGTGCTCAGTTTACCTCGAAGTTCTGGAAAAGTCTGCATAAGCTACTGAAAACAAAGTTGGACTACAGCTCTGCTTATCACCCCCAGACAGATGGACAAACTGAAAGAGTCAATCAAATACTAGAGGATATGTTGAGATCATGTGTCCTAGCCTATGGAAAAGATTGGGAGAAAAGTCTTTCTTTTGCAGAGTTCTCCTACAATAACAGTTATCAAGCTAGTCTACAGATGTCACCCTTTGAAGCGTTATATGGCAGAAAGTGCAGAACCCCTCTGATGTGGTCAGAGGTGGGAGAACGGTCTTTCTTTGGACCTGCTGTTATTCGAGACGCTGAAGAGAAAGTAGCTTTGATAAGAGAAAACCTAAAAGTGGCCCAAAGCAGGCAGAAAAGCTACGCAGACACAAGACGCAGGGATTTGAGTTTTGAAATAGGAGACTATGTATATCTCAAGGTATCACCGATACGAGGTACTCGAAGGTTCAGAGTCCGAGGAAAGTTGGCACCAAGATATATCGGACCCTTCAAAGTACTTGAGAAGATAGGAGCCGTGGCATACCGCCTCGAGCTTCCTGAAGAAATGTCAGATGTACATAATGTCTTCCATGTTTCTCAAATGAAGAAATGTCTCAGAGTTCCAGAAGAGATTGTTCCACCGGAAGTAATGGATCTTCAACCGGATCTCAGATATCAGGAGAGACCAATCAAGATTTTGGATATTGCAACAAGGTTAACAAGAAGGAATTCAGTACGGTTTTGCCGAGTACAATGGAGTAATCATACGGAAGCAGAAGCTACATGGGAACGAGAGGATGATCTGAAGAAAGAATTTCCCTATCTGTTCGAGGAAGAGTCAGAATCTCGAGGACGAGATTCACCTTAAGTGGGGTAGGTTTGTAACACCCTGTGTTTGCCCATTTGCAAAAATCACTAAAAATTTGAAATTTTTCGAAGTTTAAACAAATTCTAGTAAATTAGGAAGCAAATGCATGTCAAATCCAATTTTCTGAATTTTCTTTGTGCATAAAACCCCACCATGAGCATATTTGGGTTTTTATTGTTTTATTTGAGTGTTATTTTGATTTTGAGCTCTTGCCAAATTTGAAACCCATTCAAATTTGGAGTTTATTCAATCTCTGGAAAAGTTCAAACCTTTCTTTTCCCTCCCGGGCCGCCATCTTCCTTTTCTTCTTCACCGGCCCAGCCTATCTCTTTTTCCCTCTCTTTCTACCGCAGCCCACCGCGGCCCAACCGCGTCGGCCCAGCTCGCCCGGCCCGCGAAGACGTCGACCTGCGGACGGCTTCGTCCTCCGCCCGACGCGTCGCCGCCGGCGCACCTCCCGACGCCGTCGCCGACGCCGTCCCGGTTCGCACCCCTCGCCTCGAGCCGCAATATGGGTGGACGCGTGGAGGTGGACGTGTGGAGCCAGCGCCCCTTGCCTCGAGCCGCAACTCCCGTTCCGTCGCGTCCGAGTTTTAACCTCATCGACGACGGCCGACGATCGACGACAAATCTCCACCGCCGGCCTTATCTCCTCCCCTCCTCTTAAGCCGAGAACGTTCGCATTCCTTCCCTCTCTCTTATCCGCACTCGCATTCGCCTCACCTCGCAGCCACTCGCCCTGCATTTCATTTTTCCCCAACCTCTCCTTCTTCTCCGGCGAGCACCCGTCCGACCTCTCCGTCGCGAAGCGTGAGCTTCTCTCCTCTTCTTCTCCCTTCAAATGGCTCCGCCGTGCCGTGATTGACCCTGCGCGATGTCTTGTTTGTGCAGACAAACTCGGCGTGATGGTTTTCAAGGGCGGCTAGGGTTCCGGCCACCGTGACCACGCCGGCGACCCGTCTCCGGCCTCTCTTCTCCTCCGTCGAGCCCGCCGTGAGCACCGCAACCTTCTTCTCTCTCTCTTGCGCTAGTCCTTCTTCTCCTTTTCCCTGCGCACGAGCTCTCGCACCGAGCACCTTCACCCGCTGCCGCGCGACCTCGTCGCCGGCGAGCTTTCCGGCCGCGCCTGGCCAAGCTGAGGCGCGCCATGTCTTCCCCGCACTCACGCGCACCCGCACGATAGCACAAACTCGAACCTAACCGCACGCGCACGTGTTCTTCACCACACATCGACGCGCCGCCCAAGTCCGGCGAGCTCGCGTCGTCTCTCCGGCCGCCGTTCACGTCGACGCGCCCCACTGGACGTTTCGCCGTCGAACACAGAGCCCTCACGACAGCACGGTTTCGAGCGCAAGCACGCACACGTGTGTTTTCACCTCGCGCACCGCCGCGCCGCCGAACTCCGGCGAGCGCGCGCAGCCGCTCTTCTCGCCGCCGACGTCGATGTGCTACCCCGCTAGACTCGCCGTCGCGCGTAGATCACCTAGGGCTACTCCCCGTGCTCTTCCGATCGCTGTAGCCGCCGCCGGCGAGAATTCCGGCGACGCGCCGCCGCGTCCCCTGTTTCCGGCCGTCGCGCGCTGACGCACCGCGTCGTCGTCCGACGTGGCGAGCCACGTCGGCACGCGGGCCCACACGACCAAGTCGTCCCGCTGAGTCAGCAGCCACGTGGTACACCCGGACCACGGTGGACCACGCGCACAAATCACCCCGGTCCACAGCTCTGTGGACCGAGTCCACAGCACAGTAAGCGACAGTGCACCGGGCCCTCTGGCCCCACCTGTCAGCCTCTCAAACACACAAAATTTGCTATGTACACCCGGCTAGTGTACACAGAAACCTATTTCGACACTTTTCCAATAACAGAAAATTCCCAGAAAATTCCTAAAAATATCTTGATTCTTCCTAATCACTGTCCAATCCTTGTTTACTCCAAATAAATTAGGATTTGAGCTATACTTAATTACTTAGCTTAATCCTGATCAATTTCCTTTCTCAATCTTGTTTAATTCATATCTTCTACGTTTTAATTCCGATTCCAGCGATTCTTCCACCCAAATTCATCAAAATTCATGATCTACCCAATGCCATCAACAACTTTTTCATTTGATCTTTATTTGGCTTTTATTTAATTTAATGATTGTTAATTGTGTGTTAAGGGGTAGATTTATTCGATCGTTATTTCTTTTTGTTATAGACGATCAAGTTCTCGAGGAAGGATCCGACCCGGATTACGAGGACGTAGAGGAAGAAGACTTTGGTGAAGGCAAGTCCTAATCCCTCTTGATCATGTTGATCCTATGATTGTAAATTTATCCTAATTAGAGCCTGCTTTACAAATAATCATGCATGTTGATTTAAATGCTTAGTATGTCCTAAATACTTGTTAATAGCCACGCCTTGCTGTTGTTATCTTGTTTCCGTTGTTAAACCTAGGAACCAACGTCATTAATCTTTTAATGATATGTTGGAATGAAATGCCGCTTAGGACCTGTTCACACTGAGTATTTAATTAATCTTGCTATACATGCTTTTTAGTGTTAAAGTGCGTGAGTACTTGGTGGAGTGAGTGTGAATATGAAAAGTGGGTGGGTTTAGTGACATTTGTGCAACTGCTTGTGGGGATACTTTGGCGGGAACAGGCGAGGTAGTCCTCAGTGGGGAGGGCTATCTCTGGGACGCGACTCCTCTATGAGGATAGCTATTGAAGATGCCTGTTTCGGTCGTATAAGGACCGGTTCCTGTGCCGCCTGGCCTAGCACCTACGTACAGCCACAAGTCTTAAATGGGAAAGATTTGGAACCACACCCTACTATAGTGTTTCCACGGTACCCACCGGGAGGCAGGAGTTGCACATGGAAGCCAGGAGAAGATTCGCCGACAGTGGGACGCGGATCCGGCATATGGTGATATTTCAGGCCTTATTTATATGATGAATGAAGCCCCTGGTCGCAGATTTTCCGTGGGTGGTGCCGTGGCGACACCAAGTAGGTACGGGACCTCAGTATGCCTGTCCAAACTTCGACGGGAGGGAGGATAGGTGTACCTTGTGGGGAATCGTGTACAACCTCTGCAGAGTTTAAAAATCTATCTGGATAGCCGCGTTCACGGCAATGAACGACGCGAAAGCTTTGGCCACACAAGATTAGTATAACGGTGTGAGTTTATCCTTGGCGTGTTTTTGGAATACACCGGTGTGGAGCCGTGCGCTGGTTGTCGGCCAGCATTAAAAGTGGGAACTGGCGGGATGGATTGCATCTCTCCCAGGGCCAACCAACCCCACTAATTCAAAGATAATATTTGATGGTAGTTGCAAATTGCTTTGTTTTCACAGAAACCCCTGCATAAAGATTGCTTTGTCGCTGTTGTGCTAAACCTCAGCCTTTACCTTCCTTGTCCTTGCAAATATCTACCCTTGTGTTAGGACTTGCTGAGTACCTTATGTACTCACCCTTGCTTTAAATCACTCAGATGAAGAGCCCGAGTACGAGTTTCAGGATGATGGAGATGAAGATTAGGGTTCCTTCTGCACTCAAGTCGCCTGTAGTAGTGGCTTTGTTTACGTTTTCCGCTGTAGCAGTGTCTAGTAGTAGTTTGTAAGTGTGAAGCTTGCTGTAAGTTTAAGGCCAGAGGCCTTTGTTGAAAGACCCTTTATGTAAGAAGTGGCTTGTATGAGACTTGGTAATAATGTAAGTGATGACTCTGTGATGACATTCTGTGTAAGTGAGCGTATCAGCGTCTGATCCAGGGACTGATACGGGTAATCACTAGTGCTCCAGAAATGGGGTACGACACCTACACTACTCAAGGGTATATATACATGCAATATTTGGACTTAGCAAGGAATAGGCTAAATGGTTCATTTGCAGCAAGCAAGCTTTATGCAGGGTTCACTAAAGCAAGTGAAGGAGTCATAGATAAAACAGGGAGTTGATTGTCAATATTTTAGTTGGTTGGCCCTGGGGGAGTATGAAACATTCCCGCCAGTTCCCAAGTTTTAGTTGGGCCTTCTGACCTCAAGGATCATACCGACCCGGCATCTATGCCATCACTTCCAAAACACGGGTCGACTACAACCCACTCACACTCCAAGGGATAAGAGAGGTGGCTAATCCAACGTGCGCCTCAATAATGTGTCATATGCCGTGACAACGTCCATCCGGATGAATTTTACACTCTGCAGAGGTTGTACATCTTTTCCCACGGGCTATGCACTCTTGATCGGAGAGTACATAACGCCTAGTCCATCTTCTCCGAGTAGTCTCACAAGTCCACCACGGAATCATACTCAGGGGCCTGTGACTTGAAATGTCACACTACGGCACAACACCTATAACAGGTACGTCGTGCTCCTGCATTAACCTGCAGGATCCTGAGACACACAACAGGACGGGCGGCTTTCCCATGTACCGACAATGGGTTCCCGAGACAGACAGCGGGTTCCGCAACCGGACCACGGGTACGTTTCCCGGGCCTGTTCCTGAGCTTCCGTTGCCTCTACCGGCCTCCAGATGGAAATGCAAGAGTACCAAGAAGGTAGGGTAAGTCCTTCCCATACAGGTTCCGTGGTTGTACGAGAAATCATTATGTTAACGGGCGTCAGAACCGGTCCTTATGTGGCCGGGCAAGCACCGAATCTCCCACACTAGGGGACTATCACACCATCACATCTCACTAGTGGCCTTGCCCGCAATCCAACCCATCCCATCCTCACCGTCACCATCATCATCATCACCTAACACAGTTGTGCTACTCCCAACCCAAGTATCACACACGCCACCAAACTCATTTAACACATTTATAAAAGCAAGTATGTGAGAAGGTGTGGCAATGTATAAACATTGCGGGGTCCTAAGCATATCTAGTAGCAAGGTGATCGTGCCATCATAGAAATGATGGAACTATCCTAGGGTTATCAAGGTGACAGGTAAACAAGGGTAAACAAGGATGAAGATATTAACGTCTTAAGTAACAGACATCAATATCAATAAGCAAGTAGGATCATAGCTACACAAGCAGTAAAATAACAAGTAATGCATAATACGAGAGTAGGCCATATAGGTGCATTGCGAAAACAGTAGGTTCAATCATGATCAAGGAGAAGTAGAGCTTGCCTGAAAATGCTATCCTAATCTTGCAATACTTGGTCTTCAGATTCTTCTGTTGAAGTCGTTGTCTTCAAGTCCTTCCTCAAAGCTTGTATCTTCTGACTCGTCCTTGGGCTCGGATCCTTCGGCTCGTCCTTGCAGCTTGGATCTTCTTGATCTTCCTTGAATTCTTCTGGCTCTTCCTCAGATCTCGCGTAAACTAGCGCATAGGAACACAACGTATAAACAACTACCGCAAAAGAAATAAAGATTGAAAAGAGCCAAGTAAATAAGAACCGATGGAACGCCGCAAGGATAAGATACAATTCATATATGATGCAATAGGTTTTACTTTAGAAAGATTTTATTATCTTAAGATTATTAGGAGTGATGCCTCAAGCACTAGGGCTTTTATGAAAATGAGGGATGCCAAACACGATGAGAAGTGTATGAGTGTATACGAAGGTGGGGACAGTGTACGCACGTGAGTTCTTTGTACATTTGTGGCACCAAGTCTTTATATAGGTCATAGCCTATATAAAGGTTCATGCGACGCATGCACAAGTGTAAGGTGTGTCACTTTAATTACTTACCTATAGATTATGGTACCTAATGGTGATTAGCTATCATATTATTTACTAAATTAATTACTAAGACTAAGCTACTAGTTATTGGTCATGGACGAAGCGCATGACCGTGGTACGTGTACGTGATTATGCATGGTATGATGCACGGTTGCAAATAAAACAATTAATTAACCGATTAAGAATAAATAGCAATTAAAATAGCAATGAATAGTAACTTCAATAAGTCCAATGAAATACCAGATATGAATAAAGCAGCATAAATATTGATAGAACTTGGTGGAGGTGGGTGGCAACATTGGTTAAGATTGATTGAGCGGTGGTTAAGCTAGGTGAGAACAACGGAGGTTGTATACTTTGATATGGAATGATATAATAAGATAGGTTAAGCTCACTGTCAACGTTAAAAGGTGAGCGAGCATATGTGATACGCGGGATCAACGACGTATGATGAGGTTTGATGAGAGAGGGATTTTAGGTTCAATGCTACAAGGTGAACGGGCATTGGTGACATGCGAGACTAGCGTCGCATGATTTGCTGAGAGGGGATTATAACATGAGAGAGAGAAGCTTGAGTATTGATGGCTCGTAAAAGTATTCTGATGCTTCAAGATTAGTACCAAAAGGTACATCGCGTTTCTATGAACGCGTGAGCACAAGAATCGCTCAAAACGGAGCTACGGTTGAAAAGATATGGATATTTAAAGATTGTAGGGGCTTATGTATAATTACGGAAAGGTTCCAGGGACTTATTTGTAAGAACAAAAAGTATTAAGGACTAATCTGTAATTACAGAAAAGTTCCAGGGACCTATCTGTAATTATGGAAAAGTTTAGGGACCTCAGTGTAAAAAGACAGGGGCTAAAAGATAAATACAGAAAAGATTAGGGGCTAATCTGTAAAATGTACAGGATCTGGGATTTTCTGGAATTTCTGGATTTATTTTTGTAAAGGATATTCTATTTCTTGCGCAGTGCTGACGCAATAAAGAGTAAAGGATTTATTTCTGAAAGGGAAAAGCTGGTGGACCGGGTCTACAGGTGTGTGGACCGTGTCCACGGGCGGTCCACACACGTCTATGGTGGACCGGCGGCGTCGGCGCGACGGCGCGCGGCCGGAGTCTCGCCGGAGCTCGCCGTTACGGCGCTCCAGTGGGCCAAAAGCGAAGCGGAGAGGTCCCGGAGAGAGAGGAAAGGACGGCGAACTCACCGCGATGGCTTGTCGACGACGTGCGAAGGCGGGAACACGTCGGCGACGGCGAATGGCGGTGGCGAGGTGGCCGTGCTTAGCGAGGTGGGGCTCCGGTGGCGGAACGGGACGAAGAAGGGGTCCGGGAGGCGCGTCGAGATGGCGCGGACCTCGGCGGCAAGGTGTCGTCGAGGGAGGAGGCAGGGACGCGCTGAGGCGGCGGGCGTGGCGCTCGGCGGCGGCGCGCGGCGAAGCGGGGCGCCCGCGCGTCTGCGGCCAAAGCTCGGTCGCCGAGTTTGCAGGGAAGGTGGAGGGTGGCGTGGATCTGCGTGTTGGACAGAGAAGAGAGAGGAAGGGGGCTCGCCGGCGGCGAATTTGGCGGCCGTCGGCGATGGAGAAGAAATGGGGAAAAGAGAGAAATTGGAGCGGCTCGGTGGGTGAGGAGGAGCGAGGCGAGTGGGGAAAGGGAGAGGAGATCGTCGCGCATCCATTTTATAGCCGAGGGGCGAGAGAGGGAGTGGGGCGCGACCGGGAAGGCTCGGTCGTCGGCATTATTGGCCGATGCATCGGCTCAGCGGGGACGGGGGATGGGGCCTGCGCGTGGTGACGCGAGGAGCGGGATGGCTACAGGGGGGACGGAAAGCGACGGAAGAGGAGGGGGGCCGGAGCGGCGTGGCGTCTTCGACGCGGAGTTCGCCGGAAATTTCGGGGAGATTGACGGATGGGAGCTCTTCTTTTGATGTGTGCACAGAGTGGCTACAGGGCACGGAAGCGACTCGACGGAGGGACTTCACGTGGGCGACGCGACGAGACGACGGCTGACCTGGAGCGCGTCACGGCGGCATGGGCGTTCCTGGCGCAGCGACAGGAGGAGGAGGACGGCGGCGGCGCCCGCCTGTCGGCGAGACAGAGGAGGAAGAAGGAGGCTGGGCTGGACTGGGCCGCGGTGGGCTTCGGCCTGGAGTAAGGGAGAGGGAAAGAGGAAGAGGAGCAGCTGGGCTGCGAGATGGGCCGAGGGAGTGGGCGGCCCACGCGAGCTGAGCGGGAGGAAAAGAGAGAAGGAGTGGGCCGGCTCAAGGAAAAGAGGAGAGGGCGGCCCAGAAGAAAAAGGAAAGGCTTTCCATTTTCTGAGATTCGAATTTGAAAGAATTTCAAATTCGAACAAAGGCGAAAGACAAACAAACACTCAAAATAAAGCTAAATAAATTCAGAAATGCATATGATGAGTTTTATGCAAGTTTTCAAAAAGTTAAAGTTTTAAATTCGAGATGAATTTGTGAGGGTTTAAGATAAATATATTTTAGTTTGTTGTAAATTCAAAAGTTTCAAGCTTTTAGTGCATTTTAAATGAAAACAAACACTTGAGCACATGTTTTAATATTTATAAAATTCCATCTTCTAACTAGGTTTGAAATTATTTAATGTGTTTTGTTTTGAAAATTCGTGACAAGGTAAGAGCGGAACAAAAATTTAAATTTGCACTGATTTTTATTCCTTTTTGCTTTGCTTCGAAAGTTGGGGTGTTACAGATCTACCCCACTTAAAAGGAATCTCGTCCTCGAGATTCAAGCGATCTTCTGGGTGGCGTAGAACTTCTCTTGCGTCTTCTTGCTTGGCGGTGGTAAGATCCAAAATTTTGTCGGGGACTTCTTGGTGTTGAGACCTTTGACCGTTGATTCTCTCGATCGTCTTGGTCTTCGGTACTGCAGACCGGTAGCGAAGGTCCGTTCTCAAGGTTGGAAGTGGGGTCCTACCCCACTTAAAAGATTTCAGCTTGGGTACCAAGGATGACATAGGACCCTTTCCCTGTTTATCTTATCCAATTTAGGCGTTTTCTCATTGTTCCATGGGTGGCTTTTCCAATGCCTTTATTTCCAAAATCCTCAAACGTGGGTTTACTAAGAACTTTTATCAGACTCGGAAGGTAAGTACATCTCCAGTGATCTAGCTTGAAGTCTGTTCTTGGTCAAGACTGATAAACCATACATTTCATCACCATACAACTCTTGATACAACACTTTATTGATATTCCAAGGTACAGGGTACAACAGGTTGCTTATATTACCACGCTCTTACATAAAATTCCCCAATTCTCCAGGTCTAAACTCAGAACACTGAAGATTTGTGCTTCAACGAGACTGTCGCTCGTTGTCTCCATGTGTAACAGTTCCAGGGCAATCTGCTGCGATGTGCCCACGATTCCGGCACAGGTAGCACTTTCGATTTCTCCATGATGCCTTCATTCTCTGTGGGTTGTTGTTACTGCTTTTTCCTTGATTATTCGGCCCTTTAAAACCATAAGGTTTCACGCCTATCTTCTTCTTGTTGCTCTTCTTCTTCTTTCTGTTCTTTTTTTGATTTTCTTGCCTCTGGGGAGATTTCCATTCATGTACTTCAGATTTCTCTTTCAGCTCACATGACTGGGTCTTGTGGATTTTGTCATTTTCTTGATCTATCAGTGCTTCTTCAAGCAGGATGGCTTTATTCATCAGTGTGCTGAAGTCCGGATAGTTGTGAGTGACCAGATGTACTCTCAGGTTATGGTTAAGACCTTTTCTGAATCGATTTTGCTTCTTCTGATCAGTGTTGATCTCATCTGGAGCATATCGGGCCAACTTCGTAAACTTTCGAATGTACTCGTTCACTGTCATAGCTTCTTGCTTAAGGGTTCGGAATTCATCTGCCTTTATGTCCATGATTCCGGTGGGGATATGGTATTCACGAAAAGCTTGTTGGAAATCATCCCATGTAATACCATCTGGCTCTGCAACTGTTTCCTTGAAGTTATCCCACCATTCTGCAGCAACTCCAACTAGTTGATGAGTAGATAACAGTACTTTCTCCCTATCATTGGCTGTGATTACATCAAGCTTCTTGGTAACACCTTTGAGCCAAACATCAGCAGCTAAGGGGTCATCATCAGTGCTGTCGTAGACAGGTGGCCTGAGCTTCATGAATTCTGATATCTTAGAACTCATTTCATGACTGTTATGTTGTTCCTGAGAAATTAATTCCAAGAGTTGAGTCTGTCTGGCCATCACTTCTGTGAGGTTGACTGGTGGCGGTGATGGTGGAGGCACTTCATTGCTATCCTGATGGTCGTTACTTTCTGCCTCTTGGTTAGTTCCTTCTTCATCGTGGTGATCTGCCTCAGTTTCCTGGTTGTGAGCTGTAGTGGGTCCTCTTTGGTTTGCTTCATGATGCTGTTGAGTTGTTGGCTTCTTTCTTTTGTTAGTTTCACCTCTTGTGGCTCGTTCATCGGGATCATGATCTTCAGGTGCTTTTGCCTTGCGCTTCGGGCGGGTTTGAAACCTGGCAGACTTCTTTGGCGGCATCCTGGTTTCAACAGCGGAGATTTAGGCAGGGATTAGGGAAGGGTTTTGGCTTTGGGCTGTTGTTAAGCTGCGATTCTAGCTCTCAAACTGCTGTTATTGTTATTATGCTTTTTAATTAGTTTGGTTAAGAGCACACAATCATAGGAGAATAAAGAGCCAAAATCATCAAAATCATCGAATCACACAAACAACGTGATTTATTTGTTGGGCTCATATGTAAGCGTACTAGCAACGAGGTTTAGGGTTTGAGGGTATTTTGACTATCGATCTTCGATTGTCCTCAAAACTCGACTAATAGTCCATTGACCAAAAGAATCGAGAGGGTCATATGACTTAGTCGTGCGAAAGAAAACCATTGTTCATGTTTCTGCATTGGAGGCGTATCATTGTCTTGACGTTTGAGGTTATCCAAGCACATGCAGCTATGATTTTTTGCATTTCACAACGTTGATTCCTTGAACTTGCACTCTATTCTGACTCTGAAGGTGGCTCAAGGCACTATTTTATAACAACGCTGGTACTTCGATTGCTCACAAACAGGAGTACATCCTTGATACAACCCAGATTATCAGAATTACAACTTTTTACCACTTATTACTACTACTTCTAGGGCTACTGCCATTGCTGCTAGTGATAGTATTCTTCCGGATTACGGTGCAGTTTCCAGGGTTATCCTTCACGGAAGCTCATGCTGGCTCTTCTGGTCTAGGTAGCATATTGGCCTTGAGATACGCTGAAGGCTTAGGGACTGTACTCTCCAATACCAGTTGTCCTCATCCATGCTTCTTAGTCTTCTTATGCCCTAGGTTGGGCCTGAGCTGGACATTCTTGTAGGACGGACACTTGGCTAGCATGTGCCCTTCTTGCTTACAGTGAAAGCAGCGTCTTGGATAGTTGGTGGTGTTGCTCGAGGTTGCCTTTTCATAGGCCTCTGTTGGCAGCCTTGTGTTTAGCGGATGCATGTCGGTTGATTTGTGGATGGCAGGTTCTTCTGTAGGACATGCAGCAGCCGACGAGTACCTCGTCTTCTTAAGATCCTCATGTATGACTTGACCTGATCCTTGCACGACATACTTTCTTTTCTTGCTGCAGCTCTCACTGGCATCTCTTGGCTGTAGTAGCTCCTTGATGATAGAGATTTCTTCGTTGCTCTTGTTCACTAACTCTTCCAGATTAGCCAACCTTTCAAGTACACTGGCAATGTCAGGCGGTGACGTCAGATAGGTGCCATCCATATCATTCCAAACTTCCTGCACTTGATGCTTTTCCTGTACCATAGGTTGAATCTTTGCAGCTGGTGCTGGAGCTTGCGGCATGTCATTCCCCATGTTGGTCTCTGCAGCTCTTGCTTCATTGATTGAGTCGTAGTAAGGGCAATTGGCGATCTTATGTCCGGGTTTGCGACAGTAGAAACATGTCCTCTGCTTTCCAGTGCCCTTAGTGATGTTGACCTTGCTCTTTTGTTTGGGAACCACATCCGGTAGGCGATAAACTTGGAACAATCTGTTCTCCACTTCTATGATCATGTAGTCCTGGTCATCCATTGGGTCGAACATTCCTGTACACATACGGTTCTGGATGAGACTCTTTTCCTGAGGTTGGCGAGAGGGAAGCAAGGGATTTTTAACAGAAGAGCAAGGGTTATTACGGAAGGTTTTGCAACTAGTTTTGAAAATAGTCATTTTCGAGCGTGACAAATCCTAGGTTTTCGTTCTACGGTCAAGTATGGCTCTGATACCACTCTGTCATACCCCATTTCTGGAATATGTTGTGCATACTGTATCAGTCCCTGGATCAGTAGCTGATACGCACAAAACACAGATATGATAATCAAAAGCATACTTCGAATTGGTAAATAAGTATAATACCTGATATAGGACCCTTAGTGGTGGTGCGACAAGGATTCATAACTATCCAAGTCCCTCCAACCAACTAAAGGTGAAGCAGACAGCGGAAGATCTTGGCCCAAAACCACAAGCAAACTTGAGAAGTAGAACCGAAAACCAACTCGTCGTCTTCTTCTACGAAGTCTTCTCCTACTAAACCAACAATCGCAAACGCGTGAGTACATAAGGTACTCAGCAAGCCCTACACTACTCAAGGGTATATATACATGCAATATTTGGACTTAGCAAGGAATAGGCTAAATGGTTCATTTGCAGCAAGCAAGCTTTATGCAGGGTTCACTAAAGCAAGTGAAGGAGTCATAGATAAAACAGGGAGTTGATTGTCAATATTTTAGTTGGTTGGCCCTGGGGGAGTATGAAACATTCCCGCCAGTTCCCAAGTTTTAGTTGGGCCTTCTGACCTCAAGGATCATACCGACCCGGCATCTATGCCATCACTTCCAAAACACGGGTCGACTACAACCCACTCACACTCCAAGGGATAAGAGAGGTGGCTAATCCAACGTGCGCCTCAATAATGTGTCATATGCCGTGACAACGTCCATCCGGATGAATTTTACACTCTGCAGAGGTTGTACATCTTTTCCCACGGGCTATGCACTCTTGATCGGAGAGTACATAACGCCTAGTCCATCTTCTCCGAGTAGTCTCACAAGTCCACCACGGAATCATACTCAGGGGCCTGTGACTTGAAATGTCACACTACGGCACAACACCTATAACAGGTACGTCGTGCTCCTGCATTAACCTGCAGGATCCTGAGACACACAACAGGACGGGCGGCTTTCCCATGTACCGACAATGGGTTCCCGAGACAGACAGCGGGTTCCGCAACCGGACCACGGGTACGTTTCCCGGGCCTGTTCCTGAGCTTCCGTTGCCTCTACCGGCCTCCAGATGGAAATGCAAGAGTACCAAGAAGGTAGGGTAAGTCCTTCCCATACAGGTTCCGTGGTTGTACGAGAAATCATTATGTTAACGGGCGTCAGAACCGGTCCTTATGTGGCCGGGCAAGCACCGAATCTCCCACACTAGGGGACTATCACACCATCACATCTCACTAGTGGCCTTGCCCGTAATCCAACCCATCCCATCCTCACCGTCACCATCATCATCATCACCTAACACAGTTGTGCTACTCCCAACCCAAGTATCACACACGCCACCAAACTCATTTAACACATTTATAAAAGCAAGTATGTGAGAAGGTGTGGCAATGTATAAACATTGCGGGTCCTAAGCATATCTAGTAGCAAGGTGATCGTGCCATCATAGAAATGATGGAACTATCCTAGGGTTATCAAGGTGACAGGTAAACAAGGGTAAACAAGGATGAAGATATTAACGTCTTAAGTAACAGACATCAATATCAATAAGCAAGTAGGATCATAGCTACACAAGCAGTAAAATAACAAGTAATGCATAATACGAGAGTAGGCCATATAGGTGCATTGCGAAAACAGTAGGTTCAATCATGATCAAGGAGAAGTAGAGCTTGCCTGAAAACGCTATCCTAATCTTGCAATACTTGGTCTTCAGATTCTTCTGTTGAAGTCGTTGTCTTCAAGTCCTTCCTCAAAGCTTGTATCTTCTGACTCGTCCTTGGGCTCGGATCCTTCGGCTCGTCCTTGCAGCTTGGATCTTCTTGATCTTCCTTGAATTCTTCTGGCTCTTCCTCAGATCTCGCGTAAACTAGCGCATAGGAACACAACGTATAAACAACTACCGCAAAAGAAATAAAGATTGAAAAGAGCCAAGTAAATAAGAACCGATGGAACGCCGCAAGGATAAGATACATTCATATATGATGCAATAGGTTTTACTTTAGAAAGATTTTATTATCTTAAGATTATTAGGAGTGATGCCTCAAGCACTAGGGCTTTTATGAAAATGAGGGATGCCAAACACGATGAGAAGTGTATGAGTGTATACGAAGGTGGGGACAGTGTACGCACGTGAGTTCTTTGTACATTTGTGGCACCAAGTCTTTATATAGGTCATAGCCTATATAAAGGTTCATGCGACGCATGCACAAGTGTAAGGTGTGTCACTTTAATTACTTACCTATAGATTATGGTACCTAATGGTGATTAGCTATCATATTATTTACTAAATTAATTACTAAGACTAAGCTACTAGTTATTGGTCATGGACGAAGCGCATGACCGTGGTACGTGTACGTGATTATGCATGGTATGATGCACGGTTGCAAATAAAACAATTAATTAACCGATTAAGAATAAATAGCAATTAAAATAGCAATGAATAGTAACTTCAATAAGTCCAATGAAATACCAGATATGAATAAAGCAGCATAAATATTGATAGAACTTGGTGGAGGTGGGTGGCAACATTGGTTAAGATTGATTGAGCGGTGGTTAAGCTAGGTGAGAACAACGGAGGTTGTATACTTTGATATGGAATGATATAATAAGATAGGTTAAGCTCACTGTCAACGTTAAAAGGTGAGCGAGCATATGTGATACGCGGGATCAACGACGTATGATGAGGTTTGATGAGAGAGGGATTTTAGGTTCAATGCTACAAGGTGAACGGGCATTGGTGACATGCGAGACTAGCGTCGCATGATTTGCTGAGAGGGGATTATAACATGAGAGAGAGAAGCTTGAGTATTGATGGCTCGTAAAAGTATTCTGATGCTTCAAGATTAGTACCAAAAGGTACATCGCGTTTCTATGAACGCGTGAGCACAAGAATCGCTCAAAACGGAGCTACGGTTGAAAAGATATGGATATTTAAAGATTGTAGGGGCTTATGTATAATTACGGAAAGGTTCCAGGGACTTATTGTAAGAACAAAAAGTATTAAGGACTAATCTGTAATTACAGAAAAGTTCCAGGGACCTATCTGTAATTATGGAAAAGTTTAGGGACCTCAGTGTAAAAAGACAGGGGCTAAAAGATAAATACAGAAAAGATTAGGGGCTAATCTGTAAAATGTACAGGATCTGGGATTTTCTGGAATTTCTGGATTTATTTTTGTAAAGGATATTCTATTTCTTGCGCAGTGCTGACGCAATAAAGAGTAAAGGATTTATTTCTGAAAGGGAAAAGCTGGTGGACCGGGTCTACAGGTGTGTGGACCGTGTCCACGGGCGGTCCACACGTCTATGGTGGACCGGCGGCGTCGGCGCGACGGCGCGCGGCCGGAGTCTCGCCGGAGCTCGCCGTTACGGCGCTCCAGTGGGCCAAAAGCGAAGCGGAGAGGTCCCGGAGAGAGAGGAAAGGACGGCGAACTCACCGCGATGGCTTGTCGACGACGTGCGAAGGCGGGAACACGTCGGCGACGGCGAATGGCGGTGGCGAGGTGGCCGTGCTTAGCGAGGTGGGGCTCCGGTGGCGGAACGGGACGAAGAAGGGGTCCGGGAGGCGCGTCGAGATGGCGCGGACCTCGGCGGCAAGGTGTCGTCGAGGGAGGAGGCAGGGACGCGCTGAGGCGGCGGGCGTGGCGCTCGGCGGCGGCGCGCGGCGAAGCGGGGCGCCCGCGCGTCTGCGGCCAAAGCTCGGTCGCCGAGTTTGCAGGGAAGGTGGAGGGTGGCGTGGATCTGCGTGTTGGACAGAGAAGAGAGAGGAAGGGGGCTCGCCGGCGGCGAATTTGGCGGCCGTCGGCGATGGAGAAGAAATGGGGAAAAGAGAGAAATTGGAGCGGCTCGGTGGGTGAGGAGGAGCGAGGCGAGTGGGGAAAGGGAGAGGAGATCGTCGCGCATCCATTTTATAGCCGAGGGGCGAGAGAGGGAGTGGGGCGCGACCGGGAAGGCTCGGTCGTCGGCATTATTGGCCGATGCGTCGGCTCAGCGGGGACGGGGGATGGGGCCTGCGCGCGGTGACGCGAGGAGCGGGATGGCTACAGGGGGGACGGAAAGCGACGGGAGAGGAGGGGGGCCGGAGCGGCGTGGCGTCTTCGACGCGGAGTTCGCCGGAAATTTCGGGGAGATTGACGGATGGGAGCTCTTCTTTTGACGTGAGCACAGAGTGGCTACAGGGCACGGAAGCGACTCGACGGAGGGACTTCACGTGGGCGACGCGACGAGACGACGGCTGACCTGGAGCGGCGTCACGGCGGCATGGGCGTTCCTGGCGCAGCGACAGGAGGAGGAGGACGGCGGCGGCGCCCGCCTGTCGGCGAGACAGAGGAGGAAGAAGGAGGCTGGGCTGGACTGGGCCGCGGTGGGCTTCGGCCTGGAGTAAGGGAGAGGGAAAGAGGAAGAGGAGCAGCTGGGCTGCGAGATGGGCCGAGGGAGTGGGCGGCCCACGCGAGCTGAGCGGGAGGAAAAGAGAGAAGGAGTGGGCCGGCTCAAGGAAAAGAGGAGAGGGCGGCCCAGAAGAAAAGGAAAGGCTTTCCATTTTCTGAGATTCGAATTTGAAAGAATTTCAAATTCGAACAAAGGCGAAAGACAAACAAACACTCAAAATAAAGCTAAATAAATTCAGAAATGCATATGATGAGTTTTATGCAAGTTTTCAAAAAGTTAAAGTTTTAAATTCGAGATGAATTTGTGAGGGTTTAAGATAAATATATTTTAGTTTGTTGTAAATTCAAAAGTTTCAAGCTTTTAGTGCATTTTAAATGAAAAACAAACACTTGAGCACATGTTTTAATATTTATAAGATTCCATCTTCTAACTAGGTTTGAAATTATTTAATGTGTTTTGTTTTGAAAATTCGTGACAAGGTAAGAGCGGAACAAAAATTTAAATTTGCACTGATTTTTATTCCTTTTTGCTTTGCTTCGAAAGTTGGGGTGTTACATGACGGCCGGGTACCCTCTGTGGATTCAGAGCACCCCGTACATTTGGAATTTATTTTGCAGAACAAATGGGTCATCAATCGCCTAAATTTATTGTTGGCCTCCGATCCTCTGGAGAATCTCCTAAACACATGCACATATCCTAATCAACAAAACTGTCATTAGGCAACCCCCATATCTCTGGTCCATCAATTTTCCATCTTAATTTTCACATGCGCCTCGTTTATGCTTGCTGCCGCAAAGCATGCGTGAATGTCCAACATGCATGGAAAAGAAAAGTGGAGAGCATATATGCACTGCTGCCTGTAAAGGCTTCGTGCAACCGCACAAAAGCTAACAGCTTATTTCCCACATGTTTTGTGCCCAACTGCCGATGCATGAGAATTAGGGCTATCCAGTTAGTTAACACATTGCTACTGATTTTTTTTTTGTTGCAATCGTAAAGAGCTAGCTAGGACCCAAATGGCAAGGACATGCAGGTTTTGGTGCAGGCTAGGGTTCCACATGGTACTTGATCTAATTTCTGGGAAAAGAGACCTGTTTGCAACTGTGGAATAATCTCCAATGGGAACATCCTATCATTTGTATTTCCTAATTTTGATGTTAGTGCAGTAAAATTTTAATTGGGCCAGTAAGGATGGCGTGTAGAACAAACGGGTGAGCCTAGCGAGCTAGTCCAAATATATTTAAGTAATGATATGATACATGTCTGGGGCCGTCGGAACCTTCGTTTGGATTCCGTGTCTGCTGTTAACTTTTTATTAGTTGGCCTTCTCTCCAGCTGATTGAGAATGAGACCAAAGCATGCCAGATGGAGTGAGTGCACCGAGCCTTCACTCTTGTTTGTCCTTCTCCCCAGCATTTTGTGGCTAGGGACCTATATATAGCTTGCATTGTCTAGCTATATTTTTGTAAAAGAACAAGGATTTCTATAAGTTATCATTTGTCGGCGTTAGTTTCACTCTTACTTCCTCGCAAAAAAAACAAGGTTTCACTCTTACAGCTGCAATGGGTTTTATTTAATTACTTCATGGATTCTTGGCTATACTTAATACGGAGTAGTACTACTGAGTAGTAGTAGCTACTCTGATGGCATTGCAAAGATATATGGATTTGTTGGTTAGGACGTTTCCCTCACTGACGCGATGTCATCCACCAAGCACACTACCTTGACTTGAATGCACGTGTCAGCTGATCCATTGATCACCGACGCGGCGCATGGGAAATTCGATCCACTGCACAATCAATTGAAATGCATATGCGTACTTGCTTGTACCCTGCTACATACGCCACCACGCGATGAGTATGATCAGCTATTAGTTAAGGTTAATCGATACCAGTACAAGCAAGTAATAAGCACAATAATTGTGGTTAATTAAGGGCTGGTAGGTCAGCGTAGCTACCCTACCTCAAATCAACAAGTTGCATGGTGGTCTTTCGATAAAATAAGTTGCATGGTTGCTGTCACCGACAGGAATCCAACACCACCCACGGCCAAAGGAGGTAGGCAGCCCAAACGGTGCGCCTCTCCTCTCTCCAAGTGTGCAAGCTACATTTGCTAGATTAATCAACTACTATGAGCCTCGCCATTAGACTCCTACCTTCGTGCACAAACCGTAAACAGTTAAAACATATATATGTGGTCTTTCTTGAATATCTTTTAGTATCAGAGCACCTGGGCACCTCTTGATATTCATGACAACATTCAAGCAATCTGAAGCCACATTGACCCCGTGGAGGCCAGGGTGATTTTCAGCAAGAACTATGGAGCCCCCGCACATGCTATTGCTTCCAAAGCCTTTAGCATCAGTAATATTAACACCGTATCACTTGCTGTTATAAAACTTCTCATATCCTTGCCCCTAGAGATGTATAGATATTTTATTTTTTGAGGGAATCCTAGAGATATATAGATTTTTTATTTTTAGGAACCAGAGATATATAGGTTTTTTTTTGGAGACACTAGAGATATATAAATTTTTTTAGATACACTAGAGATGTATATAGTTTTGTTTTTTAGACTCACTAGAGATATATAGATTTTTTTTTTTTGAGAATCACTAGAGATATATAGATGCAGGCATCAACATGGGGGATTGCATGGCACCAGATCAATGGGCCCAATCAGTTGGGCTTTCCGGAGCCCACCAGGATATGATCATTGGACGCACATGGAAGCCCGGCCGATATAGTCCTGGCCCTTTTATTTCCTTGCGTTGACTAGGCCAGAATCTCAACTGCTAAATCGAGGTGGATCATATATGTAGGACGAGCTATGGTTAAGCTTTGATAGAACAGTGTTTGAGATTCGTGCAACGGCTCAGATTCGCGCAGGTGGAGAAAGAAGGGCTGAGGTGCCGTCACGTGTCAGCTTTTGGTTGGTGCGGGTGGGAGGAGGAGGAAAAAGAAACGGTTTTCAAACTTTAAACACATTTTTCTCCCAAACCGTAAGTTCGTTTCCGAATCCGTTTGAACTATCGTGTTGTTTAGAATTAATGCTACAAAATGAGATCCAATATGAATATTTTTTGATTTTTTTTGAATTTCGAAATTTTTTGTCAACATTTTGAATGTACTAAATCAACATTTTATTTGCACTGTGTCAACATTTTTTATATACTATGTCAACATTTTCGACAAAAATGTTGACTGATTTCTTAAAATGTTGAAATAGAACTACAAAAATGTTGACTCTTCTGTTTTAAAATATTGACGCTCTGACTTGAGCTGGGCTGCTTAGATTTGATGGGCTATTGGACCGATCTATTTTATGTTAACCATAGGACGCCCTCCATATAGGAGGCCCCCTGAATCGATGCTGTGGATAAGGATTTCAGTCCACATCCCGGGATGATTTGCAGCCATGAAAGCAGGAGCGATTGTTCATATTCGTACTTATGAAAGAAAAGAAAAGAAAGATTATTTTTTGTATGCTATTTTACTGTACTTGAGTGGAATTGCAGCAGCAATACAGCATGTCCCAATATTATATTTGATGAGTGGTTAAATAAGGGAAGCTATGCATATGGCCTTAGCTTGTCAAAATTGAATAAGGTGCCGTGTCGTGTTCCATTTCCTGCTACCTTAAAATGATCCTCTCGCAGCAGAGCAGGCATGAGGAGCAGTGTGAAAAAACAAAACAATGAAGTGCAAGCAAGAACCACCTGTGATGTGCACGTTGTGATCCATCGATGAAAAGGCATTTTACTGGCAGCTCAAGTGTACTACGACGATCGAGTGACAAGTCTCTCCACACGAACACGCAGCGCATTAACTGATGGGCAGCCCCGGCTTTGCATACATGGAGGCGTCAAGACAAGGGGAGCAGTCGCATCACATCCTATATGTATGAACAGTGTCGTCTCGTCCCCAAGTTGCTGCAGTTCTGTCCATGGCCGGCGGTTTCAATTCAATTGCGATACTCCTACACAGGAATAGTACTCCATCAGCTTGTTCTAGTTCTAGTGGTAGTATCATCGACCAGGCAATGGCATTATTCTGAATTTTCTGCAACGAGTAGAAAGTACTATCTGGCGTATGGTCTTCGTTGGCTTGTGTAAGATCCAAGAAAGTAGCGTATCCGGCGGTGAAGTCCAAGCACGCCAGGCCGGTCGACATCATCGCTGAGCATGACAGATCACCACGTTCTTTTCTTGCACACCAGGAGGTGGCCCTTGTCAGAATCAAGTATGGCGTCCTTCCTTCCAAAAGGATAAATCGAAGTCAAAACGTGACGACGTATATATGCAGTCCAATACACGAGTGGCAGAGAAACTAGTATCATGTCTGCTTCTTGTCTGAACATATAGTAAGATATTCCTATGTATATCCAAGCGATAATAAGGCTGGAGAGTGCACATCAAAATTGTACTACTACTGTTATTTCCGCACTAGTACAAGTTGTACTATGCGTATGTTGCTAGTAACAACTTGAAGCTTTTCCAAAGCAGCCGGTGATCACGATGTGATGTTGTTGATATGTGGCGTTGGGTGTTCCGAATTTGTCCTGCTAGCAGCAGCTCGGAGATGGTTGGAGTAGAGCAGCGCATTTCAAACCCTGTCGCCGTCCTTCCCGAGACGACCAAGAGAAGCCATCCCATCATGATAGTGAGGAAAAGGGCAAAAGAAAGCTCGAAATCTTCAGTTTCCCAACAACAAAGATGCGCATGCGGGCGTGCATCGCCTCCATATCTCATTCATTCTCTGAATGAATTGATGACGCCAATGCGGCTTGGCCCATGTCCATTTATGGATAGATAGAGCTCTATTAGTTGCAATCAAATCGTTTAGGAAAGCCTGGAACGACTCTGAAAATCGGTGGAATTTCAACTCTTAACTGATTTGCAACGGCCTCGAGATAGTGAATTGCAAGCAGCACCTGAAGGAAGATCCTGCAGTCCAAACCAGCATGGGGACGGCAAGAGATAAGTTGTACTCCAACCAATGCAATCAATAGATGGAGCCCCTTTCTGGCTTCCAACAGATTCCGTGTCCCTCTCGACTCGAGTATCCAGCTTTCTTCCTCTGGTTGTTAGGATCGACTACTGAGTATAAAACCGGAAGGAAATTTGTTTGAAGCCGAGAAGGCCAAGCAGTTATAGTATATATCAACCGATTGGCTAACCCTCCTCGTGCGTGCCTATTATATCTAGAAGAGAAGAGAAGAGAAGAGGCAGCCTTCCCTGGTCTCGCTGGCGTCTTGAATTCTTTCTTGTTGAGTCGAGAGCAGAGGAGGTCAGAGGTGTGGGTGAGGAAAATCAATCGATGGCAACGACGAGGCCGCTGCTCGTGCTGCTGCTGTGCGTCGTCTTCCTCGCCATGGCCGCGCCTTCCCACGGCGCCGGCACGCCGGACGGGTCCGAGGAGTGGGGCTACGTCCAAGTCCGGCCAAGTAATCTCATTGCCCTCTCTCTCTCTTATACATGTATACAATACATGCTCCTCTCTAGATTCACTCGAATGATGGATGATGTGCAGAGGCGCACATGTTCTGGTGGCTGTACCGCAGCCCGCAGCGCGTGGACAACGGCAGCACGCCATGGCCGACCGTGCTCTGGCTGCAGGGCGGCCCGGTGAGCTAGTGCTTCTTGTTTTCTCTTCTAAAGCGATTGCATCTAATTCTAGATGGAGTACTGATATAAGCCATGGTGTGCAACTGCAAACAGGGCGCGTCTGGTGTTGGGTACGGCAACTTCATGGAGATCGGTCCTCTTGACGACGAGCTCAAGCCCCGCGCCACTACCTGGCTCTCCAAGGCCGACCTCCTCTTCGTCGACAACCCCGTCGGCACTGGCTTCAGCTTCGTCGAGGGCGGCGACACGGCCCTCATGACGCGCACGGACGCTGAGGCGGCGCGCGACCTCACCGCGCTGCTCTGCGCCCTCTACCGCGGCAACGCGCGACTCCGGGGGAGCCCGCTCTACATCGTCGCCGAGTCCTACGGCGGCAAGTTCGCCGTCACCACCGCGCTCGCCGCGCTCAAGGCCATCCAGCAGGGGAGACTCCAGGCCAACCTCGCCGGCGTCGCACTCGGCGATTCATGGATCTCACCCCTCCACTTCGTGGTCAGATTTCCTCTTGTTCCAGTCAACCAGTCTTCATTGTCACACTTCTCGCAGTGATTATACGTTCTGGATATATACTGTTGATTCTGCTGTGCCTGCAAAAGTGATTAGTACTAAGCATGACTAGTGGCAGCTTTTAGCACAGTAACTACTGACTGATTAATACAGTACTAATCAAGGACCGCTGCGTGCAGATGTCGTGGGGGCCATTGCTGTACCAAGTCTCCCGGATCGACGAGGACGGCCTGCGCCAGTGCAACGCGTAATGCATCGTCACTGCTATAGTATCATCATAGTCATAGAGTTTATTTTTCTGATGGAAGAGGAAGAGCAATCCTGATGAACTAACTGAACGCAATGCAGTGTGGCGACGAGGATCAAGGAGCAGCTGCACAAGCAGCAGTATGCGGAGGCCGAGGCGTCGTGGTCGGACCTCGAGCAAGTCGTCCTATCCAACTCCAACAACATCGTAGGGGCAACTCTGCTTTCATCACTATTAGTACTGGACATATATTTGTTGCTTCTTCTTCTTCTCATAATCCATTCCATGCGCAGGACTTTTACAACTTCCTCAAGGACGACGCGCCGGCCACCGCCACGGCGAGGTCGCTGGCGTCCTTCAGGACCAAGCACGGCTACTCCGGCTACCTGAGCTCCAAGGCAGCCAGACGCGGCGGCGTCTCCGACCTCATGAACACCGTCATCAAGGACAAGCTCGGAATCATCCCCAAGAACCTCAGGTATGTAATCCAGTTTAGTGCATTCGGAAGATATTCTGCATATTCATCTCATCATTTACTTTCTGGTGTCTTATAGCTGGGGCGAACAGTCGGGCGATGTGTTTGAAGCTATGGCAGGAGACTTCATGAAGCCCAGAATACACGAGGTACTAGTAGTGAAACAGAAGAAATCAGTACTACTACTGCTATTTATTACTCGACATTTTGCTCAACTTGAGATGGTATTGATGCAGGTTGATCAGCTCCTGGAACTTGGTGTCAACGTCACCATCTACAATGGACAGGTACTCTAGTCCACTGAAACTCACAGATCCATCCTTCTTTCTCTTGAAACGATGATGATGTGCCTTACCAGTTTGCTGGTCGCAGTCCCGTACTCATCAGATCCATGTCTGCATGTTGTTGGACACATTATTAGATAACCTACTAGTAGCAAAGCTCCTGCTTGTAGCCAAAGACCCATCTGACCCAGGAATGGCACCCTGTTCTGCTCAAGTTTTAACACATTTACCTCTCTGTCAGGATCACCAAATCTTGCCTTTTTCTTTGTCCGTCCAAGTGTCTCCTCGCAAGGAATATTTTTGCACATGAGACACAGCACAAAGCTCACTCTCGTACCTTGCCTCCTTGGCTAGGTAGGACAGGACGAGACTTTCAGTACAGTACATGAATGTGATTTTGTCCGTGACCTGAGTGATGGTGTCACCACCCTCTGATTTCTAGCTCATATTAGGCTCATCACGGGCATCTTGGAAACTATACTGTAGCTTCTTCATCGTTGTCTCGACGTCTGTTCTATCCTTTCTTTTCTTCTTACTATGTCAAGCGCAAAGACTAGCTTAATTCTGACATGTGGCACTGTCCGGTTTGTCTTTAGTTCTGAACATTTGCTCTGCTGCTTGTGTAAGTTGCTGATCAGTACCAAGCCAAATGCCATCTCATAAACTGCAGACGACATGTTTATAATCTGAAAACGTCCTGTTTTGCAGCTTGACCTGATCTGCGCGACCAAAGGCACAATGGACTGGGTTCAGAAACTCAAGTAAAGCCGTCTCCTGCACCTCCTCTGATGAGCATCGTCTGTGAACACAACTGACGCCTTTCTGTTTGTTAGGTGGGGTGGCCTGAACAACTTTACGAGCTCGCCAAGAACGCCCATTTACTGCAAAAAGGAGGGGCAAACCGGCACCCAGGCATTCGTCAAGTCCTACAAGAACCTCAAATTCTACTGGATTTTGGGGGCAGGGCACATGGTAAGTTGCCTCGTACTACCTCCCATTCCCAGTAAGACGTTGCAATGCTGCAAACTGCTGTGAGCTGTATGTGTGTTAAGTCGACAAGGTGACGCATCATCCACCTTGAGAAAGAGCAAATTGTCCTGACGTCTCGCCATCCTGCGTGAGCTGGAGAGAGTAGTGTGCATTCATGCAGTTGGTGAGACACTGGTTTTTTCATGAATCAGCACCACCTGCCTGGGAGTGCGACTGCGAGAGGCAACAGGCAGGCAGGCACACATGCACAAACAGTGATAGGTACTCGATGTGTGCAGTCAGCACAGGCCGGTGAACTGACCTAGTACCAGTTGCTTCTTCATGTTTAGACTGACTCCAACAACGTATTGCAAATTTGAGATGCAAAACAAGGTTTGGCTGTCGTCTACAGGAGCAGAGGCGTCATGCATTTCGTGCCATCTCCAACAGCAGAGATGCATTTCCCACTCGGCGGGCAGGAGCAGTTTATTTCCCGCGACTGGCAGCAAGCCAGTGACCTTCACCACTGCCACGAACGGCAGCACGCCGACGACGAAGTCCACCACAACACCCACTCGGCGTCCGGGTGTATATCGCGGTGCCAGCTCGGGCCATGCGGGAGAAGACAGAGACGGCGCCGCGCGCTGCCGCAGCAGTTGGCCTCGCCGCTCCCCGCGCGTCGCCGCGCCGCGCAGCGCGCCGCCGCAGCTGGCCTCGCACCTCGCCTCGCGTCGCCGCGCTGCAGCTCCCCGCGCGCCGCGCGCTGCTGCAGCTGACCCGTGCCGCGCCGCGCGCCACCGCAGCTGGCACCGCCACGGCACGCCGTGCCTCCGTGCGCACGCGACCTTCCCCATCGACCTGTATCGACCTTTGCCCACGTCCATGTCTGCCCTTTAGGAAATCAATCACCAGTATCAATCTTTACCCAGATTGATGCCCGTGACCGTTCAAATGGATTCATTCGAAGGTTTAGAAGGTATGTGTGTGATCAATTTCGTCGATTTCATCGTCTGTGTTTCGAATTTTGGGGATTGGGACCTTGCGGTTGGAAAGGTGGAGAATGAATTTGAGGAAGAAGAGCAGCGCGGCCCTCACCGCGACCTCTGTTCCTCCGACTTCTGTTTCTTGATCTGGATGGGCAAGAGAAAGAAGGCGCGCGCTCCTCCGCGGGGCGCCCTGCGCTCGCCCGAGCCGCGCGCCGAGCCCGCCCCCACGCGCGCCCTGCGCTCGCCCGCGCCGCACGCCGAGCCCGCCCCTGCGCTCGCCCGCGCCGCGCGCCGAGCCCGCCCCCAAGCGCGCCCTGCGCTCGCCCGCGCCGCGTCTCCCACCACCAATCTTCACTCTTCACTGCTCCTCCCGCCATCAATCTCCCTCGCGACCACGGCGGCTCCTTCGCGGCGGCTTTAGCCGCTCCCCCGCCGCCGTCGAGGCCCTGCAGCAGGCCGCGTCCCCGGCTCCCTCCTCGCCGCGCACGCCGCGGTGCCCTCCCACGGGCGGCGGCGCGGGCGTGCTCGCGGGCCGCGGCCAGCGCAGGCGTGCACGGTGCGAAGAACGAAGCCAAATCGAGCAGAAAATTTTGCCGATTCGCTGCAGGAGCGTAATGCTGCGGACATGCGATGCTGCAGGTGCGGCGGTGGCGGGCGTCGTCAGCTTCCTCCAGGGAGATGTGGCGCGGGCGTGGTGGGAGCTCGTCGCCGGCTCCTCCAGGGGAGATGTGGCGCGGGCACGGCGTGGTGGGAGCGTCAGAGGGCGCGGGGTCTGGCGGGGCCATGGAGCCGGTGGAGGCCGGCGCGGCGTTGGCGGCCGTGGAGGCGGTGGCTGCCGGGGAGGTGGTGGAGGCCGGTGCGGGGTCGGCGTTGTGGACGGATGAAGAATGCGTCGGAGGAGAGAGACGATGTATTTTTCCATCCCCTCTCTCCTCGGTTGCAAAAATGCCTGCTGGATTGCAACGTCTGTTGGAGGCCACATTGACGACGCACAGTGTCAAAAGAGACCCAAAAATGAGTTTGCAACGCCTTGTTGAAGTCAGTCTTATTATGGGATGCATTGCTTATCTCGATTTTTTTTTCCCAATTCAACAAAAATCTAAGAGTATGCTCAGCTTTCCTCCTTGCTGACAACAGGTACCCATAGACAACCCTTGCCCAGCACTGAAGATGCTGGCTGATATTACACGATCTCCTGCCCAGTAGAAGATGAGATGATGATGCTACAGGCTGACACAGATTAAAGATTATTTTCTCTTTACACATTCAGTTTTCTTTAACACAGAAATATTGGAGACGACAGCATTTGTAAACAGAGACACAGATAGTATCATACAAAAAGGGAATTCTTTGTTACAGATATTCTGGAACGGTCGTTTGTTTGGACCGGAGCTTTTAGAAAAGCTGGCTATTTGGCTATTGACTTTTTGTAATGTTTATTAACTTATATGCACACCAAAAGCGATGACTTTTTGGACGGGAGTACTCTTTTTCTTAACAAGGTACTAGTAGCTTTCTAGTAGCTAGCATTCCAAAAAAGCTATCTTCTCAGAACCCCGTTTGTTTCGGCTGACAATCAACAATCAGATTTACTGCGTGAACGTCTCAACTCCGCTCATGAGCTGAGCTGACCTCGCCTACTTCCTGATACTCCACTACTCTGTAGGTGTGCTATAGTTTATCTATATTTTCCCCGGGCATATAAAATGTTTTTCTTTATTTTGGTGAGGAGGGGAAATGGATCTGGCCATCTGGGCCTTAACACAGTGGTCCATCATCTGCTGGGCTGGAGGCAAGCTCTCGGCCCAGTGGTTTTCAAACAGAACAATTCCCGCCTAACCGAGCAGAGCAGAGCAGAGCTGTGTTAATTTTTTGAAAGGCCCGGACAATTCCGGCTTTATATTATAATAAGCAAGAAATAGAGAATTTTTACAGTACGAGAGAATCCATGCACGACAACTACTGGCGGGGCGCACTGTCCATCTATCAGTAGATCTTTCTTTGACTAGCACTGGCAATTAATTAAGGGGATGGCAGGCAGCAGAGCAAGCCAGGGCTCTTTATACAGACAGACTCACCCGGCCGGCGAGATGGATCGACGTCCCGAGACGGTCGACGGCGACACGTACGTACGCCGAGACAGACGAGGCGTCGTCAAAAGACCAAAGGGCAAAGGCACGGCTGGATCGATCGAAATGGCAAGCACCCGATGGATTCCGTTCATCCGAGGTGGAAAGGTAGCTAGCTTCAGGGTGAAGCTTTGCTATTAGTGACAAAACACACTTGCATCGATCATCATCGGTTTGACTTTGAGCTCTGCACCGTCGCAGTGCAGTGCTTTCGCGGTGGAAATCACATCGATCGAGGAGTCGAGAGAGAGAGAGAGGGGGGCAAATTAAAGCAAGTCGATCGCGTGTTCCATCCATCCATTTTTAGCAGCGCGCTCGCATTTCGTAATTTATTTGATACATATCGATCGATCGACTAGCTAGCTCAACAATGCAAGTTGTTTGCACACACTGATTTAGAGCTTTCACCGTGTGCGGCGTAACCGCTTAGCTTAGCTTATGTACTAGTAGTCTAGTAGTACAATCTGCTGGTCTCCGGCAGGATCGAACAACCTTTCCTTCCATGCTCTATATATAAAGAAAGAAGAGGCAAGCAGACAAGTCACGAGGATGCAGCACGCGAACAAGAACGTAACCTCCATGGTCTCACGTTGCCTTGCTAGCTTCTTCCCTCGCTCAACTCATCTCCTCCCTCGCTCAACTCTCCATCCATCACCTCCTCTGCTGCCCTAGCTAGCTATTCGATCCAGTCAGTCAGTCAGTCATGGCGCCGTGGCCGCAGCCGGCCACTCGCCAGCTGGTGCAGCTGGTAACAGAGATGGTCCATGTGTTCAGATCAGCCAATACCGACGAGAAGAGAGATGAGGCCTGGGCTCGCGTGGCCTAGCGCCTCTCGGAGTCCGGCGTGGACGGCTGCCTCGGCCGCTCCGGCGACGACTGCAAGAAGAAGATGGCCAAGGTGGATCGTTCGTACAGCCGAAGCGGCGGAGGCGGGCCGTACGCGGCGGAGGTCATGGCGCTGGCGCAGGCGATAGCGGCTGCTCCGCTCATCTTTGCGCTGCAGCCGCCGATCGCCCTCGCCGGCGGTTACGAGAGCGCCGATGACGACGAGGAGGTGGTCGCCGACGAGGCCATCCAGCAGCAGGTGGTCCAGGTTGTCGTCGGCGAGCAGCAGGTGGCCGGCGACGAGGAGGCCGAGGCTGCAGCTGAGACGCTCCTGCTACTCAAAGCCGCCGCAGCTGCCCGCCAGGAGTAATCGATCGATCGTGACTTCAATATTGGACTCTGTTTGTTTCCGTTCAGTTCGTCCCTGCAGGTCTTGTCTATCTATCTACGCTAGCTGGTAGTTGTGCAGGCCATGGTGTGTTCGTGTTAATTAGGTGATCGATTAGCTAGCGGATCGAGGTGTTTAACTCTGCATGCCCACCGATCGATTGAGGTGTTTCTATAACGCTCATCGATTAGTCGGTGCCATTGCAATAAATTACCCACCATAACATTATACTATGTATTAAGCGCATGCATGATGATCGATCGCAAGATCAGTTGCTTGTTGCAAATCAGCCAGCGAGTCTCGCTCTGTGTGTCCATCCTCCGTTCCAATCAACAAGCATTAATTAGCAACTTGTTTGCGTGTTCGTTTTGATGAAAACAAGTTGGAACCATGCATCTCGTCGTCATACGAAAATTCCAGAGAAATGTGGCAAAGAAACACAAGATGCTTACCGCGTAGAACGAACGGTCAACCTGAGCTTCTTAATTATCAACCTTCTCTCTTGACGAGCATGGGCCGCTTCTTCATTCGCCACCGGGCCATAACGTGCCTTCCAATGAAACAAGATGCTTCTTTTCTTCTACTGGAATTGGGCTTCTTCATGCAGCGATTTCTTACTGGGCTTGCAGGCCACGCTCAAGTGAAAATGAAAAGTTGAAGGAGGTAGAACAGACTTTTTTCCAACATAAAAAGAAGAAATCCGAATTTTCGTTTTTCGTCCATGCATGAACGAAGAAACCGGGCAACTATATAATCCCTCAGCTATCAAGTCTGTTCGCCTTTCGTCCCTCGTCGGTTTTTGAACCGCAAACCTGAGCACCTGGACGCCACAAACATCGAGATCGTGGCTGCGCATCAAGAGCCATGGGGGCACGCCGGCCTTGTGTCTGGGTTCCACGAGCTCCCATTCGTTGAGTGGCCCGGCATCCGCGGTTTTACTTCTTTCTTCTGCCTTTTACGCTTTTGTAGGCCTCAGCCAGTTGGGCCAGCTGGTTTCGACAAACGTTGGGCCTGGTTTCGGTGATCTATCGTTGTTCGACGTCTTTCAGTCCATTTGCCTGGCTTGGTAAACTTATGATATAGAAGTGTGTATTCTCAAACTTAGTATTTGGAACCAACAAGCTAGCGTATAAGCATTTTAGTGCGCTATAGTACCCATTCAAGGATTCGTGGCCATTAGAATATAGTCAGGTTTGGCTTCTCCTTGCTATATATATTATGGTGTGTAGTGTTTAGGGTTTACATGCTAACACTGAAATTTTTTATGTGAAGCTTTCTGATGGAGGATTCTTGAACATTAAATTGCGGTTCGGCTTCTCTTATGCTACAGAGATGCATATTCTTGTTAAATTGCGGTTCGGCTTCTCTTATGCTACAGAGATGCATATTCTTGGCTTTGTATACAAACTAACATAGAAGCATCTTAATGTGCAATAATATCCATTCAAGGATTCCAGGTCATTAGATTGTAATCAGGTTTAGCTTCTCACATGCTATATAGGTGTGTATTCTTAGCTTGGTATCCATAAGCAACACGATAGTGGAAAATGTTTAATGCAAAGCCATATCTTTGAGGATTCTTGAACATTAAACTGCCATCCTAGTTGGCTTTTTTTATACTCTATAGAAGTGCGTTTTCTCGGCTTGTGGTATACTACAAACAATACATTAACATATATAGAAGAATTTTAATGTGTGATACATAGTATCCACTCAAGGAATCATGTTCGTTACATGCTATAAAGGTGTGTATCTAAGGTTGGTATACATAAGGAACATGCTGGCATGGGACCGTTTTAATGTGAAGCTATCTGAAAGAGGATTCCCAAACAACATTAATTCATAGTCTAATATGGCTTCTCTTATGCTATAATAGAAGTGGGTACTCCAACTTGGCATACAGAAGCGATACTTGGCTTAGTAAGATAAAACATCATACTTATACTGATGGCTATCAAAATCATCCTTCAATTCATGGTTCTTGCTTTAGTTTTTGATATATTAACAAGTCCTCAGGCTTGGGCCGAGACCGATTGCCATGGGGATAAAGTATTGGTTAAGGCCAAATGCATAGAAACCATAGGAGGTTTCGGCCCCTATGTCGAACCTAGCCCCTCATGCATTCGTGCTGTGGAAAAATCTGATATGGCGTGCATATGTCGTATCATCCGCCCTGAAGAGGAGATAGAGGTAAGCATACCCAGGTTTCTTCGTCTCGCGCGCAGTTGCCACAAGCCTGTCCCATCACCCGGAGAAAAATGTGGAAGTAAGAACCTAGAACTAATCATACACTTTTCACAAGAGTTTACTACTATACATGTATGAGAATAATTTATTATAAATGAACTTTGGTTTTCAGCTTATACTATTCCACAGCCATTGGCGCCACCCTCAAGATCACATCTATGAGAGTTATTCAGGGCAAGCAACCCAAGGAAGGATCATGGAAAATGAACAGAAATATGGGCTTTAGCTTGCGTTTTGTTGTATCCTATATATAGTACATAATGAATGGATAATGATAATGGAAATAATGTGGTGTGATAATTTATGGTACAATCCCCCCCCCCCCCCCCCCTTATTTTTTTGCATTTTTGGGTGGGGGGGGGTCGAATTTTTTAGAGCACAACATGCATGTCGCACTACGTACATAAGGAATAAATGGGCCACGAGCGGAGAAGAAATCTAAAAAAAATAAGTAAAGCTCAGCAAAAGAAGTGGATGCACCTATTAACAAGAAACTTGAAAGCACTGAAAGCGCAACGCCTTCGCTCTCACGGAGAGTCGAACCCAGTACTTGAGGTGCTACTAAGGTTCTTGTAACCCCTAGGCTACAGGCCCTTTCGCGTGATTGAAGAATAATTGAAAGATATTGATATTATCTTAACAAAGTCACCCTATGGAACTCGAAAGATATTGATATTGTTTTACCGAAAATGCTTCAGAGCCGACTAGAAAGGCCGACTATAACTTAAGCACCATTTCTACATAGAAAATAAATCAAGAAAATTCCTCTGTCTCTCTGATTCACAGAGAGAAGAAATCCTCCCCACGCGCATCAAGATTAATACAACAGGAACCGAACGGATCGATGTGTACGCTAGAACGAACCTTGATGTCCGGGCGCAGATGGTTCGTCCATCTCTCGCGGCACTGCTTGCCGATCCGGCCGGGGAGGGCTCGCGCCACCACAGCCCGCTTCCGGTCGCCGTGCTCCCTCACCATCTCCTTGAGGATGCTGCATTCACGTAAGCATCGAGCAAACACGTGCAAAGCATCATCAGCTACCACAACTCCAGAAGCTGGCCCGGAAATTCCGCAAGAAACGGAACGGTAAAAAAAAGAAAAGAAAATCCGAGGTGACTTACTCGTCCTCTTCTCCGGTCCAGGGGCCCCTCTGCGGCGGCGCAGGCGGCGGCGCCCTGTCGCCGTTGCCGCCTCCGGCCGCTCTGGGCTGCCCGGCGGCCGTCGCCACCCCGTTCCAGCCGGCTCCCGGCACGTTCGCGCCTCCGCTCCGGTGCGTCGCGTGCGTAAGGCAGTGGAAAACTATTGAATCAGTGGTCGCGCTTCAGCTGCTCGACGTAATGCCACTCGTTTTTCTTTTTTGTTTGCTTTGCTGCTCTATAGCTCCATGTGCGATATTGCTCGTGCATCTCTCGGCGGCGCGGCTGCTGGTTTGACAGTGGAGCAGAGGATGCAGGAGTTGGAGCTCATCTTCTTCGCTCGTCAGCTGCCTCAACCACCCGGTCCACCCCACCGAAACCTGCCCTGTACGCCATTGCCTTCTCCATAATGCCACAGTTTTGCATCATGCATGCTGCCATTTCAGTTCTGAGTTGCTTCCTTCATCTTTGCCCTATGCAGGTTTTCACCAAAGCGGCTGAACCAGAGAACAGAACAGGAGGCGCAATATCTCTATTCCTGGGAGCCCCCATTCTCCGTCCAGTGTATATATTCTCATGTGTTGCTTATGCATAGTTTCTTTTTGTTCAAGTGAAGAATACTACTGTCGTGGGTTTAATGGAATGCACAACAATGTCAGTCAGTTTTGTGTTGTGATGGTCATTCGGCAAACAATCACCAATGTTCCTGATGAACTGAACGCAATGCAGTGTGGCGACGAGGATCAAGGAGCAGCTGCACAACAAGCAGTACGCGGAGGCCGAGGCGTTGTGGTCGGACCTCGAGCAAGTCGTCCTATCCAACTCCAACAACATCGTAGGGGCAACTCTGCTTTCATCACTATTAGTACTGGACATATATTTGTTGCTTCTTCTTCTCATGTTCCATTCCATGCGCAGGACTTTTACAACTTCCTCAAGGACGACGCGCCGGCCACCGCCACGGCGAGGTCGCTGGCGTCCTTCAGGACCAAGCACGGATACTCCGGCTACCTGAGCTCCAAGGCAGCCAGACGCGGCGGCGTCTCCGACCTCATGAACACCGTCATCAAGGACAAGCTCGGAATCATCCCCAAGAACCTCACGTATGTAATCCACTTTAGTGCATTCAGAATATATTCTGCATATTCATCTCATCATTTAATTTCTGCTGTCTTATAGCTGGGGCGAACAGTCGGGCGATGTGTTTGAAGCTATGGCAGGAGACTTCATGAAGCCCAGAATCCACGAGGTACTAGTAGTGAAACAGAAGAAATCAGTACTACTACTGCTATTTATTACTCGACATTTTGCTCAACTTGAGATGGTATTGATGCAGGTTGATCATGAAAGTAGAGAGGTTTGAGGGAAGATCCACGACGGGATTTCTATTGATGCTCATGGCATATATATAGTACAAGGGATACAACAAACCCTAAGAAGGGTGACTTGCTAGTCAAGTAAACTATAGATATACATACATATATACGTATTCTAACAGCCCCCCGCAGTGTCAACCGGGAGAGGAACGGACGTTGAGACTGGAGCGAAAATCCACAAACACTGCGGTAGGCAGTCCCTTGGTAAAAATATCAGCATATTGAAGAGTAGTTGGAACATGTAGTACACGAACCTCACCAAGTGCCACACGTTCCCGAACAAAATGCAAATCAATCTCCACATGCTTAGTTCTTTGATGATTGACCGGATTAGAGGAGAGATAGACTGCACTAATATTATCACAATAAACAATAGTGGCTTTCTGGAGTGGCCGATGAAGCTCACCAAGAAGTTGACGAAGCCAGCATGCTTCAGCAACACCATTTGCTACAGCTCTATATTCAGCCTCGGCGCTGGATCGAGAAACCGTGTTCTGTCGCTTGGATGACCAAGAGATGAGATTATCACCAAGAAACACACAGTACCCAGAAGTGGAACGGCGAGTGTCAGGACAACCCGCCCAATCGGCATCTGAATAAACCACCAAGTCTGATGTAGAACTGCGAGTCAACATAAGACCAAGACCAAGAGTGCCCCTTTAACATAGCGCAATACACGCTTCAGAAGTGACAAATGCGCTTCACGGGGATCATGCATATGCAAGCAAACCTGCTGGACAGCATGGGCAAGATCTGGTCGTGTCAAAGTGAGGTATTGAAGAGCTCCAGCAAGGCTGCGAAATAGAGTAGGATCGGCAACCGGATCACCAGCAGAAGAAGAGAGCTTAGAGGATGCCTCAATGGGTGTTGCGCAGGGATTGCAGTTCGTCATCTTAGCACGGTCCAGAATTTCAGACGCATATTTTTCTTGCGAGAGAAATAACCCAGCACTAGAGCGCTTCGCAGAAACTCCAAGAAAATAATGTAAGTCCCCAAGATCAGTCATAGCAAATTCCTGTCGAAGAGAGGCAATGATGCGGTGCAGTAACTCCGGTGTAGAAGCTGTCAGGACTATGTCATCAACATAGAGAAGGAGATAAGCAACCTGGGAACCTTGCTTGTAGATGAACAGCGATGTATCACACTTGGAGAGACTGAAACCAATGGAGAGCATAAATGTCTGAAAACGACTATACCAGGCTCTAGGGGCCTGTTTCAATCCATACAGTGCTTTGTTGAGACGGCAAACATGATTGGGGCGCGCAGAATCAACAAATCCCGGTGGTTGCTGACAATAGACAGTTTCAGAAAGTGTGCCATGTAGAAAGGCATTTTTAACATCCAATTGATGTATTGGCCAATTACTAGAGACAGCCAAGGAGAGCACCGTCCTGATAGTCGCCGGCTTCACCACTGGACTAAAAGTTTCGTCGTAGTCAAGACCAGGCTGTTGAGAAAAACCTCGTAAGACCCAACGAGCTTTATGCCGAGCGAGAGATCCATCTGCATTGTATTTGTGACGGAAAATCCACTTTCCAGTAACAATATTAGCACCTGAAGGAGGAATGACCAAATCCCATGTATGATTAGCAACCAGAGCATTATACTCATCGATCATAGCTTGGTTCCAGCAAGGATCAGATAAAGCCTTCTTATATGAATGAGGCAGAGGAGACTGAACCGTAGTAGTAGATGCATGAAGGTCAAAAATCTCCTTTGGAGTGCTGATGCCGCGCTTGCCGCGCGTGGCCATGGAGTGCTCATTCTCAATGGGCTGTATTGGAACAATGCGAGCCTGAGACGACATCTGTCGTGCAGCACCAGGCACAGGTGCGGCATCATGAACCGGAGCTGGGACCGGTTCATCAACTACACCAGCGGGAGCAGGAGCCGCTGGAGCTGGTACAGCAGGAGCGGGCGCAGCTGGAGCTTGAGTCGCGCCAGCATGAGAACGCCTGACATAGACGTGCTGTAGAGGTGGCCGTCCGGCCTGCTCGGCAGGAGCAGACGGCGTGACGGAGCCGACCGTGGCCGCGCTGGTCGAGGCGTCATGCGCAGGGGCGCGCGAGCTCGTAGAGGTAGATGACCCAGTGCCGCGCGTGGCCGCGCGAGCAGTAGAAGCAGCAGGGCCAGAAGTATTGCCCGGCAATGGAGGCAACACGACTGGTACAACATCCTCGTCCTGTTCAACATCAAGAAAAGAATAGGTACTAGAAAGCACCTGTGAGCGTGAGCTAAAAGGAAACGATGTTTCATCGAAGACCACATGACGGGAAACAATGATCCGATTTGTGGTGAGATCAAGACAGCGGTAACCTTTGTGCTCATCGGGGTAGCCCAGAAAAACACACTCAGTAGAGCGGGGAGCAAGCTTGTGAGGAACTGTGGAGGATAAATTTGGGTAACAACGGCAGCCAAAAATTCTGAGATGATCATATTTGGGTTGAACACCGAAAAGAGCATGATGAGGCGTGCGATTGCCTAGGGTCTTAGTGGGATGAAGATTAAAAAGATAGGTTGCAGTTTTAAGAGCCTCAACCCAATAGACAGGAGGAGCAGATGCCTGAAGGAGCATGGTGCGCATAATATTATTAATAGAACGGATGACACGTTCGGCCTTGCCGTTCTGTTGAGAAGTATGAGGACAGGAAAGGCGAAAGCGAATGCCATGCACAAGAAAGAATGAGCGCGCTGCATTATTGTCAAATTCACGGCCGTTATCACATTGGATAAACTGAATGCGACTCTGGAAATGAGTGTAGACATAGGCAAAGAAATGCTGCAGAGTACTAAAGGTGTCAGATTTTAATTTAAGCGGGAACGTCCATAGATAATGTGTAAAATCATCAAGACACACCAAATAGTACTTAACACCAGAGATACTAGAAATAGGCGACGTCCACAAGTCGCAATGAATTAATTCAAAAGGTCTTTGTGCTCTCGACAATGAACTACTAAAAGGGAGACGAACATGTCGACCTAACTGACATTCATGACAGAGGGTCATGGATGATTTATTCTTGACCGAAGGAAGTACATTGGAGGAACGTAAATGGGAGAGGACTTGAGCGCCGGGATGGCCAAGGCGACGGTGCCAAGTAATCTCTGAAACTGCAGCGAGAGCACGAGGTGGCGTAGTGGTGGTGGTGGACGCCGGGAACAATGGATAGAGGTCTCCAGAACTATTGCACCGGTGGATCACCGCCCTGGTGTGAAGATCCTTCACAGACAAACCAAAGGGGTCAAATTCAACTGACACAAGATTGTCGGTGGTAAAGCGGCGAACTGAGATGAGGTTAGCAATAAGTTCAGGTGAAACAAGAACATCAGATAAATGAAGAGGACGTGAAAAAGAACGAAAGAATGTATGACCAGTAGCGGTGATAGGCAAAGTGGAACCGTTACCGACAATTATTTTAGAAGGATGAGAGGAAAGAGGATTAATAGTAGAGAGGTTACCCTGGTTGGACGCGAGGTGGGAGCTTGCGCCCGAGTCCATGATCCATTCAGGCTGCTGCAGTGTCATGGAGGAGAGAGCACGAAGGAGAGATGCTTGATCATATGAGGGGGACGCCATCTGCTGTATGGGCGCCGGGCCACCATGCGCCTGGTACTGGCCGGAGGCACCAGCGTACATGGCCTGGGCCTGCGGTGGAGCGCCAGGGCGAGGGCCGAGCAGCCCCTGGCCGGGCTGGAGCGGCCAGAGCTGGAACATGCCGGTGTAGGGGTTGAACGTGGGGCGAGGTGCGCCGTAGCCGCCGGGCGCAGGAAAACCACCTCCACCAAAGTTGCGGCGGAAGTTTTTGCCCTTGTTCTTCCCCTTGTTGAAGGAGCCGCTGTTGGAGGAGCCAGTGGAGGGAGCCGGAGCGGGTGTTGACGGGGGCGCCGGTGCCGGCTTGGTCGACGCGGCGAGCGCAGTTGCCATGCCGGGCTGCTGGATGTTGAGGTCCGACTCCTCAAGGGTGAGGAGCGACCTAGCAGCAAGGAAGTCAGGCAGCGGGTCTTTGGTCTTGATGATCGAGGCGATGTGGCGCAGCTGTGGACTGATGCCGCGGAGGAGCGTCAGCACAAGCGTAGACTCCGGGATCGGCTGACCAAGATCAGCGAGGCCGTCGGCGTAGGACTTGATCTTCTCGGCGTAGGTGAGGACGTTCATGTCGCCTTGAGCCAGGTTGCGGAGCTCCGCCTCGAGAGCGAGGATGCGTGAGGGCCTGTTGTCCCGAAACAGCCCCTCAATCTTCCTCCAAACGGTGATCGCTTGGGCGCCGGGGGTCAACACCATGCGCATGATCTCCAGGGAGACAGAGGCGTAGAGGAGGGAGCGAACGGAGTAATCGACGGTTTGCCAGGCTGCGTCGATGGGATCTGGTGGAGGAGTTCCGTCGACATGGCGACTGGCGCCGAACTTGCCCACCAAGGTGAGGAAAAGCTCACGCCATGCCGAGTAGTTCGGCGGGTTCAGCTCAAGGGCGAACGGGATGTGTGAGCGCACGTTGATGGTGGCAAGGGCGGCGGTGGGATTAGCGGCAGCTGGTGGTGGGGGTAGAGCAGCGATGATGGCGGCGGCAAGAGCAGCGGTGGGATCGGCCAGGGCGCCGGCATCGACGTTGTCAGCCATAGGGTTGGGAGGAGGAAGCCGCGGCGGCGGTGTGGAGAGCTGCGGCGGCTAGGTTTTGGGAGCGGAAGCAAAATTACGGATCGTAATCTCTGTATACCATGAAAGTAGAGAGGTTTGAGGGAAGATCCACGACGGGATTTCTATTGATGCTCATGGCATATATATAGTACAAGGGATACAACAAACCCTAAGAAGGGTGACTTGCTAGTCAAGTAAACTATAGATATACATACATATATACGTATTCTAACAGATCAGCTCCTGGAACTTGGTGTCAACGTCACCATCTACAATGGACAGGTACTCTAGTCCACTGAAACTCACAGATCCTTCCTTCTTTCTCCTGAAATGATGATGATGTGCCTTACCAGTTTGCTGGTCGCAGTCCCGTACTCAGATCCATGTCTGCATGTTGTTGGACACATTAGATAACCTACTAGTAGCAAAGCTCCTGCTTGTAGCCAAAGACCCATCTGACACAGGAATGGCACATTGTTCTGCTCAAGTTTTAACTCTCTGTTAGGATCACCAAATCTTGCCTTTTTCTTTGTCCGTCCAAGTGTCTCCTAGTAGTACGAAGTGTGATCGCAAGGAATATTTTTGCACATGAGACACAAAACAAAGCTCGCTCTCGTACCTTGCCTCCTTGGCTAGGTAGGACAGGACGAGACTTTCAGTATAGTGCGGTGGTACAGTACATGAATGTAGCACGGGCGGGTGGATAACCATATATATGATCCGGTCCGTGACCTGAGTGATGGTGTCACCACCCTCTGATTTCTAGCTCATATTAGGCTCATCACGGCCATCTTGGAAACTTATAATGTAGTACTAGCTTCTTCATCGTTGTCTCGACGTCTGTTCTATCCTTTCTTTTCTTCTTACTATGTCAAGCGCAAAGACTAGCTTAATTCTGACATGTGACACTGTCCGGTTTGTCTTTAGTTCTGAACATTTGCTCTGCTGCTTGTGTAAGTTGCTGATCAGTACCAAGCCAAATGCCATCTCATAAACTGCAGACGACATGTTTATAATCTGAAAACGTCCAATGGCTAACCTTTTTACTGTTTTGCAGCTTGACCTGATCTGCGCTACCAAAGGAACAATGGATCGGGTTCAGAAACTCAAGTACGCCGCCTCTTGCACTTCCTCTGATGAGCATCATCTGTGAACACTACTGACGCCTCTTTGCTTGTCAGGTGGGACGGCCTGAAAAATTTCACGAGCTCGCCAAGGACGCCTATCTACTGCAAAAAGGAGGGGCAAACCGGCACCCAGGCCTTCGTCAAGTCCTACAAGAACCTCAAATTCTACTGGATTTTGGGAGCAGGGCACATGGTAAGTTGCCTCGTACTACCACCCATTCCCAGTAAGACATTGCATTGCTTCAAACTGCTATGAGCTGTATGTGTGTTAAGTCGACAAGGTGACGCATCATCCACCTTGAGAAAGAGCAATTTGTCCCGACTGCCTTGCCATTCTGCGTGAGCTGGAAAGAGTGTGCATTCATGTAGGAGTACGTAGTTGGTTTTTCCATTCCATGAATCAGCACCACCTCCACCTGCCTGCGACTGCGAGAGGCAACAGCAGGCAGGCACAAATGCACCAACAATGTGGGCAGTCAGCACAGGCCGGTGAACTGACGTAGTAGTGGCTTCTTCATGTTTATTATGGGAATGCATTGCTTATCTCAATCTTTATTTTTCTCCCCAACTCAACAAAAATCTAATGCTCAGCTTTTATCTTTGCTAACAACAGGTACCCATAGACAACCCTTGCCCAGCACTGAAGATGCTGGCTGATACTACACGATCTCCTGCCCAGTAGAAGAAGAAGATGCTACAGGCTGACACAGATTAAAGATTCTTTTCTCTTTACACATTCAGTTTTCTTTGATACAGAAAAATATAGCATTTGTAAACAGAGACAAATATAATAGGGGATGCATATAAAAAGGGAATTCTTTGTTACAATTAAAATTGTAAAACAAGTATTCTGGAACGGTGCTAGTATTAAGGTTGTTTGGACTGGAGATTTTAGAAAACCTGGCTATTTGGCTTTTAGAAAATTTGTATGCACACCAAAAGCCATGGTTGATGAGCTTAATTTTAGTTATTTTTCTTAACAAGCTAGCTTTCTAGCATTCCAAAAAAAGCCATCTTCTCAGAACCCCGTTTGTTTCGGTTTTTTGGCTTGTCCAGCTCAAAAGCTATAGCAAAAACTGCAACAAGGGTGCCGAAAGTAGTAGCAAGGCTGCAGCTTACAATCAACAATCAAATTTACTGCATGGCAGCGCCGTCTCAACTAGGCTCATGAGCTGACCTGACCTCGCCTACTTCCTGATACTCCACTACTCTGTAGGTTTATCTATATTTTCCCCGGGCATATAAAATGTTTTTCTTTATTTTGGTGAGGAGGGGAAAATGGGTCTGGCCATCTGGGCCTTAACACAGTGGTCCATCATCTGCTGGGCTGGACGCAAGCTCTGGGCCCAGTGGTTTTCAAACAGAAGAATTCCCGCCTAACCAAGCAGAGCTCTGTTAATTTTTTGAAAGGCCCGGACAATTCCCATTAGAGTATTATACTACTAATAAGCAAGGCAAGAAACAGAATTTTGACAGTAGAGCAGAGAATCCATGGCGGTGCCGGTGGTGCTGCAGCTGCCATGTCCACCACTGACGACAACCACTGTCCATGAGCGTTCGTATCTTTCTCTCATGAACTAACAGTTAAAAGGATGGCAGCAGAGCAGGCCACTAGAGCAAACAACTGCGACGGGACGGTCGACGGTGACACTTACGTACGCCAAGAGATCGAGAGCAAGTTGTTGGCTTGCATGGCAAAGGCACAGGTCGAAATGGCAATGAAGCACCACCACGGTGTCCGTCCGATCGAGGTGGAAAGCTACAGTATATAGATAGCTTCAGGGTGAAGCTTTGCTATTAGTGCTTTAATTTCACCGTCGCAGCGCGGTGGAAATGACACGGCGTCGAGGAGTCGAGAGAGAGAGAGAGGCAAACTATATCTAAAGCAAGTCGCGTCTTCCATCCATCCGTCCATTTTTGGCAACGCACTCGCACTATATCGACTGGACTCGATTGGACACTATATATGTATGATTATATTCTCAATTACTAGCTTTCACCGTATACGTACGTGTGCGGATCGAATTGAGAATCACAGTTTGTTAATTGTGGTCTACGGCACGAACAACCTTAATTTCCTTGCATGCATGCACAGAAACCAATCCTCCTTAATTGAGAGTGGTGAGCGTCCAAGTTAATTTGAGGTTCCTGACCATAGTGCCATTGTGTCTCTGTTAATGGATGCCGCGTCACACCAGCTGCTTGGTTGAGCCAGCATATGTCAAGAGGATTACTCCTCTTCCTTCTCCTCTAGTGCTATATATATATATATATATATATATATATATATATATATATATATATATATATATATATATATATAAATATATAAATTAAGAAGCAAGATTCACTAGCTCAAACAAGGCCGCTCACTAGCTCTTCACTCTCACGCTTCCAGCTCTTCACTCTCACTAGCCTCCACTCTCGATCCATCTGCTTCTAGTCCAGTCGGCCATGGCGCCGTGGCCGCAGCCAGCCACGCGGTGCCTGGTGCAGCTGGTCACGGAGATGGTCCCCGTCTTCCGATCTGCGAACACGGAGGAAAAGAGGGACACGGCCTGGGCTTGCGTGGCTGAGCGACTTGAGAACGCCGGCGTGCAAGGATGCCACGGCCGCTCTGGCGAGGACTGCAGAAAGAAGATGGTCAAGGTGGATCGGTCCTTCAGCCGAAGCGGCGGAGGCGGGCCGTACGCTGCGGAGGTCATTGCGCTGGCGCAGGCGCTCGCGGCGGCTCCCATCTTCGTGCTGCAGCCTCCGATCGCCGGTTACGACGACGACGACGAGGACGACGAGGAGGATCATCAGGAGGTCATCGGCGGCGGCCAGGTCGGTGCCGTGGAGGGCCAGGCCATCCAGGTGCCCGGCGGGGATCAGGCGATCGGCGGTGAGGCCGGCCTGGTAGTGATCGGCAGCGGCCAGGTCGGCGCCGTGGAAGGCCAGGCCATCCAGGTGGCCGGCGGGGATCAGGCGATCGGCGGTGAGGCCCGCCTGGTCGTGGAGGGCGAGGAGGTCGGCGTGGATGGCGGGCAGGTCGTCGGCGGCGAGGAGAGCGGCCAGCAGGTGATCGTCGTCGTGGACATGGAGGAGGCAGCTCAGACGCTCCTCCTACTCAAGGCCGGCCGCCAGCTTGTTTAACCATTGATCGATGTAGACTTCCGATCGAGTAATTATATATTAGCCATGTATGTAATAATTAATGACTTGTTCCATCTGCCTGGTTCATAGCCATGCACTACTGGTTCTTCATTAGCCACTCAGGAGCATGCCGCTCGATCCCTGCTTTGTTAACTAGCATGTCACAGAACCGTTCCATTAATTGCGAGTCTAGCTTAATTAAGTGTAGTATAACTACCATTAACGGTTCAAGGCCCGGAAATTAACCAAACAGCAATTAGACCTTTGTTCTTGACGTCTATCTGGGTATAACCGCTAATTTAACGACAGCGCTATACAGTAGTATGTTACAAAAGATAGAGCGCCATGCATGACTAAAAGCATCAAGCATTAGCCATTAGCCACTTGTTTGCGTCTTCGTTCGGCAAATTTAAGCTCCACATACCTCTGTCTTTCCAGAAAGATCAGCCAGGGAGCTTGATATGTTTGTTTGCGTGTTCGTTCGGCACATCTTTTGTACGTTACTAAAATATACTGTAAGTAATAATAGCTAACTGGCTGCCGGCAATGAACAGAGACCATTGCTTAGGGTGATTCCAAGTGCGCGCAGGCAGATCTTGCAACCATCTCGTCGCCGTATGAAAATGCCAGAGAAATGTGTGTACATGTGGTTACAAAGCTAGACAAAGAAAACAACATGCTTGCACGCTAGCTACTAAAACACAAAGAATGCAAGATTACTGATAATGCATCTGCTAAAAATTCTTCTTCCATATAATTAAGAACGCAACTCTGGCAAAAACCCACCTGCTGGTTTCTTCCTTGGGCCAATGATAGACAGATCCCACCTGCTGGTGAGATTTTTGTCACTGATAACTGGGTCCCAACTATAGAAGTGCGTATTTTCGACTTGGTATGCAATAACCAACAAGCTAGCACATAAGCATTTTAATAATGGGCGATAGTATCCGAGAATTCCTGGTCATTAAATTGTAGTTAGGTTTTGTTTCCCTACGCCATAGAGGTGTTTATACTAAACTTGGTATACATATTCAACATGCTACCATGGAAGCATTTTGAAGCGTAGATATCTATTGGAGGGTTCTTGGAAATTGAATTGTGGCCTGGTATGGTGAACTTACGATATAAAAGTGTGTATTCTCAACTTAGTATTTGGAACTAGCGTATAAGCATTTTAATGTGCTATAGTGCCCATTCAAGGATTCGTGTGTATTCTAAGCTTGGTATACTTATGCAACATGCTAGCATTGAATTTTTTTGATGTGAAGCTTTCTGTTGGAGGATTCTTGAACATTAAATTGCGGGCCAACTTCTCTTGTGCTACAGAGGTACTTATTCTTGGCTTGGTATACAAACCAACACAGAAGCATCTAAATGTGCAATAGTATCCATTCTTTTTTTTTTTTGCGAGTAGCAATAGTATCCATTAAAGGATTCCAGGTCATAAGATTGTAATCAGGTTTAGCTTCTTCCATGCTATAGAGGTGTGTATCCTTAGCTTACATAAGCAACATGGTAATGGATATATTTTTTTAATGCAAAGCTATATGTTTGAGGATTCTTGAACATTAAATTGCCATCCCAGTTGGCTTCTCCTATACTCTATAGAAATGCGTATTCTCGGCTTGTGGTATACAAACAATAAGCTAACATAGAAGAATTTTTATGTGTGATACATAGTATTCATTCAAGGATTCATGTTCGTTTTATGATATAGTAGGCGTGTATCTAAGGTTGATATAGATAAGAAACATGCTGGCATGGGACCTTTTTAATGTGAAGCTATCTGAAAGAGGATTCCCAAACAACATTAAATCATGGTCCGATATGGCTTCTCTGATGCTATAAATAGAAATGGGTACTCCAACTTAGTATACAGAAGTGATACTTGGCCTTGGTAAGATAAACATCATACTTATACTGATGGCTATGAAAATCATCCTTCAATTCATGGTCCTTGCTTTAGTTTTTGATATATTAACAAGTCCTCAGGCTTGGGCCGAGACCGAGTGCTATGGGGATAAAGAATTGGTTAGGGTCCAATGCAGGAAAACTTTAGGAGGTTTTGGCCAATATGTCGATCCTAGCCCCTCATGCATTAGTGCTGTGGAACGATCTGATATGGCGTGTATATGTCGTATCATCAGACCTGAAGAGGAGCTAGAGATAAGCATAATCAAGTTTCTTCGTCTCGCACGTAGTTGCCGCAAGCCTGTCCCAGCACCTGGACAAAAATGTGGAAGTAAGAATCTAGAACTATTCATACACTTTTCACAAGAGTTTAGTATTGTACATATGTTGATAATTTATTATGATATGATATTGGTTTTCAGCTTATACTATTCCACGCCCATTGCCGGCGCCACCCTCAAGATTGCATCCATGAGAGTCCTTCAAAGCAAGCAAACCAAGGAAAGATCATGGAAGTAAATAGAAATATGGGCTTAGCTTGCTTTATGGCATGTCCTATATATGGTATGCACTGAATGTATAACAATGGAAATAATGTCTTAAACAATGCAGTGTGTATTGTTGCGTTTGGCAAAATGAAAACTGAAATCCATCGCAAAAAAAAAAAAATGAAAACTGAAAAGTTGATGATTTCTCATGTGGTACTAGGCTGGCCGGAGGCAAATTAAACTCTCGGCCCATTGGTTCTCTCTTCCTCAAAAAGAGCAGTTCCCGCCTAAGCGGACTCTGTTTTTCGATGGAACGAAAGAGGAAGTCTTCTTGTCCGGCAGGCGATATGGTGGTGGATGCCGCGTCACTCACACCTGTTTCGCATCCCCAGATGGTCGACAGCGTTTCAACGGAGCATCCTTAGCTTATTTGCGAAGCGAAACATCCATTCGTACGTCCTGTCCTGTCCTCCATGGAAAGAAATCTTGAAATTAAGCCAAGCCGTTTGTGTGAGCTACTAGTAGTAAACGACTGGACTGGAGCTTAATGAGCTAGCCCTGATCTATCGAGCGCCGTGTGATGTGAGGGAAGAAGCCTCGCTCCCTTGGATGCAGTCCACGCGTCGGCAATCAATCAATCTCCTGTTTCAGCCAGCAGCATCAGCCATCAAGAGGAGAGGAGAGGAGGCCTCCTTCACCTCGCTCGCTCACTTCACCGTCCTCGCTCACTTCACTCTCACCTATTAGCTAGAGTGCTCTCGATCTCCTCTCTCTGCTTCTTCCAGCTGCTGTCCAGTCCAGTCCAGTCCACGTACCAACCACAGTACGGCACGAACAACCTTAATTTCCTTGCATGCATGCACAGAAACCAATCCTTAATTGAGAGTTAATTTGAGGTTCCTGACCATAGTGGCATTGTGTCTCTGTTAATGGATGCCGCGTCACACCAGCTGCTTGGTTGAGCCAGCATATGTCAAGAGGATTACTCCTCCTCCTCCTCCTCTAGTGCTATATATATGTAGTATAAATTAAGAAGCAAGACTCACTAGCTCAAACAAGGCCGCTCACTAGCTCTTCACTCTCACGCTTCCACTCTGATCGATCTGCTTCCGGTCCATTCCGCCATGGCGCCGTGGCCGCAGCCGGCGACTCGCCGGCTGGTTCAGGTGGTGAGGGAGATGCTGTCGCTCTTCAGGGCTGCCAACACAGACGACAAGGTTGCGAGGGTCTGGGCTCAGGTCGCCCAGCGCCTCTCGGAGTCGGGCGTGGACGGCTGCCTCGGCCGCTCCGGCGACGAATGCCGGAGAAAGATGGCCAAGGTGGACCGGTCCTTCAGCCGCAGCGGCTGAGGCGGGCGGTACGCAGCCGAGGTGATTGCGCTGGCGCAGGCGCTCGCGGCGGCTCCCATCTTCGCGCTGCAGCCGCCGATCGCCGCTTACGACGACGACGACGACGACGAGGATCATCAGGAGGTGATAGGCGGCGGCCAGGTCGGTGCCGTGGAGGGCCAGGCCATCCAGGTGGCCGGCGGGGATCAGGCGATCGGCGGTGAGGCCGGCCTGGTCGTGGAGGGCGAGGAGGCCGGCGTGGATGGCGGGCAGGTTGTCGGCGGCGAGGAGAGCGGCCAGCAGGTTATCGTCGGCGAGGACATGGAGGAGGCAGCTCAGACGCTCCTCCTACTCAAGGCCGGCCGCCAGCTTGTTTAACCATTGATCGATGTAGACTTCCGATCGAGTAATTATATATTAGCCATGAATGTAATAATTAATGACTTGATGATATGCATGCATGCTTCATAGCCATGCATGCACTACTGGTTCTTAATTAATTAGCCACTCAAGAGCATGCCGCTCGATCCCTGCTTTGTTAACTAGCATGTCACAGAACCAGTCTAGCTTAATTAAGTGTAGTAATAACTACCATTAACGGTTCAAGGCCCGGAAATTAACCAAACAGCAACTAGACCTTTGGTCGTGGCGTCTGTCTGGGTATAACCGTTAATTTAACGACAGCGCTATACAGTAGTAGAGTATGTTACAAAAGATAGAGCTCCATGCATGACAAAAAGCATCAAGCATTAGCCACTTGTTTGCGTCTTCCTTCGGCAAATTTAAACTCTACACACTTCTGTCTTTCCAGAAAGATCAGCCAGGGAGCTTGATATGATTGTTTGCGTGTTCGTTCGGCACATCTTTTGTACGTTACGAAAATATACTGTACAGTGCAAGGAAAAAACCATTAGCGAAGTTTGATGTTTTTCTTTTTTTTTTGGGATATACTGTAAGTAGTAATAGCTAACTGACTGCCGGCAATGAACATAGACCATTAATTTGAAGCTACTTCGGGTGATTCCAAGTGCGCGCAGGCAGATCTGGGAACCATCTCGTCGTCATATGAAAATGCCAGAGAAATGTGTGTACATGTGGTTACAAAGCTAGACAAAGAAAACAACATGCTTGCGCGGCAATTAAAACACAAAGAATGCTGATAATGCCATCTGCTATCCACAGAACGAACAACGGTCAACCTGAGCTTATCAACCTTCTCTCTTGACGAGCACGGGCCGCTTCTTCATTCGCGAGCGGGCCATAACGTGCCTTCCAATGAAAATAAAAGGAATTGGGCTTCTTCATGCAGCGATTTCTTACTGGGCTTGCAGGCCACGTTGAAGTGAAAATAAAAGGAAAAAGTTTATTCTACCTCCCTCAACTCTTCATCAAGTCTGATTTTCCTCCTATTGCAAAACCGGGTAACCGTGCTGCATGAACGAACGAAACCGGATTTTTATCCATCCCTTGGCAGCTGTCGACGACTGCTAATGTGACGACGGAAGCCTACATCTCATATGCCACGTCCATCATCTCTTCTTCCTCCTCCTCCTCTCTCTTTCTTCCGCAGCACTATCCCTACAACCACCTTCCCCTCAGCCACAATCCATCTCACTGTGCCGACGTCGACCTCCTTCACGTCAAAGAAAGTGACGTGCAGGCGCGGCGTCGCGGAGGCTCGGGGGCGGAGGCGCGTCGCCAAGGGGCGGCTCGCGGTGGCTTGGGCTCGCAGGAGGAAAGGACTCAAGGAGGCGCACCGGAGGGAGGATAGTGCACGCCGGATGATTGCTAGGGGATCGGAGGGAGGAAGGAGGGGCTGCCGAGGAAGGGGAGGATGGACGTGGGCGGCGCACCAGGGAAGGGAGAATGCAAATCACTGGAAGAAAGCCGAACGGTGGAAGACGATTTTGTTTTTAAATGGAAGAAGAAGATGTTGAGTTGGCACATGACATGTGGATCCCTGCCGCCTCGCCACCAAATCGTCGTCGAAAACTATCGAGGGAGCACGATTACCCGGTTTTGTAATAGAGGAAGGAAAATCGTACTCCATGAAAAGTTAAAGGAGGTAAAACAGACTTTTTTCCAATATAAAAAGAAGAAGTTCGAATTTTCTTCCTCGACTACACCCGCGGTTCGTTTTTCATCCATGAACAAAGAAACCGGGCAACTATATAATCCCTTAGCTATCAAATATGTTCGCCTTTCGTCCCTTGTCGGTTTTGAACCGCAAACCTGAGCACCCCGCATGCCTTGTGGAGCGCGAGCACCTGGACGCCGCAAACATCGAGATCGTGGCTGCGCATCAAGAATCGTGGGGGCACGCCGGCCTTGCCTCTGGGTTCCACATGCTCCCATGCGGGGAGCGGCCCGGCATTCGCGGTTTTACGTGTTTCGTTTGCCTTTTACGCGTTTGTAGGCCTCAGCCAATTGGGCCAGCTGGTTTCGACAATCGTTGGGCCTGGTTCTTTCGACAATCGTTGGGCCTGGTTTCGGTGGTCTGTAGTTGTCCGGCGTCTTTCAGCCCATTTGCCTGGCTTGGTGAACTTGTGATATAGAAGTGTGTATTCTCAAACTTAGTATTTGGAACCAACAAGCTAGCGTATAAGCATTTTAATGTGCTATAGTACCCATTCAAGGATTCGTGGCCATTAGAATATAGTCAGGTTTGGCTTCTCCTTGCTATATATTGAGGTGTCTATTTTAAGCTTGGTATACATATGCAACATGCTTGCATTGAAAATTTTTATGTGAAGCTTTCTGTTGGAGGATTCTTGAACATTAAATTACGGTTCGGCTTCTCTTATGTTACAGAGGTGCATATTCTTGGCTTGGTATACAAACTAACATAGAAGCATCTTAATGTGCAATAGTATCCATTCAAGGATTCCAGGTCATTAGATTGTAATCAGGTTTAGCTTCCCCCATGCTATACAGGTGTGTATTCTTAGCTTGGTATCCATAAGCAACACGATAGTGGAAAATGTTTAATGCAAAGCTATATCTTTGAGGATGTGGGAACATTAAATTGCCATCCCAGTTGCTTCTCTTATACTCTATAGAAGCGCGTTTTCTCGAGTTGTGGTATACTACAAACAATAAATTAACATATCTAGAAGAATTTTAATGTGTGATACATAGTATCCACTCAAGGAATCATGTTCATTAGATGATATAGTAGGGTTTGGCTTCACCTATATGCTATAAAGGTGTGTATATAAGGTTGGTATACATAAGAGCAAGACTAATGGAGTCGGCAGCTGCTGGCGAAATGATATTGCCATGTCACCCAGAATCATCATCTATGGGCATTCATAAAGAGGCCTGGCTACCTTGATTGAATATTTAATTATTTAATGGTCTGCAACCAACACCTGCTATTGGTTGGAAGGAACCTGTTCTCTTGGATGAGCTGCTGCAGCCGGCTTTGGCCGGCGACTCACCAAAGGGTCCGCTCCCCCATAATACTTGCTCTAAGGAACATGGTTGCATGGAACCATTTTAATGTGAAGCTATCTGAAAGAGGATTCCCAAACAGTTTTCGATAAAATATCATACTTATACTGATGGCTATGAAAATCATCCTTCAATTCATGGTCCTTGCTTTAGTTTTTGATATATTAACGAGTCCTCAGGCTTGGGCCGCGAGACCGATTGCTATGGGGATAAAGTATTGGTTAAGGTCCAATGCAGGAAAACCATAGGAGGTTTCGGCCCCTATGTCGATCCTAGCCCCTCATGCATGCATGCTGTGGAACAATCTGATATGGCGTGCATATGTCGAATTTTTTAGAGCACAGTGTGCATGTCGCACTACATAAGGAATAAATGGGCCGCGAGTGGAGAAAAAAATCTAAAAAAAAAAATAAGTAAAGCTCAGCAAAAGAAGTGGATGCACCTATTAACAAGAAACTTGTAGTCAAATGCAGATTGTCAGCCACACTGGAAGAATGATGAGTTGTACTCAATGCAAGTACTTCGCGTTGAACCAGAAATTTTGAACCCAAGTGGGCAGAGGTCCCACCACAAGAAATCTAAACAACAATATACTCATGTATCACTACACGTGTATTATGGGCCACGCAAATACCTATAAGAGGATCATTTTTTTTTATTGGTATTGATTACTCATGGTTGCAAGCACATTCTTGAGGGATTCCGTCTTTGTTCTTAATTCGTTCTTGCTTTATTTCTGGGCTTGGGCACCTGAAAACTTTGTTTTCAAAAATACATACTGCCTAAAACCTACGACTACTGTAAACACCTATAATTTCTAGTACATCGAGTATCCCATACATCGTGTGCATGCACTTACATGTCAATTTAACAACACAGAGCGGCATCCACGTCCTTGCTCGATCCACGAGTCGGCAAACTGCTCCTCCGCCATCCAGGGCAGCCGGAAGCTGGAGCACACAGAGCGGTTTAATTCGGTGGCTCGATCGACCACGCCGCAGTGGTGATTCCCGACGAAGACGGCGACAAGCAGACGATCGAGCCCAAGGGCGTCCGGCATCTTGATGATCGTGATGGCGGTGTACAGCCAGATGAGCGCCACATTCTAGCATGGAAGCATTTTTAAACGAGGATATCTAGCTACTCGAGGATTCCTGGAAATTAAATTGTGGCCTGGTTTGGTGAACGAAGTGTGTATTCTCAACTTATGACGCAGCATGGAAACATTTTGATGTAAAGCTATCCTTTCGAGGATTTTTTAACATTAAATTGTGGTCCCGTTTGGCTTTTCTTTATGTTGCAGAGGTGCATATTCTTGGCTTGGTATACAAAACCAATAAACTAACACAGAAGCATATTTTAATGTGCGATTCAAGGATTCCAGTTCATTAGATATTATAATTAAGTTTGCTTCTCCCATGCTACAGAGGTGTTTATTCTTAGCTCTAATGCGAAGCTTTGTGTTTGATGAATCTTGAACATTAAATTATTGCCATCCCATTTGGCTTCTCTTACTAATATAGAAGCGTGTATTCTCGGCTTAATTGGTATACAAAACCAACAAACTAACACAAAAAGGTTTTAGTGCGATACATATATAGTATCCACTCAAGGATTCCTATTCATTAGATGGTAGCCGGGATTGGGCTTCAACTATATGCTATAGAGGTGTGTATTCTAAGGTTTGGTGTACAGTAAGGAGCATGCTGGCTTTATGGGACTGTTTTAATGTGAAGCTATCTGAAAGTGGATCCCTAAACATTAAATCATGGTCAGGTATGGCTTCTCTTGGGCTATAAATAGTAGTGGGTACTCCAACTTGGTATACAGAAGCGATACTTGCTAACATAACATCATACTTTACTGATGGCTATGAAAGTAATCCTTCAATTCATGGTCCTTGCTTTAGTTTTTGATATATTAACAAGCCATCAGGCTTTGGCTGAGACAGATTGCTATGGCGATAAAGTATTGGTTAAGGAACAATGCTCGAAAACCCTAGAAGTTTTGGGCCCCTATGTCGATCCTAACCCCTCATGCATTCATGCTGTGGAAAAATCTGACATGGCTTGCATATGTCGTATCATCACCCCTGAAGAAGAGATATATATAAGCATACCCAGGTTTCTTCATCTTGCACGTAGTTGCCACAAGCCTGTCCCATCACCCGGACAAAAATGTGGAAGTAAGAATCTTCATACATTTCTCACAAGAGTTTAGTACTGTACATATGTTGATACTTTATTTTGATATGATTTTGGTTTTCAGCTTATACTATTCCACATCCAGTGCCGGCGCCGCCCTCAAGATCACATCCATCAGAGTTCTTCAAGGCAAGCAACCCAATGAAGGATTATGGAAAATAAATAGAAACAGAAATATGGGCTTAGCTTGCTTTCTGTCGCATCCTATGTTTAACATGAATAGAGAATAATGGAAATAATTCTTAAATAAGGTGGCGTGATAATTTATGGTGCAGTCCCTTCTTTTGGTGTGAAACAGTTGCCTAGTGGGAATTGTTTAGAGCACAACGTGCATAGTTGCACCACATAAGGAATAAATGGGGCGTGAGTGGATAAGGAACCCAAAAATAAATAAGTACGTAGAGAACTCAGAAAAAGAAATGGGGGCGTGAATGGAGAAATTTTTTTTTTCAAATTACACAGTACAATTCAGACACTCACAATGCACGCACACTCATCCCTATGAACGTACCCCTATGAGCATCTTCGAAGACTGAGCCGACAAATTCTCGAGATTGACGAAGTCACCACTGGCGTCTCGCAGTCGACGACCACGTCGTCTAGCACTGAAAGCACAACGCCGTTAAATTCTAGAAATTCGCTCTCACAGAGAGTCGAACTCAGGATGTGAGGCGCTACTAAGGCTCTTGTAACTACTAGGCTACATGCCCTTTCGGGTGAATGGAGAATAATTGAAAGATATTGATATTATATTAACAAAGTCATCCTACGGAACTCGAAAGATATTGATATTGTTTCAACCGAAAATGCTTCAGAGCCGACTAGAAAGACCGACTATAGACGGCGCTGCCGACGGTCGTACATGACGGGAACAAATACACACGATTGAATCTGATCGAATACGCTGGGCTGACCAAAGCCCACCTATAAACTCAACTATCCCCGAAACACGAACTCCTCGTACTCCAACCCTAACGAATCAAGGTACTTTCCGGTCTTGCACACGCAGCAATAATGACGTGCTTGATCATGTCTGCAATTGTGACTCGATTTATATTCGTAGCCCCCTGATCATGTCTGCAATTTTGCTTGTTTTCTTCCCCTTGAGTCTCCTCATAGCGTGCAAATCAAGTTTCTTGTGACATCTGAAATCAAGTCTCTTTGAGTCTCCTCGCATGATGAGTTTCCTGCAATTTACGGCTTGGTCTTGCACAACATGAGATCTTCTAGTTGTACAAAAGTCTAATAAATGGGTCGTACCTATAGCAGTGCTCATAGTCAAGACTAGTGATGAGTCGTAAATGCAAGTACTTCGCCTTGAACCAGAAATTTTGAACCCAAAGTGGGTAGAGGTCCCACCACAAGAAATCTAAACAACAATATTCTCATGTATTACTACATGCGTATTATGGGCCACGCACATAAGTACAAGATGAACATTTTGTTTCTGAGAAAGAGTGTTTTAATGGTAATGACTACTCATGGTTGCAAGTACATTCTTGGGTGCAAGAATGACTAAGACACCCGAACTGTGTAGCACAGTGATTCCTTTATTTCTAGGCTTGGGCACCTGAAAACTTGCTTTTCAAAGAGACATACTGACTAAAACCTACGACTAGTGTAAACACCTATAATTTCTAGTACATCGAGTATCCCATACATCATGTGCACTTACATGTCAATTTAACAATATTAACTAATCCTTCGGAAGTGTAGTCTAGTAGCATATTGATTCCTGCTTCCTTCTTACTTCAGTTTCAATTTGTCCAGCTCCTTTTCCCAATTCAGACCAAACATCTGGCGCCCAAAAGGTACTATTAGATTGTATCGGAAAACCTGCAATTTTGCAGCAAAATAGAACTTCAAATCAGTCCACTGATATTTCCTAGAATGAAAATGCAGGCTGCAGCTGATGCAGAGTAGCACCTTATACCTTATCATTTATATGCCGAATTTGTTCCTGGAGAACCCTGCAGTCATCATTCCAGTGAGAACCATCATCTTCTGAGCGGTTTGCCCAAGCCTTCCTTAATGCTGACCTCCAGCCCGCAATCATGCCACGGATTTCCTTGTTCAGTTCAACCCATTCAGGCGCGCAACCGTTCCTCGAAAGTATCCTGTAAAGGGTGTCTTCAGCGGGATCGGCGTGAGGATTTGATATGAGGTTCAAGGGTTTGCCCTTCCCTGGTAGGTTCTCAAAGTGCCCTTCTTCCATCGAATGCCATATTCTTTGTTCCACAACATTTACTATGTCAGTTTCAGACCTGCAAAATGGCAAGACGGTAATAAATTAGGGACACACTAATACCTTTGACACACACGATTGTGGAATATATTAGTAAGTACAATCCTGAACACTTATTCATCCCCACAATTCAGAAAATTAGCATAATCACATCCGCCAACTACTTAGGAGCCAAAATGACCACAGTTCGTAGTCCACAAAATTACTGAACTAAGTTGATTGTGGATTTCTATATCTACCACATGAGTAACCACACAGAGCAAATGAGAGGTGGCTGACAGCAACTTGCTGGGTTCAGGTGCATCAACTGAACCCAAGGCATCTCTTGAGTAAACCAAGTATGCACAAAGGGATTCTAAGGACAAACTCAGAAACTGATTGACGATTCCCATCTGCAGGCTTGTCTTACTTCAGCCTATTCTTGCTAGCTGACACCATGGCTAATTAGTCCTGTATAAGGACCAGAGTGGCAAGAGATAATCAATATTGCATAGTTGAACCAACAGGTGTTTTGATCATCATTGCCGTAGACACGGACAACAGCGCAGTAAAGTGTATGTGTTGCATATAGGATGCTATGAGGATGGCTATCAATCTTGCAAGAACTTGTCGATAATTCTGACCTTCGAATTTCATATTTAGTTAACTCCTGCACCTGTAAACTTTAGCTTCCGAAACAAGTATGCACAAAGGGGGTCTAAGGAGAAACTCAAAAAACTGATTGACGATTTGCATCTGCAGGCTTGTCCTACTTCTGCCTATTCATGTTAGCTGACACCATCGCTGATTCATTAGTGTAAGGACCAGAGTGGTTTGAGTACTATCTAGAGGATAGATAGGATTTAACAAACTAACTCAAAGTTGAACCAACCAGAGTGACTTGACCATCATTACCGTGGACACAGACAACAGCGCGGTAAAGTGTACGGATTGCATATAGGATGCTATGAGTAAACAAGGGGTCATGTGCCAAAATTTGGATGGCTGGTCAGTCTTGCCAGAACATAAAAATATTTTGAGGTGAGAGGTGAACAAAAGTTTCACAAAAGGAGGTAACTGAGAGACCACCGTCAATTTATGTCTGGAATGACGCCGCAAGGAAACTATTTACTTGTTTCACTTCCTGTATCAGTGATTCCCCTTCTAAATGGGTTCCGAAGATACTTCATTCAATTATGAGCGAGCAAAAATTGTCTAAGTGTGCTCATGGTGATTTTCATCCTTGTTGCCGGTAAGATAAGCTTAGATCCTGGTGTAGGACTCTATCATCTGGTGAATGAAATCGCACCGTGTATCAAGCTCTGTGGATCCTGATGCTTGCATCAGGATAAATGAAGTAGTACAAGTTTAAGTATCACTGCCACCGCAAGAGAAACAACTAATTTCCCTGGGGGATTGGCACGGTAAGGAGAGGGGATCAGGGATGGAGATGGTACCTGACCGCGTTGCCGCGGCCTCGTAGCTCGGGAGGGAGCTTGCGCTCGTTGACGGCGTCGATGACCGCGGCGAGGCGGTGTTGCCCGGTCGGCGCCTTCTTCTTGTTGTCTGGCGACGGGGCCGAGGCAGCGGCCGCCGGGTCGGCGCTCCGCGAGGCCGACCAGAACGCACGGGCGAAGCGGGCGGGCGTGAGTAGGCGGCGACCCGCCACCGCCATTGGAGTGGAGACCCCGGCGGCGATCGAGGAGGGGAAGGGGGCGGGGGGCCGCCTGACTCAGAGGGCCCTTGGATGGGCCGAGCTCTTTTATTACGGAGTGGGGAATCGGCTAGTGGGCCACGAGGCTCTTTTATCACTTTGCGCGCTGCTGAGCCTGCCTTGACTTTTCCACCATGGCTTCTTCGTACGTATGGCGAGCCGCGAATTTCTCCCGGCCTCTCGCTCGCTTCCTCCACTAAACTGACCATTGTTTCTCGCTATATAGCAAACATATGTATGCATAAGAAGAGCTCGCGTGTACATATAAACTTATTGATCAACAACAAGCTACCTGTCTCGGAGAGGAAGCCACATATATATATATATATATATCATCGAGATCGAGCTCTGCAGAGGGAGGTCAATCAGGTCGACAGATCATATCATCAGTCGATAGAGACATACATACATACATCGGAGAGGGAGGCTACGTACAACAAATTAATTATACATCGAGACTCGAGATCAAAGATGGCTGACTCGGCTGACATGGAGCGGATCTTCAAGCGGTTCGACACCAACGGCGACGGCAAGATCTCGCTGGCCGAGCTCACCGACGCGCTGCGGACGCTGGGGTCCACCTCCGCCGACGAGGTCCAGCGCATGATGGCCGAGATCGACACCGACGGCGACGGCTTCATCGACTTCGACGAGTTCATCTCCTTCTGCAACGCTAACCCGGGCCTCATGAAGGACGTCGCAAAGGTCTTCTGATCGATCATCCATATATCCATCGCTCCCAACCAATGCAGCTTCGCCTTAATTATTCCATCATCTACCGTACCGTACCTAATTAAATTACATCGTTCATTCAGATTCAGCTTCTTCTATATATCATCCAATTCTGATCTTAATTTGGGTTCACATTAATATTCTTTAATGTAATTCCAGAGTCTCGATCATTTTCTCGATCGTCTTTAATTAGAAGCATATCAACAACCAATCTATTTCTTTCTTTCTTTTTCGTTGATTAATTAGCAACCTGTATACCTGGGAACCTCGCTGCCAAAGTCTTTTTATATGTAACAGATAATTGATTGGAAAATCCTTTCCATCTGCGTGTTGTACTACCGGTGTGTCATCTGCATATTTTTGAGATTTTTTTTTAATTCTTTGTTGATGATTCAGTGTATGTTCCCTTTTCTTGAAATGTTGTTTCCCTTCTATCGTTTTTTTTGAGGTAATTTTTCTCCTTTTTTTTTGTAGAAATGTTTTTTTTTGTCAAACACAGTACATACGTATGTAAAACGCTCACATACATATACGTGCACTCACCCCTATGAACACACTTATGTACATCCAATCTTTATGAACGCCTACCAGAAACTGGCTGGTGGATCTTGAGATGTAGCTTTTCCCTTTTGAGTGGTAGGAAAATTGTTCTTTTTTTTCTTTTCTTTTTTTGAGGAGAAGAAAATTGTTCCTTTTTTTTTTTGAGATAAGAAAATTGTTCTTGTTGGTCGCACATGATTTAACAAGTACCTGATGGGCTGGTGAAGATTTGTGTAACATCAATGCAGCCCGTGTAGCCCAGTAAAATGAACATACGGTCCAACCTGACTGTAAACAAAGGTCCAAATTAAAGAACTGAATGTTTAAAGCAAGAACGAAATCATGATTTACGCATAGTGGAGCTGACCCAGATGAAAATGTGTGATTGATTTCCCTAAATATGCGAGGTTAGGAAAATAATCAATTTCACGCGTAGGTACATTTATCTGGAGCTTGATGCTGTGGCACAGCGAAATTCAGCAAGATTTGCAGAATTGCTGCATCAGCTCACGAATGCAACGAATGAGTTGAGTGGTGAGGACTAGACTGGTGTGGTGGTGTGGTGCATGCCTCCCACCGGGTAGTCGGCATCATTTCTACCTTTGAATCTACTCTACCAACCAGCTGCTCGATCGATCTTCCATTGTTCCGATCCATCTGCGCCATCATTACATTCTTCCTCTCTTTCGGAAAGGAGACGGTAGGCAACGAGGAATCTTCCTTCTCCAAATTAAAGCTAGGGTTCGTCGTGCGCCAAATCGATAAGTCCATCAGACATCATCGACGGATACAGGCCGGGGCTGCTCATTCTGCTGCTTGACCGATCGATGATCACCAGAGAGAGAGAGAGAGAGGCCAGCAGTAGCAGCAGAGCATCAAAATATAGGCTTCCTGCTCTTTAGTCAGCGATCCCCATCCCATCCGTTACCTAAGCAGAGATTCAGATGCGATTTATCTAGTGCCTACCTATTCCTAAGCTAGCCTGTTAACCTCAGCCACATGACACGGGATTTGCACGCACGGCACTGCAACATACGCTGTGCTCCCTAGCTAATACCTTTACAAAAAGAAATGCACTACCTCCCTCCTTTAGTCTTGATGAAGTGAGAAATCCCCTGCTGGATCTCCCTCCCGTCATAGACAGGCCCCGACTATCTAGATATTCATGCATGACAATGTTGAACGAAGGATGATATGGTAGTATCATGTACACCACTTTGGCGGGGTACACATCAGCTATTCGAGATGTTGATGTTTCACAGCAAATACCCTAAATAAATTGTTTCTGAACTTTGGTCATCGAGGATATATCAATGTTTTGTGAGGCGGGGTGGTTCTTGCAACAAACAAGATTATGAGGCGGAACTTCAATGAAGCATTTTTTATATTGACAATCATAATGCATTTTTGCTATTAACACTCAAAGTCAAAATGTTTGACTTCGACTAAATTGATAGAGGGAGTAGCTGCATGGTGAAAGTAGATCACAAATTAAGGCCATGCATGCTTGACTAGATGAGTAGCAGCCGCGCGCAACATTGAGGGCGTGGGTATGTGACGGATACATTGTCAGAGAATCATACATACATGCATTTAGCATGCTAGTTTTCTGTCGCTTCGACGGTCGATGTCGGTTAACGCACACAAGCACTACAATATATACATGGTGCCTACTTCGTGTCGATATACCACTGGCGGCTTAATTTAGCTCAGCACCGTAGAAAAAGGTTTCATCAGACATAACGCTGTCGCTCGCTACGACTAGTGCAAGTACTCCCAAGTTGTACAAGAGCAGATGAGTGAATAAAAATCTTGTGATCCTACTGCAATTAGGTATACTCCGGTACTCTCTATCTAGAAATATAAGTATAATTTCTAAGTTTGGTTAAAGTCAAATTTTCTCAATTTTTATCAACAATATAGGTAAACGTAAATTATTTAAATTTAATGAATTACATATTATGATACTAGATTGTTATGTGATGATTATGTTTGTGAAATAGGAAGTTTATTATATTAAAGCATATTACATCCCCTGATTATAAAATCCACCTAAACAGCGCCAACTCCCCTGATTACGTGATGATGACTCTGGCAGCATTTGAATTTGATCAAACCCAGCAATGCGTATATTTCTAAACAGAGGCAGTACCAATAGTACTAGAGATTATACATGATCTTCAAATAAGTCGAACCTCCTTTACGCATGTATTGTACTCCAGGCCGTAAGTGTATGGAGCACGTGCTGATACTAGGCATGTCGGCATGGAACCGGCGGGTGCCATGATGCCTTGAGAATACTGGGGAAGGTACGATGATGGCCGGGATCGGAGGCCGATCGATGACGATGATGCTGCCGAGGCAGAGGAAGCATTGAACAGCTAGCTAGGGCATGCAGGTAATCAAGACGTTACATGTAAACTAAAGTTGACCGACACACAGTAGAGTTGTCGTCTCGTGGATGCTTAATTTTGGCGCGTTCGTCGTGCCTAGAGAATCCCAGAGCAGCAACTACCTTCTTCTTTTTTTTTTCAAGAGTTCTAGGGTGGCGTTCGTTTCCACCCTCTAAAGTGCCCTCTAAAGTTTACCCCTCTAAAGTAAAAAGAATCTTACGATTTAGGGGTACTAAATAAAATTTAATTACAAAACCTTTTTGCAGATGGGCGTTATTTTTCGAGACGAATCTAACGAGCCTAATTAAGCAATGTTTTGACACAGTGATGCTACAGTAACCATCGTCTAATCGCCGCTTAATTACCCTCATTACGTTCGTCTCGCAAAATAGAGGGGGGGTTCTGGACTTAGTTTTGTAATTTGACTTTGTTTAGTACACATAAATCGTGCCGGAAGTATTGATGTGACCTCTACAGTGAATTTTAGAGCCCTATTATTTGAACCGAACGGGGCCTAGAGCGCCAAAGGGACTACTAGCAAGCAGTACTTGGCCGCCGGACTACTTTGGCAGGCAAAGCGAGAGCTCTGCAACTCAAAAGACAAGCCTCGATCTGCATCCTTGCTTTCTTTTGATTTCGTGTTTGCTGATCAGTAGTACTTGCTACTAGTAGCATGAATAATGTGCACTAGTCTAGTGAGACTCACGGCCTGCATGTCGCGCTCCGGCTTAAAAACAGCGCCGGTACTTGCTCCGCCGGTGACCTTTAGCATGCTCTGCTGTTGCTGGATCCGTCGACATTAAATAGGAATCTCTCTGCTCCTCCTGGGTTGATGTTGTTGTGCAATTGTGCAGGCCAAACATATGGCTCCAAACTGTCCGAGTTTGAGGGGACGCAATGCCTTGGTCCTGTCTTACTTGGACTCTGCTGCATGATGGCATGTCGCAACAGGGAAACCTCTGTTCCCAGCATACTCCGCAACGTTGCTCGGCTGCTCAAGGCTCCTTCATCAGTGTACTGCTCAAGTCTTCAGTAATAATGTGGTGTCTGAAACCGCATAATGGCGATCGATCTTCGGCAATCTGGCTTGACTTTTGAGCCAAACCGAAAGCTAGCTGCATAATGCAGTAAAGCATGACATTAAGGTCAGGATGTAGTACTAGTTAATGATTCACACAAATGGGGTCATGGGGCCAGGGGATGTCTGCTTAGGTCTAAACTAATCCCTTACATATACTATAAAGCAGCTGTGGATTAATAGCGTACGTAATGGCAGACATGTGTATCTTTACATCATAGCAGATGCAAAGTTCGGATACCTACTTAATGAACAACGAGTACAGTTAACGACCCCACCTCGATGGGGGCACTTTGTGCTATGCTGGATCTCTCTTCTTTATACTAACATGGATCCATCCAGTAAACAACATATATACATATTCAGACCAAGTTAAGTACTGTGATGTGATACTTCAGATGATTAATCAGATAACAAATGACTGACAAAAATACTGTGAGTTCCTTTTCAGCACGAGGAATACGTACGTAATCGGCTAGCAAGTGCAGTACCGCGATCAGCTAACAAATGACGTTGGGGAGAAGGGTCATTAATTCACCGCGCATGCAGCAAAAAGCCAGCAATCAAACCGCTGTTAGCGAATGCAATGGGAGAAAAAAAAAAGGCGATGATGGATGTGACGCCGCCAGTGGTAATGCACGCCTCGACCGCTGCATTGTCCATGGCTGGACATGCATGGTCTTTGCTAGTGCCTGCTGCCACATCCATCCATGCCTTGTCGGCCTCAACCTGCTCATCACGAATCCAAATTAGATCACATCCTGTTGGTTGGTCTATCACCAGAGCATCATCTCTTCCATCATTTGTTTCTTGAGTTAGTTACGTGTTTGAAGTTAATCTTCAACTTGATCTTGCGTCTAAACAATGGTAGCATAGTAACTTTATGGTTCTCATTTCTCTCGTAAAGGTGAACACTACAGCGATTCATCAGACCGTCGTGGTGTTGAACACGCAGAAGAGATCGATCACATGCATGCAAGACAGATCTATATATCACACGGAAAAGCAGTAGTTCCAGGTGTTGGTTCAGGACCACTGTTGATGAGCAGAGTGATCAGACCAGGTCAAGTGATCGATGCAATCAATTGCTGGCATAAGTAACAATTAAGCATCCATCGCTGGATCGATCGAGCATTACTAGTATCTAAGCTTGTCCAACTCGATCGATCGGTTAAAGGCAGGGCTATGGCCAAGCCATCGATTTAACAAGCTACCGACCTAAGAGGGGACCATTTCACAATCAGGTTAATTAAATCTTAGCTTGTGTTTTAATCCAGACAAGTGCATGCTAGATGTTTCAGTACAGTGTACATCGATCAGCTAATCCCTAGTAATAATATAAGCTGCCGATATATCTGAGGTAATGTTGATGTAGGCATCCAAAGTTGGAGATTGGAGTGCAAAAGCTAGCTAGGTACTAGTACAAGCTAATACCTTGCTTAGTACTAGTGCACAAGTACTACTACTACAATGCAATAAAAGATTCAGTAAATTATTTTCTTAGCTAGGTAGGAGTATATATATGATGACTAACTAATGACCATATATATAAATAAATAAAGGATCTCCTGCCTATTTTTCAAAAAAAAAAAATAAAGGATGGAGATGCTTGACCCACCCCGCCGCGCACTCGTGTGAGGGGGCCTTCGTCCCAGTCATTCTGTCCATCGGATGAATAAGCAAGGAAAAGAATATAGTACTCCTGCTTGAAGAGAGAAAAATAAAAGGAAAAGATGATGATGCATGGTGTGTCGCGGCTGCGGCAAGCAGCATGTCCCAAAAAAGCAGGAAAAGCTTAGCTATCCATGGATCTCACGCAGCACCTGGGCAGCCAGCAGGCAGGGCATGTCCAACCCATCGATGGAATATACGGCCGTGCAACAAGATGCACACTAAAACTAAAGCTGTATCATTAGATGTGGAATTTGCAGGTGGCAGAGATGATAAACAAAAGACATGATTTGGAGCCGTTCTGAAAAGACACTGTGGCCAGCCTGCTTTGACATGCATGCTCTCTCTACTCTATTCCGTGGTCCACCTGCATTCCTTTGCAACTTTTCCCCACGCTTTTGCATTCTCTTCTTTTATTTGTTTAATTTCAGCACCTCTTATTTTTCTCCACTGCTCACGCAGCAGATCCATGCATGTCGATGCAGCGGTGGTTGCACACTTGATATGAATGACATTTTTTTCTCTCCTTGTTTCAGACATGTATCTTTGTTTGAATGTGTACAGTATATTTTAGTAACAAACTAGCAAGATACTGCATGCATTTGCAACCAGACTATATACCTGCGTGCGGCAGTGACGTACCAGTTATGCAAGCATTCGGAAGATAGTTAGTATTAGATATAGTACAAAACAAAGCAGAGCAGAAAGAATTCATGTAGCGTCGCTTTGGTCTAATTATTTTCCGTTGGGCGCGCGACTGCTTTTCATTTTCGATCGCTTTCTTTCTATCAATCTGCAGTTGTGCACAGGACCGGCCGGTGTTAGTGGAGTGGCGCCAAACGGTCCATCCATGGATGGAGGTGCCATCAAAGTAAGAAGAGAAACCATGGCCAGTAGTCCACTCGATCGCAAAGGGAAATTAATAAAGCTGGCTGCTGTCTCTTCGCGCGCCTCTTGCAATCAAAAGCGACGCCACACTACTGAAACCGCGCAATCGATGCATGATCGCCAATCAACACATTCTAGCTAACATGTCCCTTCGCAGATACACGCGTGCCTGCTAGGATCGATCGGCGTACAAATGCAACACTAGAGATTGTCTTTTAATTATGTTCATTTTTGGTGACTAACCATGCTCAACCATAGTGATTGAATGCTCGAGTTGTAAGCTTGTTTACCGTCCAAATTAACCAAAAGCTATTTATTGAAATTTTGAAACATTTCCAGTTTCTCTTTCTACTCTCACATCGCGACATGATCCTTGAGAAACAAATGTTTTTACTACTTGGTAGTATAGGTAACTTTGCAGGGTGGTGGACATAGGTCCTCCTAGGTAGTGGAGTAATAAAGCTTGTCCGGCAAAGAGAAGGAAATGGGCGTACGACAAGGAGAAAAAACAGTGGGCCTGTTCGGCTGGTGGATTGGTTGGCTGCTGGCTGCTTTGGTTGGCTGCTGGCTAGTTTTGGATGCTGCCTGCCGGGGCTGGCTTCTGCCTGCTGGCTGCCAGCAGCAGCGGCAGACCAGCCACAAATGTACCAGCCGAACAGGCCCAGTGACACTTGGAGTGCCACGTCCCTCTCTGTATATTTTCTGTCAGTCGCTGGTCGGTGGGGGCCGCTTAATTGCATCACTCACTCTCTCCTCTCGTTGATCAGCTGCACGCTCTGCACAGCTGAGCTTCTGGTTGCCCTGCCCCGTGCCCTTATATAGAGACCCCCTCGCTCACACTCCTAGCTCACTCTCTCTCACTGACCCTTGTTGCTTCATTCATTTTCCTCTCTTCGTCTCGATCGCCGGCGAGAAGCAATGGCGGATCCGATGGAGGGGCGTCGGGTTTGCGGGATGCCGGAGAAGGCGCAGCTTCACGTTGCGATGCTGGCTCTGCAGTTCGGGTACGCCGGGTTCCACGTGGTGTCGCGGCTGGCGCTGAACATGGGCATCAGCAAGCTCGTCTTCCCCGTCTACCGCAACATCATCGCGCTCTGCCTGCTCGTGCCATTCGCATACTTCCTAGAGAAGTACGTACTCCTTGAATTCGCATGCATACCAGCTTCATGTTTAATTCTTCGTCGATGTCGACACCTGCTAGCTGTTGTATATAATGAAATCAATCCCTGGTGCAGGAAGGACCGGCCGCAGCTGACCCTCAACTTCGTCGTCCAGTTCTTCCTCCTCGCCCTATGCGGGTACATATATACTTATGAATATGCAGTCACTGCGTATGCCTAGTTAAGTCACCTGCCTGCTAATATAACGAAATGAAAAACATACGACCAGGATCACGGCGAACCAGGGTTTCTACCTTCTGGGTCTGGACAACACGTCGCCGACATTCGCGTCGGCCATCCAGAACTCGGTGCCGGCCATCACCTTCGCCATGGCAGCGGCGCTCCGGATCGAGAAGGTGCGGCTGGACCGGCGCGACGGCGTGGCCAAGGTGGTGGGCACGCTGGCGTGCGTGGCCGGGGCATCGGTCATCACGCTCTACAAGGGGCCCACCATCTTCGGTGGCGACGACAAGCTCACCGGCCAGGAGCTCGTCATGGCCGGAGAAGAGAGCTCCAAGAATTGGACGCTGGGTTGCGTGTACCTGATCGGCCACTGCCTGTCGTGGTCGGGGTGGCTGGTGCTGCAGGCGCCCGTGCTGAAAAAGTACCCGGCTCGCCTCTCCGTGACCTCCTACACCTGCTTCTTCGGCGTGATCCAGTTCCTCATCATCGCCGCCTTCATGGAGAGGGACGCCGACGCTTGGAGATTCCACTCCGGATCAGAGCTCTTCACCATCCTCTACGCGGTCAGTGTCTGATCATTCTCTCTCTTAATTGACCTGCTTAATTAACGTACGTACCTCCATCGATCCTACCTGTCGATCGTAAGTAAGCCATGATCGAGGCAGAAAGTAAAGTGGTGCAACATATACCAGATCAATTAATTAATTAAGCTAGCTAGCTTTTGAGTAGTATTAGAAAGAAAAGGTTGCTGCCTCTCGCTGAGGCTTATCATGAGATTGTTAAAGAAACTTTTGGACTGTTGTTTGTGGGCGCAAGCATCATGCATGTCGACATTCGTTTCGTTCACAGTGAGTCGGAGGGCATGATTGATCTTGAGAGATGAAGTACGTACCTAGCAGCTTCTGAACTACTTACTAGTAGCTCATGAATGAATGAATCAAGTTACATAGTTGCTTCACCAAATTAACTAAAACATGTGATTGCAACAGGGGTTCATCGCTTCGGGCGTGGCGTTCGCGGTTCAGATCTGGTGCATCGACCGCGGGGGCCCGGTGTTCGTGGCGGTGTACCAGCCGGTGCAGACGCTTGTGGTGGCCATCATGGCGTCCCTCACCCTCGGCGAGAAGTTCTACCTGGGAGGCGTCATCGGCGCCGTGCTCATCATCGCCGGACTCTACTTCGTCCTCTGGGGCAAAGCGGAGGAGAGATCCCGCCTCGCCAAGGACGCCCACGCTCTCATGGCAGCCTCCTCCGCACCAGGCGGCGTCATCAGCAGCACCCTTGTGAGCAGCAAGGCGTCGTCCGCCACGCAGCCGCTCCTGCTGCCGTCCTCCACCACAGAGAACAACGTCTGATCGATCCATTAATTATTTGCACCCATCGTGGATCCATCGATCATCCAAGTATTGTTAACGCGCGGATCGGTCAACTACAACTAGTCTTTTCTTGCTTTCATTCAGTACTATTGGTAATGTGCAACTGTACGTTGGTGTGGTGATTGAGAGCAGACTCTCTCTAATAGCTAGCTTGTAGCAGGATTGTTTATTTTGAAACGACATGCATCGATCCATATATATGTAGATCATGCGTGGTGTGTATTATTAATTGGTGTGTGCTCAATTCATGCATGGAGGATGGATATGCTTGTTAATTAATTACTACTAGTGGAGCACGCTTGCAAAATGTCCTACTAGTCTACTACTAGCTACTAGTACTTGATTTATGTATTCAGAAGAGAGAATTAACAATCGATCGATGTTCAAGACTCCTCCTGCTCTATTTCCCTGCTCCTACTACGAAACGATCTTGATGGACAAAATTGCAAAGATTTTTTTTTTTTTAAAGGAAAATCCATGTCTCTGTCCACGGCGGGAGGAGCTGGAATTGTTGGATGGAGGCGCTAGCTTGCAAAGGTGGTCGTGGCAGGTGCATGACTGGTGGCAGCGCCAGCCTAGCTCGATCTCCAGGTCGTCCTCCTTGTTGGATGTCGCAGCGGACGGGGCAGCAGTCGTACGTCCACCAGGTACCCCGACGACGACGACCACCACCACGGCTGACCGGCAGCCTCGAATGCGCAGGACGTGACCGGCTTCATCTTTAGAATGTGGCACCGGCTGCTCAACCGGCGACGTCGAGATGGAAGATACGATCGATACTACCACCCCACCCTCGCGGTCCGTCGCACATGAACGATACGATACGATGGATGGGCTCTCCATTTACGTCACAAATGGGCCACAGCTTCAATCGGTCGTGGGCCTGTGGCGGCTCCAATGTAGAAGAAAACCACTTACATTGTGTGATTCAAGGAAAAAATGAAGTAGCAATGTGATAGGCCGATCTGGATCTCCATGGGCCCATCTGCAAGTGGGAACCGCCGTGTGTGACAGTCAGTGACACATCTGAATCCACAAAAGCCATTTATGTATAGATGAGCTGAGCTGGAGCCTGGAGGACTCTCAAGCGTAACATGGCAAATATGCACCTCAGGAGCAGCATGCCGTCACTGACATTGCCATACTCATAGGAAATAACAAAGACCAGTTCAGCTGTAATCCTCGTCTGAAAAAAGTGCAACTAACACTGAAACAGGCCTCCAGCAAAAGGTGGACAAACACATCTACAGGATAACACCATGATTCTGCGGCACTAAAAATGGAAGCAAACATTCACTCCAATCCAGATACCAGACACCAGTAACGACCAAATAGTTTGAGAGACAAAAAGAACTCGTATATTTGCTTCACCATTTCATTATTTTATAGCACAATGGATCAGAATATCTGCTTCAGCAAGACTGGCTTCCTTGCCGCATGCATGGCTACTACCACATGGGATCAGTTGGCCATGCATGATGCATACACCCCACAAACCTGGACCATATATACCTCTCTCAAGGAAAAAACTGCTGCCCCAGCTGTCAATAATCAGGGTGATCCAGAGTTCAGACCACCATAATGCAGAGAAACAGACTACGGTAGGAAAGTTGAGATACACACACGCGGTACACATGGAGGAATCAGAAACTAGATTCTTTACCTTCAAGGCTTTATCCAAATGGAGCAAGTTTAACATGACAACAGGACAAAATGTTCAACATAAGAACTAAAGAAAAATCATACTGAGTATCTCACCGATAATGTGCATTAGACAACAAAATATTATAAATGATCCAGTGATGTTATATAAAGATTCCACCAAGCTCTCAAAACAATAATTTGACATGTTCCATAGAGCCTTAGAAAGCACTCAGGATTTCTGGGGTGACACACTTATCATGGTGCCATGCTGAGCTTAGGAAAGTACTAAAAGAAACGTCGCAGAAGTTGTATATGTTTGCTTGAAAATTTTAAAAAAGAACACATTAATTGATGGGTACACTAGTCGATGCTTATTTACCTGAAGGAATATTATAAAGCTAATAAATAGGCTGCACCAAGATACAAAAAATGGACAACTTGAGCAATAGATTCTTCTCTTCTTCAAGGTGTGACAAAATGTTGGCTATCACATTCACACAGATCACAAAATGAATAACTTTGAACCTACTCCAAAAAACTATGCCACACACACCACATTCCAGCCAAGATTGTTCACAGCAAAATGAAAGGAAAAAAAAAAGAAAGAGAAAACATATGTAACACTTCCCCTTACAGTGATTCAGTGCTGTCATCACTTTCTTCACACAAAGGTGCAGATTGGATTATAACCCGAGCTCCAGAAGGAAGCCTGCAGTTTCAAAAGTTCTGTTTTGTCAATATTCAGAAACCAAACCAATAGACAAACAGAGGATAATAATGAGAGGAAACTCAACTTTCTTCGATCTTGATCACATCCTTTTCCTCGTGGAACGACTCCATTCTCGAGGAAGAGAGTTTACCCACTGATGGATCAGTAATCCTATTGCTTGCACTTTTCGATGAACCCAGCGGCGAGGATCTCGTGCTATATTCTTGTTGACTAGAACTGTTCCTGACATCAGAGGTTGGCGACAGTATGGTTCCACTTCTCGATTGCTTACATGATATCATTTTGATAGTCTGTGGAAGACATCTGAAACTGCCTGACTCAACAGAGCTTTCTGTATCACTTTTGCAGTGTGATACTCTATAAACTCTGAAAAATATTAAACGAGGTGCCGGTTAGTGAATGGAAATGCTTGAGCAAAATAAAAGTAAAAATGAATAAGGTGGTAGCCTGCCAATTTCTAGCTTTGAAAGAATCCAGTGACTCGCTGCAGTTACGACTAAGCGTTCAGTTTGATACCTAAAGGTAATTGATAAAGAAACTATTACCATCTTTTTCAATCATTTTACCGTTGGAATCTTTCATCTCCTCCTCTATCTTCAGTTTAGATACAGTACATAATACAGAAGAAAGAAAGGCAGATGAATTTGAATTTGGCAGTAAGCACCTATAATTAGGGTGATACCTAAGTAGCCAGCATCTAGTGCGAATAACCAAAATGATCCCAGGCTCCCAGATATGAAATAATATAAACTACAGTAACTACTACTTGGAAGATAACAGAAAAAAAAGTGCTGCACTATCCTGAATTCGAGATATAATCATTCACCATTTGTATTGGCACCAGAGTCCAAGATCAGGAATTCAGAACAGTCTGTGGTAGTATTATATACCTATCCTCGTCATAAGACGACGAGCGTTTAAGTGTTCCCGTTCCTCTCCCAGACTCGTCCTGCTTCTTGGCCTCGACCAAACTCCCACTGAAATATTCGGACTCTGAAGATCTAGTTCCAATTGTTCTCGCATTATAGGGTACTTTGTCGAGGTGCCGCAATGCCATAGGAGTAGAGAATACCGGAGAAGGGAACTCAACTTGTGTAAAGCGAGGCCTGTACGATGGAATGAATCCAAAGCCGCGGTGTTCTTTTACAGAAATTGAACCACAAGTGATCAGCTGAATTAGCAAATTGGCTGGTTTGAACTTCACACCCGGTGGCCAAACATATGTTCCTCCTCCAATGTCCTGAAGCTACTTCTCCTGCTGGCTTCTGCTCTTATCAGGGACTCCAAGGTCTCAACTCTGACACCTGGAGAAGCATCGGATGAACACAGCGCTGGAGATTCTTGAATAATTTGAGGTACCTTCGGTGATACTTGTGAGTTCCTTTGATGAAACTCTTGAATCTCAGCATTGGCTGCAGCATCCTCTGTGGAAACTCCACCCATGCGAGTATGCTTTTCGGGAACATCTCTCTCACTATCATCTGTCTGCGTGGCCGCGTCCTGCGCTCCGATTGGCTTGCAGACTCTGTACTCTAAAGGCCCAGGGGAGCTTGCCTCTGATAATGGTGCATTCTCCCAGTAGGCTCAGGGGACTGGTTTCCAGATGAGCCTGAATGTGGAGTCTGGCACGGCTCATCCTCTCGGCTGGTAGAAGCAGACGACGACTGAAGTATGGCCGGTTGTGCCTGTTGTTGCGGCTGCCGCGGAGTAGGAGGCAGGGGTGAAACCTCTTTGATAACTGCAGACGGAGACGACGATGACGAGCACCCTTCTTGTGAACCCCGCGACTGAGGAGACTCATCTTTCGGTTGCTTGAGACTCTCAGCCTTTGGATTGCCAACGCCATTCTGCTGCCGATCTGAAACAAGGCAAGGAGGCACACAGACTGAATGCAACGAGATCTGATGAACACCCCCCTAAAACCGCTATGAGGTAATTCATGGAATACCTGGCTGCGGCGAGCGGTCGAGAAGCTCGGAGCCCTTGAGGATGTACTCGTTGCCCTGCGCGGGGAGCACGAGATCATCCTCGGACAAGTCGTGCCACACGAATCCGTTCTTGTAGCTCCTGCGGATATAGCATGGATCAAACAAAAAATGTGAGAATTTTAAGCTTTCCCCAGCTGGATGAATTGATCTTAAGTTTCAAGTGTAAGCACCTCTTGCAGGACCAGGAGTACATGGCGGCCATGCCCTTCCCCCGCAGCACGTTGAGACGGTTAATCACATCTGCAGCAGCGCCATTAACGCGAATCGTATCAGCTCGTTCGTACGCACAGCGGTTGAGTTGAATTGGACTGCGAAAGGCGGCGCCTTTATTGAGGAATGGAGGGGACTGACCTCGCAGGTAGAGACCTTCCTCCGGAGAGGCGAGCGGCACCTCGATGAAGTGGGGATGCTCCAGATGGCGGTTGCGGCAGAGGTAGTACACCACCGCCACCCTATTCGCCGGCGCCGGGGACGGGGATGGTGGAGGGGGCGGCGACCGAGCCGGAGTTTGGTGGTGGCGGTGGTGGCTCTTGCCCGGCGGCTCGACCCAGACCTTGTTGCGGCCGGGGCTCGAGCCGGTGCCAGCGCCGGTGCCGCGCCGCCGTGTCGGCCTCGCCTCCATCCCTCTCCCGCTCCTTGTCCCGGCTGGAGGAGCCAGCCCCGGAGTAACGGTGAGCGGCGGCGGCGGCGTACCCGGATCAGATCACACAATCTTGAGGAAGCATGGCAGGAAGAGGAAACTGAAGCGAATGGGGAGGAACGAAATCGAGCTGGAGGTGGGGCGTGCTCGCGTGATAGGTTTGGAGGGGAGGAGGACCAGGGCAGGGAGATGAGCTGCGGTGAGCTACAATAATGGAGCGGCTTGTTTGTAACTGGAGTGACGGAGTGGACACGAGCCGCCACTGTTGCTGACGAGGTATGGGGCTCCTCCTCCTCCTCCTCGTGTCCTGGCTGCCAACTCTCTATCTACGAGCGAGCCATCGAGGAAGAGAACGAAAGACTCGTGCGTGGGCGTGAAGTGCGTGATGAGACAGTGAATGAGGAGAGTGAGGAGGAAGACGATCTCTACCAAGAGGGGCGCTTTGCTTTGCTTTTCGATGGCGCTTTTTGGATGCTAAGGCTGACTCCAACAAGGATACCCAAACCCATTTTTGCCTCTCAAATTGCTACTGTTCACGAGCAAATCATCTCCAACAGACGTTGCAAAGGGGTAGCCAGTTTTGCACCGGAGGAGAGAGGGTATGGAAAATTGCACACCCTCTCTCCTCCCAACGCATTTGCTTGTCGCGCTCCGGTCCCTCCCCGCCACCGCTCTTTCGCCGCCCTCCGGCCCCTCTGCCGCACTCCGGTCCCCCCGCGCGGCCGTGCCTCTCCCCGACGACATCGACCCGCTCCCTTCCGCCGTGCTTCGGTCCCTCCCCGCCGCCGCGCGGCGCAACTGGTCCTCGTGGACCGCCGGCTCAGGGTGCCCAGCGGCACGGCGGCGAGATGCAAGGAGCTGCCGCGCCTTGCCGTCCCCACGCGCGGCGTTGTCCACCCGCGCACCTCCTGCGCCCGAGCGAGTCCTGGTCGAGCTGATTCCCGCGCCGCCCTCAATCTCGCCTTGCCCGCCGTTCTTCCCTTCCAGCCCTGAGTCGCGAGTCGAGCGCGGCGGCCCGGGGCGGCGACAGCGCAAGGCGAGCGCGGCCCGAGCGGCGCCGCGTGCTGTGGTGCTCCTCGACCTGGCACGCGGGCGCGACTGCGGCCTCGGCGCCCTGCTTGTTGCGCGAGGATGTGGGCGCGAGCTGCTGTGGAGGCGGACGTGCGCGGCGGCGGCGCGTCGCGGGGTGGCGGGATCGCCGCAACGTGGAGGCGGTGTGGCAGCGGTCTCCAACGCGCGGTCCTCGGACAAGACGGCCGCTCCGGTGGCACGCGCTCCGGCGGAATTTTGCCGCGGCTTGTTCCCTTCCCCATGGACGCAGGCTCGGGTGGCGGCCGTCAAGCATGCGTTCCAGTCGGCAGCTGCTTCAGCTCGCATCTTGCCAGTCGCCGTTGCTCCAGCTCGCAGCGCTTGAGCGAGCGGCGCACTCGGCGCGGGGTGCAGGGCGGAACGCCGCGGGGAGCGCGTGACGGCGGCGGTGGCACGGCGCGCGGCGGGCGGCGGCGCGAGCTCACGTGGAGGCGGCCGCGGCGCGTGCGTCTCGCATCGAGGAGTCGCCGGCGCGGGCTCGAGCGGAGGCGGCGGCGGCGCGGGCGGCGTCAGGCGACGCGTGGGATGCGGTGCGGCAGCGGCGGCGGCTCGGCATGTGGACGAGTGGCGGAGGGGGATGTGCTGCGAGTTCGATTGGAGATGGAGATGCAGGTGCTCTGTTGGAGATGGCGTTGTGAGAAGGAAAAGCAAAACACTGTGTAGGGGACGCAAAGGCCGGTATGCCTCTCCGAAATGCACTTTGTTGTTGAAGTCAGTCTAATGCTTTGGGTCGTAGCGGCTCGTTTCTGCTTTATGTCTGCTCTCCCGTCTTCAGCGTCTTCAGGTTCCGGCAAATCATTTACCTTTCGCCTTCCAATTTCACACGAGAATGATGATTGCGAGTGATAGCAGTAAGCTAGTACTAGAGTGTGGTCACTGATTCCCAGCCGTGGGCACCGCCCTGTCGAGCGGGATGAGCTTTTGAGTTCTGTTTCTTCATGTGCTCATTCATGTGCAGGCCAAACTCTACCCAGGTGCAAAGGTTAACCTGGCGAGCATGGAAGATAGAGCTGTAATAAAAGGATGTGCATGTGGCCAAACAAGAATGAAAGATTCTCTACATTCACCTACTAGGTACTATACATTGGTTTCTCCAAGCAAAGAGGGACAGGCCGCACTGTCATGTAACATTCAGGTTAATCCTCACTATCACGTACCAGCATACATTTTTTCATGTCATGTATATATACAGATCCACGAAGGATGCGTCCACTCCACCCATAATACCGTTGCATCATCGACTGCATTTCTCGAGCATCTCATGTATATCTTGTTCGTCAAAGAGAAAATTAAACTGAGCAAGCACAAGCCTGTCGTTGATGCCGCTACCACATGGGGCAAAGCAAGGCGGACAGTGGAATAATACATTTTCAGTGTGGAAGCAAGACGACCTGTTCTCTTTTCCTTTGCTTTGTGCCCAGTTTACATGCAGACAGCCTCATTAGGTTGAGTTGAGGAGACTGCATCAGCTGACATCCTCAGCTTTCAGCTTTGCATTGGAAGGAACACAGCTTTGTCTAACATGTGCTTAGGAAGCGCCCTTTGTTTTAAACTCTGATGGAACAACCCTCCTTATTCCTCAGCCAACCCATGTGGAAGGAAGGGAAGACATGCGGACAAAGTGGGACAATTAAGAGACAGATCTGGGGGAAAAGTCGTGATGGCACGGTGCGAAAGCTCTCATGCACCTAATTCCTGCTCCACTCTTCTGTTGTGTTCTGCAAGAATGGACGAACAACATCCTTGTCGTTCATGTCCCTAGCTGCTGACTGCTGATTACATTTACTCATGCTGTGATCAGTCATATCAAAATTTGGAAGCATTCATGTGTTGACAAGGACATGCTTATTTCTTATGCAATCCACTGAAGCCAAATCCGCGGAGCAAAGGAAACAGACATGCATGCGTTGTGTTGTTTCTATCTATGCAAACAGAAATGGAGGGAACAAAAAGGGGGGGGGGGGGGGGGGGGGGGGGGGGGGGGGGGGTTCTTCACGTGGTTGCTTCTTGTTCTTTGGTTCAGCACGCACATTTCGTTTCGCTAATTACTACAAACTCATAATTTACTATCGGCTGATGATTGCTGGTATTATTTTTTGGTGGTTGATCGTGTTTGAAGAACCCAGTGGAAATTTATAATTGGTGATGACTCCGATCACTCGACGAAGCTACCGGATACCAATCTCGATCACATGGGAAGGAAGAGCGAAACCATTATTGCCAATTAATTTGGCATTATATTCTTGTTCTAAAACGGCATCATTATTCGTTGGGTTCAGCTTCGAACCGAGAACATGCGTGGAAGTGTGAGCATAGGTCAACTTTGGTTGTGCTTCTGCTTGGTAACAATAAACAATAAAAAGAATAATATCTGTATGTCAATTGGGTGCACTCACTAAAAACCACTGTGAGCAATATGACACGCACTCGCCAGCACTCGATTCAAAATCCAGAAAGTTTTCACTTTTGAGGGGGATCGATGCAGAAGGTTTGAGACGATATCAGTGAGCTATGAAGAGTTTTTCTTTAAGGCCCAGTGAAGAGCTTTCTTTCTTTTAGCAAAGGATTCGGACAGGAGGAGGCCCAAAATCTGTAATGTGGGCCTCAGTGGGCTGGCCTATTTCACAGTACTGTTGAATCACTCCAAGCGCGCTCTGAAATTAGCTTTCTTAATATTATTTTTTCGGCAACGAAACTAAGCTAAAAAAAATAAGGAAAACAAAAGGTCGAGTTGCAAATACAGGTTGGCTCAAAGGAAGCCCGTCCCTTTCACTCCGTACTTTTCAATGTTGCAGTGAAGGATCTTGAACCATGTATGACCAGCTGAGCATGGTACACGTGTCCACCGCAACAGAAGAAAATGAAAAAACTATTTATCAGCCTTCCCCAAGTGCAAGCAAAATCTCCAGAAAAAAAGAATAGGCTATCAACAAGTACTAAGTATCTAGTACAACAGTCCAGAAAATGAAATTCATCAAACGGAAGGCAAATTTCAATGCAGGATCCTTCTGGAGCAGGAGGGAGGGCCGAGCCAGACAAAAATGGACAGCTTGAGCGAGCACAAATGGTGCTCCCATGGTGCGTGACGCGAGGTGAGCCACACGCGGCACATCAGGATGCATCGGGCTCGGGCCTCCGATGGATGGGCTGCGATCGATAAAGGCGAGCCCACCTCACCTTATCGCCAGCCAGGTCACCGCCCCAGCCAACAACCCTCCCAAAGTCCCAAGAGCCGTCGCCGCAGCGCATGCGAGCCGTGGTCGCCGCCGCCATGGCCACGCAGACCTTCCTCATCGCCGCCACCGCGCCACCGGCCGCCCTCTTCGCCAGCCCTTCATCCTCTGCCCGCCCTTTCCACTCGCTCCGCTTCGTCGCCGGCCCCGGGGGCGCCGCCACCGCCAGGGCGCTCGTCGTCGCTGACGCCACCAAGAAGGCCGTCGCCGTCCTCAAGGGCACATCCGAGGTTGAGGGCGTCGTCACACTCACCCAGGAGGACGAAGGTGCGTTCCACTCTCCCCTTCCTTGTCCCGATTACTCATGTGAGATTGACTTGGCGGCCAAAACAGGGACCTTTCCCCCCTTTCTTAATTGCTGCATTTCCCTCAGAATCGTAGCTATTGCTCAAGTTCATACGACGAATTAGGAAAAAAGAAGCAATTTGCACCTACCACTACTGAATTGGAGAAGTAGCCCTGCAGCAGTCACCAGCAATATAACAACAGCTTAACGCTTCAAAGTTATCATAAGCCGAACGTTGGAACCTCAATTGACGACTGCTTTAATTCCTAGCACTGAGTTGATACAAATGTATCATGGACATGAATAAATTCATCTGCTCATCTATTTTACTAGTTTAACCATACATGATGCTATACCTTTACTAGCTCAACTTTACATTGCGCGTCAAGTACCAAGCAGAGAACTGAGTCAAGCTTATTGATTGCACTGCTTTCACCATTACTTAGTGAAGTCCTGACTGACCTTTATATTCCTATGAAGGTTCACCTTTAGGGTATACTCAATAGTGCATCTAAATAATAGCATAATACAAGTTTCGAACATGTAACCATTTGGTTGCACCTTCCTTACTCATATGACGGCTCTTGTATAACAGGTCCTACCACAGTGAATGTCCGTATCACTGGCCTTACTCCTGGCCTTCACGGTTTCCACCTCGTGAGTGTCTGCTTTCAGCACCTCTGCAAATTTGGATTTATTACTTTAAGAGAGTGACACACAAATGTTTGTCTTTGCAGCATGAGTTTGGCGACACCACAAATGGGTGCATATCAACCGGTTTGTTTCCATTTACCTTAACGATGTCTGAAAATGTCACAGCTTCATAACCTAAGCTTTCATTTATGCTATAAACACTATGAAGCTCTGTCTAAATGCATTTCTGAACATGTGTTGCATCCTCAGAGAACTAGACTTTGGAGCAGTAAAATGATACTCCGCTCATCTAGTCATTCAAATACCGTTTTCCTCTTATGGATTTAATTACAAAGTAAAATTGTCCTGTAGGACCACATTTTAATCCAAACAACCTGACACACGGTGCACCGGAGGACGAAGTGCGCCACGCGGGTGACCTGGGAAACATTGTTGCCAATGCTGAAGGTATATCCTGTAACAATTAGTTGTTCCTTTTCTTTTTCTTTTTCTTTTTTAGTTGTGACATTCATTTCAGAATTTCCACTTCCTGGATGTGAACTTCCTTTATTTGTTTGTTCAACTGGTGGCATATTGGTGATACAGGTGTAGCTGAAGCAACCATTGTTGATAAGCAGGTAAATATTATTGATCATTAAATTTTGCATTACATAAATTCAGCATAGCAGTTCTATATTCCATCATCCAGAGATAATCTTTGATGCTTTCTTCTACACAGATTCCTTTGAGTGGCCCAAATTCAGTTGTTGGGAGAGCATTTGTTGTGCATGAGCTTGAAGATGATCTGGGAAAGGGTGTGTGCCTGGTCCTACTTGTGTTCCAATCTTCTTTAGTCTAGTTAAGAAACAGTGCTGAATTATTTCTATTGATTCTTTGCAGGTGGGCACGAGCTTAGCCTCTCTACTGGAAATGCTGGTGGAAGATTGGCATGTGGTAAGTTCTTTGTGACATATTGTGATTCTATGCATTTTGATACCTAATAGTACTGCCACTTAAGTATGCATGGTAAAGATGTCGCATTTTGTGATCAATCCATCGAGTTGCATTCTCTGGTAATAAGAATAAGCCGCTGCAACAACTTTACATGAAGTATGCATGTGCACTCAATTGTGATTTCAGCTCTTCAGCTGCATATAATTAATTCTAGGCAGTGCATTGCTGAATGCTTGGGAAGTGCAATGTTTCAGGTGCATTTGACTAATCGTTGTGTATTGTTGCACAGGTGTTGTTGGCCTGACACCATTGTAAGTCACTGCCACGTGCATGGAAGCCGGCGAACTCTCTTCAGTTGTTCTTGGGATAGCACCTTCTTTTTGTATTACATGGATTTGCACCATGGTCTGGGTGCTTAATGTATTGCCTTTGTTGCTCGGTTGTATCAGAAGAAAATAATGTTTAGTTGAGGAAATAAAAGTGTTGTCTCATATCCTTATGGATCTATGAAGTATATGAACATTAACTGTTGACAGCCTTTCTTTATGTACTCCAGCTTGCTAGAAACCGTTTGAAGATCTATGTTGTTGCATTATTGGAGGTCTCTGGCGGTACTATTTGGTTGTGTTGTTTGCTGGGCGTAAGACCATGAACTACACTAGCAAAAGTGCCAGTGCGTTGCCACGGGCTGGCTGAGAAAAAAATCTACAATTAAATTATTAGTACTATGTGATGTTTTTTGGCAAAGATATATTTTTGTGCACAAAGAATAAACAATGAGTAACCACAAGTGAACATCAAAATTATAATCACTTAATATTGGCAAGATCAAATAAATGAATGGAGTGTTGATAGTACTCAGATTGAGTAATAATAGAATCACCAATCAGGAGGACATTAACAAAGTTAGGCACTGGAATGCTCAAACACAAGCTCATCTGAACCCAACGATACAACATGGCTGGCAAATTAACTGAAAGTTCGGCAAAAGAGTTGTGGATAATGCTTCTGGCTTCGCGTATCAAGACACCACAGTCAAAAGGATCAAAATTATAAGATTTCAGTGTTGTAGAGAAATTTGCCAACTCGGTTTCAAACATCACATGTTCTATGCCCCAGTTCTTCCATGCATTGTAATTTCACTAATTCCTATTTCCTAATCGTAATGTCCAACTTTTTTTTTCTAAAATAAATGTAGACAACTGGTGCTGTAACATAGCTAATGATAATTGTGTATCAATGATGTGAACTTCACAGATAAGATCAAAAGTACATGTATGACAGGTTGAATTGTTAATCAGACTGAACCTCATGTCTTCTCGAAAGTCACATCTTTAATTCACCTGATTCTCGACGTCGGTGAAATCCCAGTTCAATGCATCTCTTTTACAAAGTCACATCTGTGAAACAAAGCAGATATGGACTAGATCTTTTAATAATAAAAAAAGAAAAGGGAAGCGACAAGAAGTGAGATGAGTTGCATCATTTATTGGCTAGCAGTTTATATAATTTTCAGAAATTTCAGCCAAATTGATATATACTTGCTGCTCTAGTTATTTTGCTACTGGAACATATACAGTCCAGTAATCTAGAGTTCTTTAGCTGAAGCAACATGATTATTTTCTATTTCATATGGAGATATATAATATCAACTATTGAGTGTGTGTGAAAACATAGTTCCAGTTCTGATCATGCATTCAGACGGATGGAGTCAATTCAGAAAGGAAAAAAAAACATATGGAGTGGATTGTGATAATTTTGATTGATAATTGGGGAAAAAAATACCAAATCTGATGAGGGAAGAGGGGTCGAGCTCACCTCTTGCACGGGCCTCATGTTGAGGGCAACTGGGAGATTACTCTTGGCCAGATTTGATGGCGGCGTTGATGCTGGCAGCTATCGCCTCTGGCTTTTGGTTGGGGCGACAACTGTTCAACTCGAGTCTGGCAAGGGAGTAGCTGGCGTCGTCGTCGAAGTTAGCTCGCGGACGGCGGCATAGGCAGGCTCACCGGGGCAGCCATGTCCCACGCGCCGATCTCCTCGGCCGCTGGCCGCGGCGGCAGCATTCTCGACGACAAATAGAAACAGACAAAAGCTTTGTCTGCTATAGAAGCAAAATGATCACTATCTCCAAAACATGACAGCCAGATTGCAAAAATTCCAGTTATTGATCAGAAGCAGCATTGTTTGGTTTGCATGTCCTGTCATCAGCAAGTTGACAAAACATTATTTGGTAAGCAATTACTTGGTAACAAAAACATTGAAATAAGGAAGTACAATTACACGTGTAAAAATTTAGTTATCAGTATTAGAAAGGGCAGGTCATGTGAAATTGACATATGTTTCTTGCACTTGCAAGAATTATAGCCCCAGTCTCAGTCCCAGTAGAAATTTCTTAGTATACTAAAAGGAAAAGCTAAATGAGTGAATGTGATGATCTCTCAATGTTAAAAAGGACTGAGTTAAAAGATTTTGGTGAGCCGTTCAAAATCATAACTAATCAATAATGTAGACAGTGTTGAGGTAAATACATCTAAGTGGAAACCTGTTCCAAAGGAAATCCCTCAACCAGTACCTAGAATTATATACTAAATTATGAGTGCCCGCTGAAGCCATTATACAAACAGGGGCCTTGAATTTGCAGTTGGAGAAGAGAATTATATAATAAGTATGCAATAAATTTATCGCAGGTCCGAATAGTGTCACTTATGCAGAAATAGAAAATAGTCTCCACATAGCTAAAGTAGACCATTAGGAAATGAGGATTTTCTCAGGCTACAAGAACTTTACCTATATGTTATATGCAGAATTCACAAAATCGACTGCAAGAATATAGGAAATCAAAGTGATAAGCAAAATGGCCTGGGAGGAAATAATTTAATGACATCTAATGAAGCAATATACATTGTGCTGCTTATCTCATTTCCTTTTGGAGCAGGTAATACATTGCGCTCATCAAAATCCCTTGAAAGCAAGCAGTTTCTCCTATCCTATTTTCTATTCCCCATTCGATTACCTGACAATCTCATTCCTTCCACCGGTTATGCAGTTGTAGAAGCAACCAAAGCATAATGACGGTATATACCTCATCTGACGGTTGAGAAGGTACCTTCCCGGGTAGGCACCTTTGGAATTTTCTTTCTCTACTAACAGATATAGCTAATTAGACCATCCATTAGCACATTTGCAGACAACTCCTACTAATTTTTTCAAAGCTAGTGACATTGTTCAACAAAGAGCAACGCAATGCTGTATAATTCCTAGCTTCACGACATCCAACAACTACTAATTTGCTAGTTGCAAGTTCTTACAGAAGAATAACAATTCAGATGATACCTTAAAAAAAACTTTCTTGCTCCGTAGGAACATGTATGAGATTGTTATGCTACGGTGTAAATAGCATGTGAAGGACATAATGGTAGCTATATGGTTGAAGGTAGCAAATGGCAATCCACACAATATCGAGATGACAGCAGAAAGGACTTCTTACCATAAGGCCGCCGAAAACTCCTTCAATTGAAAACCTGCTCCAACTATGAAAGTATGTCTGGAATGAAAACTTTGACTTGGCTAGTAGCCCAATAGATGCAACCATCATTATAACAAAGTAGAAGACACATCCCATCAGGCCTGTGAATCTCCATATTCTAGCAACAACTCCACCAATAATCGACAAGAATGGTCGGCTGTAAAGTAAAAAAGCTCATGTTAAGGCCAAACTATCTAGACTTCAAAAGAATACGATTAAAGTATCTTGAATTTGGAACAAGAAGTCCCTGAGCATAGTATCACACAGAAAAAAAAACAATCTTAATGAATCAGTGCGTGACTGCCTGAAGCCTGTTGCAGCACAAAACACTGGTTCCACCAATTCAATAAATCCTACTTCTAACTGAAGTGCAAAAAGTATTTGCATAGCAATGCAATAGATAATCATACAGCAGTAGGTTGCTGTAAAGCATTTATTAGCATATGGAAGGGACCTCGATAAAAATAGCTTTAAAAATCACTGCTTGTGGATGATATACTTCAGGTTCATTATTCATCAAGCATAGCGTAAATTCAATGTGATCTAAGGGTACTGCTGAACCTAAAGAAAGTCTTCTCTCTGCTGCAAATCTAAGACTGCAGATGTTTTTACTTGCAAAAGCTCCAATTTTGCGGCAAAACGCCTATTATATATTCGAGCTACCTTCAATAAAAATTAAGCCAGCATGTTGCCCTCGTGGAGAATCTCACGCCCGACATTATCATGTCACCAATTCCTCCTCTTGTTACACTACAGATATCATCATCACTAAGAAATAAAGCAGTCGTCAATGAGGACACACCATGGAGGCTAAAATTTTGCAAAACATTATCATGTCACCAATTCCTCCTCTTGTTACACTACAGATATCATCATCACTAAGAAATAAAGCAGTCGTCAATTGAGGACACACCATGGAGGCTAAAATTTTGCAAAGGCCCAATCAAACTGAATAAATTATGCCATCCAATTTCAAAGGCAGATCGACATCATGGACCATGATTTCTAGGGGGCAATAGACTGACAGCTCTAATACAGAATCAAAATCAATTAGATTTTGATCTTTTTTAAACACGTAGTAGAGAAACATGATCCTACAAACAATACCGTACCTAGAGATGCAGAAGAGCTGTCAACATATTGTCCGAATAAACAATCAAAATCTAAAGAATTACCCCTTTGTTGCTATCCTGGCCTAATGACTATCAGAAAGGGGAATTCTCTATATTAGAAACGCAATCACAACAACTGGACTTAAATCCAGACCACAATAAAGAAAGGACGTGAAGGCGCTCACCTAAATCACCCAGATCGGACGGGCACCGGATTAGGCGAGCTTGCGTGTGGCTGCCGGGACGAGGCCGATGCTGGCGCCGCCATTGGCCTTGGCCTCCAGCGCCTCGCGGGTCCTCTGCATCTGGACTCTGGAGCATCGTTCGGCCACGGTGCAGCTCGGCCATGTGCGCCCTTCCTCGCGCTCACCGTCACAGAGGAGGAGGACGACGCAGAGGAAGAGCCCTGCGGCAACCCGTTCGAGCGAAGCCAGTCGACGAACCCATCAGGGCGCATCAGCGGCGGCGGCGGAGGGCACAGCCACGAGGGTCGGCGGCACGCGGGCGTCGGGAGAGGAGGAGAGGCGGGCCACCTCAGCGGCGAGCGCCGAGTCCCGCCTCGGCTGGTGCTTTTGCTCGGAGGAGGAGGGCGCGGAACCGGATTGGCGCTCGAGCATCGCCGTCGAGGAGGGCGTGGTGGGGGACGGGCACGGAGCGAGGAGGAGCGGCGGCGGCGGCGTCGAGCGAGGGAGCCGAGAACTGCGGGTCTTTTTTTTTTCCCATCGGGGTGGGGGTCGTCGCGTACGTGAGGTGGGTCCACCTGCCGGCGCCGAATTTTGATTGGAGACGCGCGACGCACGCGCACGGGAGTGAACTCGGAAGGCAAATAATAAGGAGTAAAGATACAGGTTGATGGTTTGTATGTCAACAGGGGATTTGGGGATGCTACAGGCTGGTTTTAGTAGCCGTTGATCTGACCCTCGTCAAACTCTGAAAGCTGTGCGGTGTCTCTCGCGGGGATAGTCATGGTCATGTATTCTCCTCGTTCCAGCTGATTGTTGCCATGCAAACCCGCTGGAAATGCTCTAAAAATGGCTTGGTTCAGAAATAGCAGCAATGGACCATCTAAAGATGGCGAATCACGTACGTACTAAAGCCCGTGGCGAGCTGAATGAATGTTAATAATAACAAATATAATAAGAGAATTATAGTAGGCGTCAATCGATCGCATCATTCATGTCTGGTTCGTGGACCCTGGTGGTGCTGTCGCTGGTGGCGGCGGTTGCCGATGTCGCGGCCGGCGGCGTCAAGCCCCTGACGCCGGGCGGGCCTGAGGTGCACCATAACCACGGCAAGTTCACGGCCGGCCCGTGGAAGGCTGCGCACGCGACGTTCTACGGCGGTCGCGACGGGTCCGGCACGACGGCGGGCGCGTGCGGGTACAAGGACACGGCGGCGGAGGGGTACGGCGTGCAGACGGTGGCAGTGAGCGCGGCGCTGTTCGGCGACGGCGCGGCGTGCGGCGGGTGCTACGAGGTGCGGTGCGTGGACAGCAGCCCCGGCGGCGGGTGCTGCAAAAAGAATGCGGCGCCGCTGGTGGTGACGGCGACGAACCTGTGCCCGCCCAACTACGAGCAGTCCGGCGACAGCGGCGGGTGGTGCAACCCGCCGCGGGAGCACTTCGACCTGAGCATGCCGGCGTACCTGCAGATCGCGGAGGAGAAGGCCGGCATCGTGCCGGTGTCCTACCGCCGCGTGCCGTGCGCCAGGCAGGGCGGCATCCGCTACGCCATCACCGGCAACAAGTACTTCAACATGGTGATGGTGACCAACGTGGGCGGCGCCGGCGACGTGGCGGCTGTGGCGGTGAAGGGGGACAAGCGCGTCAAGTGGACGCCGCTCAAGCGCAACTGGGGGCAGGTGTGGCAGACGGGGGAGGACCTCACCGGAGAGTCGCTCACCTTCAGGGTCATGACCGGCGACCACCGCAAGGCCACCTCCTGGCACGTCCTCCCAAAGGACTGGCAGTTCGGAGTCACGTACCAGGCATCCAAAAACTTCTAATTAAGAACTTCTTCTATCTATGTTCCCCAGTTCTGCAATGTAACATAAATTCTTTGCCTTGTGATTTGGCCCCTCGATCCCTCCACCGGCACGTGCTGGATTATACATCTTGAAGATCAATCGACGTGTAACTAACAATCTTAACAGCTTATACACATATTTGATTATTGATACGAGTGAGAGTACATGCATCTTGTAAAAGAAAAAAAAAAGGTGCTTTTTCAGGTGTCTACGTCTTCCAGAGCGGTTCCAAAATTCCAACGCAGCTAGGAACAACAAACAGAGACGTTTCTGTAATAAGGAAAACGACTCACTAGTCCACCATTTTTCATTTTTTTCTTTGTTCTTTTCTTTGAAGATGTATGTGTACGGCCTTGCCGCTAAGCGCGCGCTATAAATAGCGGGACTAATCCTCCAAACACATTGCGACAATCTCGGCCACTCTCCTCCTATCCACACTCTGCTCCAGCTCCAGCGATCAGCCTCCTCTGCTCATGGAGATCTCCTCTGCTCGCGCCCCGGCCGGATCGCGCCTCTTGGCCACCCCTCTCGGTGCCCACGCCGCTTTCCGCCGCTCCGTGCAGCTCCTTCGCCCGCCCCGGCACACCGTCCGATGCTCCGTCGACGCCACAAGGTGACCATGCATCAAGTTGCTGCCATCCATGAGCTATACTAGCATGCATCAAGTTACTGCAAATTACAAGATGCATGTGTTTGTGTTTTTGTTTATAAATAACAGGCAGGCGCAGGGGACCCCGTCGGCGGTCGCGGCGGAGGCGGAGGCGGCGGCGGCGAGGAAAAGGGCCTTCGGGGTGTTCTGCACCACCTACGATCTCAAGGCGGTGAGTCACCTCGGCCGGACCACCTACCTACACCCTGTCTTCACCTGTTTGTTGAAATGCTCCATCCATCGCCTGGTGTCTAATAATTCCTTTTCAAGCCTAGCCTACCAGCAGCGTTGTTGGTCGGTGCACTCTGCAGGTTGCAATCTTGTGATCCGTTTTCTTGCGCACGGTGGTGAACGAATTCCATACCGTATTGCATACCTTTTTCTTTTTTTACAGTGAAGAAGATCGAATTTCAAGTGTGTTGTTACTACTTACTTCTTGCATTTGGACTCTGTTTTGTACAGACATGAGCGTAGGGTGAGGTGCCAGTGTCATGAGCACTGCCCTTCACCAACTATTGCCGTGTAACTTTGTCATCAAGTCATATCGTACATAGCGATACAGCAAACAGATTTTTACATTTAACGGTCCTCAAAATCATTGTTTAATTACTAATCTATCTCCCCTTCCGGTGAATGGAACACAGGATGAAAAGACAAAGTCATGGAAGAAGATGGTGAATATTGCTGTGTCAGGTGCGGCTGGAATGATATCAAATCATCTGCTTTTCCAGGTACGTAACGTAACCTCTTCATAATTCAGTGTGTTGTGTATAGCCGTCAGGTGTCACTCTTTATCACTGTAATTTGAGGAAAAATGTATAAACCGAAATGGGTTTCTATTCTTCCTTTTATACTTCTGCTGCCGTGTGATTGTTCTAGTGTCCTTTACTGTAGACATTTGATTGTTACATGCAAATAGTCATATCGGTTTATCTTGTCTTCACATTTTAGCCTGGCAAATCTTGAGACAAAAATTTACTGTTGACCATTCGTTTTGACAACAAACTTTCAGATTGCCGCTGGGGAGGTTTTCGGACTAGACCAACCAATAGCACTCAGGCTACTTGGCTCAGAAAGATCCTTTCAAGCACTAGAAGGTAGCTCCATTTTTATCTGCCTTGCGATCTGAGAACCAGAATCAATCTGCATTTGCTGCATAGTATAAATTCTAAACTACCTTACAACTTTCACTGCTGTACTCTCAGATACTAATGGATTACCGAATGTGTCTCCCTTGTTCTAATGTGCTGTTGAAATTACAACTGCAGGCGTAGCTATGGAACTTGAGGATTCACTGTATCCATTGCTAAGGGAAGTCAGCATTGGTATAGATCCTTATGAGGTCTTTGAGGACGCAGATTGGGCCCTTCTTATTGGTGCTAAACCTCGGGGGCCTGGAATGGAGCGAGCCGCGTTACTAGATATCAACGGTCAAATATTTGCTGAACAGGTTTATTTGCAACCTGTTCCTTGTATTTTTTGTCCAGTACTAAGTCCTGAAACAACAAGAATTATTGTTCCTCGTTTTCTTAGCGTAGTACTTGCTAACAACACAGAGCTGCAACCTAATATGAAGTTGGGTACTCACACAAATGATTCTGGATGATTTGTTTTCTTATTTCGTTTCAAATATTTTTTTTCTTATGACCTGAATTTTTGAGTTGTCTCAGGGGAAAGCACTTAATGCTGTGGCATCCCAGAATGTGAAAGTCATAGTTGTTGGGAATCCCTGTAACACTAAGTATGGATACTTTCTTGTTTACAAGGTGTTATAAGTTTGGTATATTATCATTTCTGACTTGAGGTCTGTCCTGCATCTGCATGCAGTGCACTGATTTGCATAAAGAATGCACCAAATATTCCAGCTAAAAATTTCCACGCGTTAACGAGGTTGGATGAAAATAGAGCCAAGTGCCAGGTGCTCATTGTGGAATTTTCTTGTGTCTTGTTCTTTTATTACTTTGTTATCAACAGGAAAAAAACAGATTAACCGATCACACACAATCCCCTTTTGCAGCTAGCACTAAAAGCAGGTGTTTTTTATGACAAAGTATCAAACATGACTATTTGGGGGAACCATTCAACCACTCAGGTAAAGATATGACCGAAAATGACTTGGACTACTTCGAAGATACACACTTTTGCTGATCTTAGAGACTAATTTTCCCTCCCTGAATAGGTTCCTGATTTCTTGAATGCCAAAATTGATGGGAGACCAGTGAAAGAAGTCATTAAGGATACGAAGTGGTTAGAAGAAGAATTCACTTTAACAGTTCAAAAGGTATATATGCCTCGCTGTGTTTGTAGTATATTCGCTGTCATCTGTCATTCGAGAAAACTATAAATGCCATATCATAATTCTACACATTCGTATGTTTAAACAGCGTGGGGGTGTGCTCATTGAAAAATGGGGCAGATCGTCAGCTGCATCAACTGCTGTTTCAATAGTCGATGCTATGAAGTCCCTTGTAACTCCTACCCCGGAAGGCGATTGGTTCTCCTCAGGGGTAAGTTTTTTGACTTTTTAGATTGTCCCTTATTTTGTTTTTGGTGGGGCCCTGAATTAAATAGATGATGCATAACGTAGGTTTATACGACCGGAAATCCTTATGGCATAGCAGAGGACATCGTGTTCAGCATGCCATGTAGGTCCAAGGTATGATCTAGAGTCTCAATCCCCCCACATTCTTCTATTCTTGAGGCACCGCTGTAATGACCATGAATTTCTTGTACAGGGGGATGGTGACTACGAACTAGCTACTGATGTGGAAATAGACGATTTCCTCTGGGAACGGATTAAGAAGGTAAGGGCATATGAATTGCTTTCAATGATGAGAGTGCTAGCAACCTAGATGTTTTGATTGAACTGGGTGACGCTGTAATTCTTTAGACCGAAGCTGAATTGCTCGCAGAGAAGAAATGTGTTGCTCATCTTACAGGAGAGGTGAGTCACTAAGATATACAGTTTAACATGGTAAAAGATATATATTTTTTTTCGGGAAATGACTGATTTGCGTTCACTCGTCAATGCAGGGCATTGCGTTCTGTGATCTTGTCAATGAAGACACAATGCTTCCAGGGGAGATGTAATTTAGTAGTTACGCTTGCTATGCCTTGTATATGTTGTAGCAGTATCCGGAAGCCAACAGATATTGGAGAGGAGCACTTGCTTGCAGGTTGCAGCAGTCATCTATATGCATTCTCAATAATTATTATGCCACAGTAATTTGACTATGCTGCAAGCATTGTACAATAATAAAGTACCGTATACGATGCGTAGCTTTGCAGCTAACAAGCAGATCCATTTGCAAGCTCGTTATTACGGAAGAACAGCGGCCATGTAGTTTGTGTGTGTGTGTGTGTGTGTGTTGTATTGGCGGCCATGTACTGTTGCCACAACTTTCATAACTGCAATCAGAGTTTCAGAACTTCAAGCCAAAAACATTTGCAAGCTCTATCCGTCGTGCACTACGCTGAACATTCACCTTCAAAAGCTGAAACACCAGCACACCACTGCAAAAGCACCCTGATTCAATCCATTGCAGATTTTGACAATATACTAGTTGGATGCCCGTGCGCTGCCACGGACACCTAAAAATTTTGCCATCAAAAATATTTATTTTGTACATATCACTCAACACTATGGTTTGATAAATGGTAATTTTATTGTTTAAACTTTAATTTCTGCAAGGCGTTACACAATCACTCCATCTCATTACACATCCACATGGTTGAGCTCATATTAACTACCATATCTTACATTAGGCAAAAGCTGCAATGCCCCGAACACTACAACAATGTCAAGCTTCAAACCTGCAAATTAAAATATTATTATTAATAGATAGCTGGCGTTAATCTGTATATATTGTGCATAGTTAATTCAAGTTATTTCGTACCTGAACTACCCAGTGAGAACTTCTTTGTACACAATGTTCTTCGTAAACATCCCAATAGATGTAGAGCGGCCATCCTTTTTATTTTCCGGGACGGCAAGAATCTTGATATTACTCCTCGACGTAGCTCTAGACAGAGCAACATAGAGTTGACCATGTGAAAACACCGGATCCGGGAGGTAGACTCCAACATTTGGAATAGTCTGCCCTTGTGCCTTATTTATGGTCATAGCAAAGCTAAGCCTAAACGGAAACTGGTTCCTCTTGAACTTAAAAGGGAACATCTCGTCGTCGGACGGGCAGAGAGGAATTCGGGGAAGGAAAACCCTCTTGCCAGCGTGCTGGCCCAACACAATCTCAGCATCAATTGCATTCCGCATGAAACCCCGCACCACTAACCTTGTCCCATTGCACAAACCATTTGCCGGGTCAATGTTTCGCAACAAAATTATAGGGCAATTAATCTTTAGCTTTAGGACATGAGGAGGTAGGCCATTGGGTGTTAAGGAATTAAGGAATTCCGCAGGGTAGTAGTTATGTGGATCGTCCACTGCTTGATCAAAACTATGGAATATCATTTCCTCCCCCGGAAATCTCTCAATCATCATCATATTGATCTTGTCAACATACTCGTTCCGAGTTGACAGAATTGCCCGAGATGTTATGTAGTTTGGATCCAAGAGGTTTTCACCAAACATTGGGAAAACACTTTCTATAAGCATGTTGATGTCAGAATCTTTGCCAGTATATGGTATACAAATCTCGTCTGGAATCCTTACGCAACCATCATCCAAAGTATCTTCGGTGCCATTTCCAATCCGCAAAAGGTACTCGGCAAACCATGGGTCGCTTTGAGCCCTCATATTACGAACAAGCTTGAGTTGCCGCATACTCTCCCATAGATAAGACTTACGTAGTGTTGCATCTGTTATTTGTGCCCTTGTTCCCTTACGGACTACAGGAAGCACTTGTCTAAAGTCTCCACCAAAGACAACTGTCTTTCCACCAAATGGCAAGTCATAACGACCAGTAATGTCCCTCATGCTACTGTCGAGTGCCTCGATTGCCTGTCTTTTTGTCATGGAAGCCTCATCCCATATGATGAGAGATGCCATCATTAGAAGCTTAGCGGTGCCACTTTGCTTCGTGAAGCTACAGACCCCACCATCTTCAATATTTAACGGAATTTTAAATCTCGAGTGTGCAGTCCTACCGCCAGGCAGGATGGAGGCAGCAACTCCTGATGTTGCTGTTGCCACAGCTATTTTACCCTCGCTACGTACCTTAGCAAGCAATGCTTTGTATAGATAAGTCTTTCCCGTGCCTCCCGGTCCATCAACAAAGAACACACCTCCATTCCCACTATTGATCGATGAAAGTATCTCGTTATAAGCATACCTTTGTTCTGGGTTGAGGGAAGATGCCAAATCAATATGTTCTTGATCCACGTCGATTGTGGACTCCTCAATTATCTCTCGAGCCTCACCTATTGTCACGTCGAATGATTCATCAATTTTTGGAAGAGGGAAAGATGATATATCCTTCCCCATCGATTGGAGCATATTTCTGATATCTAATAGAGCCATCTGCTCGACTACATGAGGGCACATATGGGATAGTCGGTAATCCTCTGTCATTCCTTCCAAGTGCCTATCCCATAGGCCGCGGACATCGCCAGGCTCACAAAAGACAAGTATAATGGCAAATAACCTCCGAAGTGAAGATGGCATCCGAAAAACCTCCGCCTCAGTAAGGCACTCGTCGAAAGCATTATCAGACTCGATAAGACCCCTCTTTTCCGCAGCCTCACGAAATGTCGAGCAAACGGTACCATTCACCGTTCGTAGGTCTTCAAAGGAGGTAGCACCTGCAACATGGTTTAGAAGAACCCTAAGATAGAACCTCTCCCCTTCGGATGGATGCGCAGACACGATCCTCCCAACCTGTGTGCGTTCATCCCTCCTTTTCCAATACTTTTGGCCCGCCATCCAAACAAAATATTCAGGGAAATCCTTATATAGGATGTTCCGAGCCCACTTGTACTTCTTGTTCGCCTCAAAATATTCAGTTAACATGGTCTTATCAACCCCTTCCTCCAAGACGACATCATTTAGATTGGCTTCCGCTGGGTATGACACCATGTGCATATTCGGGAGATGGAGTTGTAGCTGTCTGACCGAAGGAAATATCTCACTGAGTTCAAAACCATAGATTCTCCATAGTGCTTCCGGGGGAGTAACCCACCTTGAATCTCTGTACTGCTTTATCTCATCAATATCCCCATTACTATCTACCTCATCGATTGAAATCGACGCTCGGTCATGTCCCTTGTATATGTACTTGAAAAGGTACTTCACGGCTTTTATGCTCGAGCAAACCTCAACATTGATGTGGCAGTTATATCTTCTCAGCAGGTAAGGATTGTACGGAACAACCCATCTATTGTCTAACATTTGACCTCGTACGCATGCCGTACGTCCATTATCTCTCCTCCTGTATAGAGGATATGAGTCCTTCCCCTGGAGGGTCTCCGCATTGAATGGCCGTGGATAGTGGTTTTTGCAAGCACCATTCTGCATGCACACATTTTTAGAGTTCAAGGCTCCACATGGGCCATGCATCATGTGCTTGATCACCATTTTGTAGAGCTCAGGGTACTTGTTTTTGTCTGGCAACTCGGCGGATATGATACAATCATACTGCTCTGGGCATGTTAGCTTATATCTCCCCTCCATAATTAGGAGGAAGTGAGCATGTGGCAGACCCCTTTTCTGAAACTCAATGACGTAACTGTATGCAGCCACCTTACCAAGCATGTGTCTTTTGAAAAGTTGTATCTTGAGGTCCTCCAACTTTGCTCTAAATACTCGTACAATGAGATCAGGGCGGTCCTGTGGGGTTTGTCCAGGCTCCAGGTCACTTATTATCTCGTCCCAATTGGGGTTGCAAGTCATGGTTAGAAAGATGTCAGGTTTTCCGTACTTTTGCACCAGGGCCATTGCGTCATAATATCTGCGTTTTTTATCTCGCTTTCCACCAATAAATGAGCCTGGAAGTACGGTTCGCTTGCCCACTGCATTCCCACGATACTCCCCAGCTTGAAGGCAATCAACAATACCTTGGTATAGATCAGCTCGTATTTCTTTCTGGTGATGTCTGATATAATCTAATCTTGAGCTTTCAACTTTAACGTACATGTCCACAACATATTGTTGGAATAGGCGCTTCCCAAAAAGCATGGTGTTAAATATACCACGCCGCATTTGAAACTTGTAGCAATAGTAGTCTCTAACAGAGACGCACAACCGACTATTCGTATATGTTCCTATATAAATGGTCAGTAACAAAATTTAGTTAGGAGAAGTATAATAAGATAAAAAATATTAACCACATGTTTAGTATTTTTATTACCTTGATTTTCTTGACGATTACGACGGGATTGAAGTATCTCAGCCAAACTAACACCGACCTTTGGGATCTCTGGATGCCAGCTGATCTCCCCTTTTGGGAAGAATAAAGGATAAGATAGTGCATCGTAGCATCCATAATATGGTTGGATTCGATACCTCATGTTGTTGTTACCGAATAGAATGACACTACGTTCGAAGTGCTTACGAAGGTCATTACTCTCGACCCAAACAGCAGCCACCTCGGATGATATAGGTAAGTTATATCTTCGTTGGTCCAACCTCATGTCAGTGTTGAGTTCAATACGATATTCCTCAAGGTCATCAGCTCCACCAAGATTTCTAAATGTCTGAGAATACGGATTGTCTTTTAGGATGTCAACAAGCTTTCGAATGACATCTCGATCCAAGTTTGGAGAGCGCCGGAACCTATGTTCTAGAGTTGGATCATCATCGTAAAAGTAGAGCTCCAGATGCTTAGGCCCCTCCTCCGTCCGGCCAAACGAGAAGACATTGTGGTAAATTGGCCGTGGGCTCGGAATGTATATACTCCTGACTTCATGTTAGTGTAGCTATTATCCAAGCTAACTCCAAGTGTGGTGAACGAAAAGTGCCCATTGAAGTACCGTATGTTATCTCTAAAATGCACAGCATGAGGATCCGGGCTTGTGTATAATCTCTGAAGTTCCAAGGGTGGTTCTGAGTGTGCCAATTTAATTTTGCCAGACCGGCAACAAAATCCGTTTGGTTCATATTGGAACCTCTTTGCGCCACAATGTTTGCAATCAGGTTTCGGCACCAGCATATGAGTACTATCAGGTATGTTCTGATAGACACGATCATAGGGGTCAGGAACACTTGTCACCGCTGCAACTGAAACCATTTGGTCATTATGATCTTCATCGTCCCCTGCATGAATGAGAACAATGATGTTATATACGTTCTGCTTTCTCGTGAAGGATCCCCTATGTGGGGAAATAAAGAGGTATCCATGACCCACAGTACCTCTACCAGCAAAGATGAAATACTCATCGTCTTGTTCTTCAGACACATTGGAATTGGTGTCGTCGTTGTCTTCTGCAACAAAACTTTCCGCTGGAGAATATGGACGGTTGAACTCATCAGGGCCTAATAATGGACTGTAGACTGCTTCTGATGTCGGACATCGTACTGATGCGAGTTCTGTGCACATTGTAATATCATTGATGCCTAAAAGCACTTAATTAGTATAACGTCATTTCAATGGTTCAGTAGTATCTCTCGTCATGGCCGTAAGAAAAGGTATCCACACCATCTAAGCATACCTGGGCTAACATAAACGACATCTTCCTCTTCAGTTTCTTCACGTATGCTTTCCAGATTGCCTACTAATTTATTAAATATGTAACAAATTAGTTCACTTTTGAACAACTAAAATAGTACTAAATACATAATTATTGGTTTCCCTTTTCGACAATTTAAAAAGAACATGTGAGAGTTACCTTGTGTTGTAGCAAACGTTTGTGTTGCCATATTTTGACACTCAGAAGCACAAGAGTTTGATGCCCGATATCCAACCAATGAACTTGTCGATGATTGTAGAGCAATGGATTCCTTGCATGGAGTATCTCGTCTCACTGCGTAGCTTTCATTGCGTTTATCTAGGAGCGCTTGTCGCTCTTGGGGCGGTAAGCTTTGCCTGCGTGCTCTTCTACGTGCATTTATACCTTCCTTTTTCTCAAGTGGCAACTTTCGCCAATGTTCTTGTCGTTGTGCTTTAATCTTTAGTTTATCTTCATCAGTCAAATGCTGCCTACGTTCCCTTTGACGAGCATTTCTGTCCTCAAGTGTCAAACTATGTCTAGCCACTCTTCTACGAGCATTTAACTCCTCCCTTTGCTTGGATGTCAAACTCTGTCGCCAGGCTCTTTTACGAGCATTAACCTTTTCCTTCTCCTCAAGTGTGAGATTTTGATGGCGAGCTCTCTTGTGAGCATTGATTCTCTCTCTTTCTTCGGGTGTCAAATTTTGATAGCGTGCTCTTCTACCAGAATTAATTTGTTCTCTTCGTTCCTCAGGTGTCAAACTTTGTCTACATGTTCTATCATCCGTTGCAAGTCTTTGATCTGGTGTGCATTTTGTTAGCTCAGAGTCGCTTGCCTCCATCCGCGATTGTGCAAAGCTGGCATAGCAAGGGCCTTCACGAGGACGCTTCGGTTCTGAAACAACCGTAATATAATTGCATGATTCTTCACAAAATTAATTACATGATACGTCCATAACAATGATAATACCTTTTGAGCATTCTCCTTGCTCAAATCGGCCAAGTGATTTAAGTATGCTACGAGCAGGTGAAATCGTGGGTAATGAATTTGGCATGTCTTCATCCGAGGAAGAATAACTGACGCATGTGTTGTTTGGTGGCTCACGTATCATAAAACCGGTTGAAGTACGCGGTGGTGCCGAGATGAAACATCTCTTTGCATCATTCTGCTGATGCGCCACTGTAATATCGACAAAATTATAGTTATCATTCATCTTGGTGTGTCAGTTACATTTGTTAACATTAAATATATATATTTTGTTGGGTAATTTATGCTACAGCGTCCGCACCTTCTTTTTCTTTACAGTGGTGCTGGCTTCGATGCTCTGGCATTGTTGCAACTAACCTTTTCCAATTTCCTTTCTTTTTAAAGAATGGTTGAATGAACAAGCTATAATCAATAAATGAACAGTGGTGAATAGCAAATAAAAGAGTTACGCATAAAAAAAAAAGATGAACCAAGTCATTGCAATGACCTTGAAACATATTTCTGATGCCTAGGTGTATCTTCCTACTGGTGGCATGGCTCACACATTTGCGAATTATATTCACAAGAACTAAATCATATGTTTCAGTTCAGTCAGCTATCTGCCAGCCATTGGAATTGCTCATGCATCTGCTAACTATATTTTCACAGGAAATTTGCTCATTTAGTTGGTCTAAACTGTAACATATTTTTTTTGGACATCCTAAGATAGTCATCAAATTACCTGAAGGGATAAAAAAGCAACCTGTATAGTAACATGTACGGTGGTCATAAAATAATCCGATAACCGATGTGTCCTTTAGTAGGCACAGAAATTCCTACCTTTTGATACAAAACTCAGCAAAGTTTGGATAACAAAACACAGCCTGGCAGTATACACTGAATAAGCATGGCACACATGCTGCTTGTGAATTCCTATGGTCAATTCCTTTGCTAAGGTTTACTTAACATCACGTATTCAATCCAAAGTGCTACCTAGCAAACCGATAACATACGAATTGCTCCTACAAATCAGCACCATAACATCAAGTCATCAATCCAGAAGTGCTACCTACTCTGCAATACATCAGAAAAACAAAGAACACACCACAAATAAAGCTTCTGTCAATCTTCAGCTTTACCTCAAAAGTGGCACACGTCCTGGATTGACACACACCTGCAGTGGAGAGATCCGCAATAGCACTTAATTGTTCCAGCACATACAAACTGTGCAAAGTTTAGTTTTGAAACAATCAAGTTGGACTTGTTTTCCGAAACTAATTTTCTGATTAGTTACTTCGCTTCAGATTTGACAGTAAAAAATGCATTGTCCAACAAAAGACACCATACATAAAAATGGCAGTTCCCTGCTCATGTTGGCATGACAAGCTTGGACAACTGGAGCATATACTGAATCAGGACGGTGTTGCTATGCAGTTGCAGCAAAATGCTTGAGATAAGACTGAAAACAGCTAAGGAACTCATAAATCTAAGCACAGGAATTCTTCATTCAGGTTGGAATTAAGTCATCAACCAACCCATACCTTATCCTTTCAAGGAATTCGATGAGCAGAAGTCGGCCAATGAATCTCAGCTTCTCACAATCCTAGCTCCAGTGAGTGGTTTCTTGTGTTGTATTGTGAGGCCGTGGCCCATGAGCAATTTATAGTACCTGGCTGTCGTAGAGGCTTAGGCGCGCGTGGTGGTTTGAAATTGGTGTCAGAAAAATTGAATTTGGGGGGGCGGGAGCACGGGAAGCGGGTGGCAGTGTCTCCTACCTTCCGGAACCTTCCGTTGTCAGCTTCCTCGACAGAGAAGGGGAGACCGGCGAAGAACACAGGAGGTGATAGCTGGGGAAGCTGCGGGAGGGGCGGAACGGCGTAGCCGCGCCGTCTTCCTCATCCTTTTCCCGGGACGCCGTCGATTCGCCAGCCATGGCTCCATTGCCGGAGTAGAGCCGATCTGGAGTCAAGCACGTAGGATTCACCGGATTTGCTGCAGATGGAACCGAGAACGGAGCCCCCGGCAGTCTGCCGTGAATCCAATCAAGGATTGCGGTGTGGGGAGCGAGGAAAATTTTTCCCCCCGTCCTGGTTGAGCGAGGGAGCAGGGATGGAGTCGGGCTCGGGCAAGATGGAGAGCAGGCGTGGGATTCAAGGGTGAGCTGCGGACCCACTTGTCGGCGCCATCTGGAGGGGTGGGAGTCTGGGAGATGGGAGTGGGACGACGTCCGCCCAACGCAAGCCACGAACTGGCGTTTTTAGAAGTAGTAAAGATACAGAATTCTGAACTCGCATGGTCCAACCAACCAGGAACATGACAAATAGAATCATCATCATGCACTGCTGATAAGCAATTCGCATACTGTTACTAATAGCACTGGAGGAATTCATACATACATTAGCTCTCGAGCTGCAAAACGGTACTGCTAGTGCTATTGTAACAACCTCAGCTGTAACGCACAGAGGCATGTCAAGCAATGCAATACACTTAACTTGAGCAAGCAGGAGGCCCCCAGTTTGGTCTGCCGCAAATACACAAAGGATTAACCTAATGTCATAATTAATATTACTCCAGAACCAGGCTACTTGCCATAGATGCACAAGCCAACCTCATAGCTCACTAAGAGCATTATTGCCGAAAAGAAGAATAGGCAGAAGCCACCACGCAGTACTGCAGTAATCGTATTGCAGCCGCAGTGCATGCGGCTCTCAGGCTCGAAACCTGTGAAGAGCAGCTCCATGCCTTTATCCTTTTGCACGTCCCACTTGTCTGGGCGAGAAGCAACAGCTAAACTTCCTATACTAATCACTTCAGCAGAGACATGGAAGGTGTTAGGGTGTGCTCCGGGAATAGGAGCAAAGGTTTTGCTGAAGTTAGACGGGAATTCTTCAGCCGCAAAAGCAGGGGGAGCAGAGATCGAATCCAACAGCTTTACAAATCTCTTTCCCGTGGTACTACTCTTGGCCTGGCCATCTGTGGAAAAGACAAATACTTGTCAGCAGTGTTCAATTACAAAGAGCAATGACCAGGAATTTGCATGTCAGCTGATATAAACCTGCCCTGATTTTAGCAAGACCGAGCCACATTTGCTTGACAAGGACACAAAATGGTCTGATATTTCAATCTTGCTAAATGAGGGCGAGTAAATACAACTAAGATAAAAATTCCTGGTGCAAGAGGTGCAAAAGGGCTCGATGCCACAATGGATGAACACCAATAAGCAAATAAGTATTGACCTATTGTACTTTTCCATAGTGTGATTACCTGGTAAAACAACACAATTTAACTGACTACCAGCTTCAGGTAACCTAGCAGATGGGGCACCAACTACAAAACTAGGTTCTAAAACCTTTTGAGCGGGACTATATGTACAGATGGTATTGTTGACCTGTAAAAGTACAAAATCGTGGGTGATTACCAGTAAATACATCGTTTGTCTGCAAAAAGTGCAGAAAGTTCATCTCTTATTTCAAATAATTACATACCTCTTGTGTAAGGACTGGACCGTTAAAAGCATGGGAATTGCTCCCAGCTGGCTGCTGTATGGAGCCAAGAATATCATTAAATAAGTTATCGTCCATTGCATCGTAGTATGGGATACCATCATCCACCATGTCAATGCCAGATACTGGGGAGCCATGAATCCCATTAAGCTGTCTAAAGCCTTCATCACATACTGTGGAGTCAAAGGGTGCATCATAGAACATCAAAGAATCATCCTCTGCCATAACTGAATTTGTCATAGAAGAATGCGGTGGATCAATAATACTTGAGCCTGAATGGGAATCTTCTTGAATTGACTGCAACAACCGTTCCAACTCCTCTGACTGGAAGGTCTGGTCATCAGGGAGTGGAGGAATCTCATTGTTAGCTCCATTTACAGCCTCAAACGAGTCAGGTGTTTTCCAGGCCCAACCATCCGAGGGCCAGATAGTGGAATCATCACCCAAAGGGTACTCTAGATTTGCGGCATCTGCAAAATCCTTCAGCTCTAGAAACCCATCACTGGGACTGGAAGTATTAAAAAGGTTTCCAGAACTGGCATTAGATAACATATTTCCATTAAACATTAAGCTATTCTGCTCTCCAGGCTCAAGATACTGAAGAAAATTAGAGCCAAGGTTTGGGTCACTCAAAATGTCCCCGGAACTTCCATCAACATCTTCAGAATGGTTGCTATTATTTGAAGTATCAGAAACTGGCAAACCGATTGTACCATTTCCATTCTGATCACCCAAACCCTGAAAGGAAAGAACAAAGGAATCAGAAGGATGAACATACATTATACATATATGCAGTTTTCATACAAAATTGAACTGAGGGATACAAAATAGAAACACACACTCAGAATTACTTACGCCAAAAAGTATACACCCTGTATGGATGGATAATAAGCTCAATTTTTAGATTTAAACAAATAATTCATTGCATAAACACCATCATGCTCAAGAACTATAGTTATGAATTTTGTTTGATCATCTGCAACGCGATGCGAAGTTTACACCGTGCAATTAAAGATAGGAAGACAACGTCAAATTCCAACCTTTTAAAGCTCATAGACATGAATACTATGACATCATGACTCTTGTGGTCGTGATCTCATATAACTTGCTACCTAATCCTGAGACAAATAATAAGATGACAAAAAGCTACAAGTCAGCATTGTTGCTACGCAACATGGGGATAGAATTTCATCAAAAGTTACGAGTGAATGGCTAAAGAAGGAAATCCAGCAATCCTGTTAACAACACAAATAAATATATAAAATCAATTCAGGAAAGTGATGCGTGACAAGAGCCATGTTTAGTAGAGAAGACGATTTCCACAGCTGTGGACCCCTTGTTTGATGAGCATAACATGGATCTTACTATGAACTATGTGCCATCAACTGACATCCTAGGGGAGTGTTAAGCAACGTTCCAGAGCTAGTCAGTCCAAGTAAATTTTGCAAAATGCTAACAGCAGGACCGGTGTTTTCCATTATTCTTTAAGGTGCACAGAATTGCTAAAAGAACGATCGATGACACAGAAACTAAACAAAGCATAAAACAAGTGAAATCCAACATATCCATAGCGAGTGTATGTTGCCTATTATGCAGCATATCTCCGAACCCTAACATATCGACTCAAACAACTCGCAAAGAAAGTCCACTCAAACAGAAATGACTAATAGACAACAAAATACAGAACACATCCATGTCATTCTAATAACCCACACAGCTAGATATGAACATACGATTTCAGGGGCTTCCACAGAAGATTTATTAGAATAATTCATATAGACAGGAGGGCCAATATAATAAAAGGTACGCATAAAAATATATGTTAGATGTCGTTCAATTTAACGAAATCATTATACCTTTAATTTTTTTTTGGTTACCTTAAGCTCTAAACATGCGGCTGAAAAAGAATTCTAGGCAGCTGAAACAAGCAGCAATAAAAGAGCATGCAGCTATACCTGAACAAGGTCGCTCATCTGAAGATAGCCTTTCTCCATAGCACCAGGAACCTTATGTTCAGCAATAGCATCTGCAGCAGCATCGCCCCCCAGTGGAAGCAGACCAACATTTTCATCATCCTCCTCCCACTCCTCCTCGACGAAGGGAGCTCCATACTGTGCCCCGTTCTGTGGACCTGGGCCGGCTTTCTGGAAGATCCGGCACACCACAAACGAGTCCTGCAAAGACATGTCCACGAATCAGTTTGAATATAGCGCACAGTAACAAAGATGCTTTATTTCCCCTTTTACTAAAGACAGTAGCACCTAAACCAGTAAAATGTCATCACAAGCCGCACTACAGGTCCATTTTCACTGAAATGAGGCAAAGGCTGTGACTAGCTGTTGCATCAATCTAACTCTTTTATTTAGCACCGAGTAGACAAACAAATAAGCCGGGAAAAGCAATTCCGGGTTGAACAACAGATCGAACCACCAGTGATGAAGAGTAACTATTATCACAACTAACCCAAAAAAATGAAGTTTTTATAGGATCTTTTTACCCAACCACACCATCTTTTTACAAGTACAACATGTGAGAATGAATGTGAGACGGACGCGCACCAAAAAAAAGCAAGGAATGAGAGACAAAAGTCCAATCGAATACCTGGGGGATTCCCGCGGCCTCTTCGCCCTCAAGGCGGTACTCGTGCATCACCCAGTTGGTGCGCTCGCCCTTTGGCGCGCGCCCCGAGTGGAAGACGAGCGTCTTCTTCATCCCGACGATCCTGGGGCCATGGCGCACCTCCCTGTCCTTGCCGGTGGTCTTCCAGTATCCGCCGGCGGTGGCGCGGTTGGTGCGGGCGCGGTTGGAGTGCTTGCGGTCGAGGCGGCTGAAGAAGTACCACTGGGAGTCGCGGGAGCGGAGGCGGGAGCGCGCGGGGAGGTCCCAGGGCTCGACCTTGTAGAGGTCGACCTCGGCGATGGCGTCGACCTTGAGCGGGCGGCCGAGGACCTTGCGCTTGAGGTAGTAGGAGACGAGCTCCTCATCCGTGGGGTGGAAGCGGAAGCCCGGGGCGAGGGAGGTGGCGTCCTCTGCCGCCGCCGCATCCAGCGGCGGCGGCAGAGCGAGGGTGGAAGAGGAGGGGACGAGGGTCATGAACGGACCACGGCGGCTAGGGTTGGACGGAGATTGGAGAGAGGGAGGGGATTGGATTGGGGGAAAGGTCGAGGAGGAAGGAAGAAGAGAGATGGCTTGGGCTATAAGAAAGGCCAGGGGCCTTTTCGTCACGACACGCCAACACACACAGGCCAAAATCCCAGGATTATCTTATTATTATACTCGGCTTTGTTTTCCATGCCCCCAGGCCTTTTCTATTGCCCCCCAGGCCTTTTCTATGTTTTGGGCATCCATTGCATTACCCTTTTGCAGGTTTAGCCTTAGGAAATGGGGGTTTCTTGTCCCTGCAATCAAGCCCCCCCCCCCCCCCCCCCCCCCCCCCCCCCCCCCCCCCCAGTTTAAGGAAAAAACAATAGGCCATATAGGGAACGAGGTGCAAATTTTAACGCAAAGATGGTGCATTTAAACAAGGAAAACTACTGGTAGCAAGCTCAATGAAGCCAACGACCAGACGTGAGGTAGTAGGCATGCGGGCGGCACGGCGAGTCGAGGCGACGTAGCACCCGCCAGTCGCCGGAGGTGGAGGCGGACGGTGGTAGAGATCTGGATAATCTCGTAGTACAGGTTCGTACCCTCCTTCTCCTTTCAGACTCTAGAAAGGTGGAAGAAGGCAGGCCCGATAGTGAGCGGCGGCCGACGAGCAGGGTAGAGTAGGCGCGAGGGCGTCGCCTCCTGCCAGCGATGATCAATGGAGGGTGGTAGACGGTGCCTGGACTGGGGAGTCACATGGCCGACGATTAGCGGCAGACGGAGTTGGTGAGACGCCGCCAGATGAGGTTGTGGGTGGGGGCAGGGTGGGTGCGACGACGCTGGGAGGTGTTGGAGTCACGAGTGGCCGGCGACAATGTAGGATGGTGATCGATTGGCTCGAGAAAGAAGATAATCGCCGGTTTGTGGCGTCCTTTAAACAACGTAGCCTTGCCTGTAAGGGTAACCCTAATTTTTGTGGTTATTATCAAGATATATCTCCGTTGGGTGTCCAATGACCCACTTCAGGTCGGATGGAAATGAAACCCTAACTTGCAGGTGTATACATAGTGTTTCTGCACCTAGCAGATGAACTATTGGGGAGGATAGGGAAAATGATAAGTGAGGGCAAGGATGTGAACGGAGGATGTGGCCTCTCTCTAAGGCCCCGTTTGGAACGCAGGAATTTCACAGAAAAACAGTTTAATTTCCGCAGGAATGGAGAATGATTCATTCATTCCAAACGGGGCCTAAGAGATACTCCCTCCTAATGGTGCTTTGATGTCATCTACTAGCACGTGTGCAAATACTAGGACTTGGACTGCAAAACGTTATCAGGTGAGGGCGCAGATTGTAAAGAGCGGCGGGGGCGAGCAAGGGACAGCAAAGCAGGTGTCGTCCACCATGGAGCGAGCCGAGTCCACTAGGAAGCTTCCCAGATGCATGGTTTCGTTGACCGTGGACTTTTACGCACCACCGCAACGAGCGAGTGATGATGATTGATGAACACCTGGAACTGGAAGTATATACGCACGTGCGACCCCACCTGGCAGTGGCCCCACAGGTCATACGCACTTCGCACGTGCGACCCCACCTGGCAGTGGCCCCAGAGGTCATACGCCTGTTCGATTTAATTTGTCCTCACCCGATCAGTCCTGAGACTTCCTGAAGCAGGAGTCAAATTTTCTTTCTGGTATAGAAGAATCACAATCACTAGTGTGTACGCATTATATTCTGTCCGAATCCAATCAGTACTTGTTTTGCTAGTTACTGATTTACCCAGTTACTGAATGAGGCAGTAAATAGATTGAATCTATAAGTTCAGATAGCGCCATGAGTTTCTGTTGGCTTCTCGTTTGGACTGAATTTCCCCCCTTAGTTTCAGTCCGAAAACGTACAAGTCATGTCCCTTTCTTCAGGATCTCTTCTGTTTCAATTCGTACGTGCTTGCCCTGTAGTATATGACGATGCATGTGTTCATGTCTAAATATGTAGCCATCCATTTATTTTCCTGTTCCATGTATGTTATAGCTAGTGGTCCTAGCTTAGCTATATATAGCTTTCATTCATTCATTGTGACCATGAAGGAGCACGCATGGCAGCAGTCCAGCCCTGTCGTCGTAACCGTCTGTAGTTTAACCAATGCGAGATGTTTGCTTGCCAGCAACTTCGTGCTTGATTTGGCCGGCCTGCAGACATATTCAGCTTGTAGCTAACGCAGGATTAACTCAGAACCAAGCATCCATTAATTGACCTGCACAATATTCCTCCTGCAGTTGAGTTGATTAGATAGGGTTGGTAAGCAAGCAAGTTGGAACTTGATGTGTTATTTTAAGGTTGATCTGTACGTCATGGCAGCAAGGTACGGCAGCACATGCGCCTTTGTTAATTGGAGCGCTTACCAATTCAATCACGCTAAATACTAATTTAGAGCTGTTGGCAAGTGCTTCACAATGTCTCCTCGCTAATTTTCTTTATTTGCGGGGTCAAGAGGCTAACAGTCAAAAGGCTACCTAGCTTCCTTGGACGCGACATACTCCATGGATGCGGCCGTCTCCATCGGCCGAAAACTCACTGCAATTAATACGTGTAGGAGAAATGGAAGAAGACAACACGCTTGAGAAGGAAGGAAGGAAGTCCATGCACGTCCATCGGCGAGCTTCTTGTTCATTTACCACTAGGCTTCCAACACAGGAATAATTTTTGTGAGGAACAGGGAATGAGAAGTGCCAGTTCTGCATTTTCAGTCTGCATTTTCAGCTCTATGTGAACGACCCACAGTCTTGACAAAGAGTTGACATAGATGGCCGTGGTTATCTTACAGTGCTCGTAGGATTTGTCCACGCGCAACGTACAGGAGTAGCAAAAATGTCAAACACCAGCACAGTTGCCGATTACCATACCAAAGCGACAACTGACAGAAAAGGAAGTTTAGTCGGTGCTGACGATAATAGCTTACCGGGAGATCATGTCGTCGGTTTCGATTTGATCCAGTCAATTCACTAAGCGTGTGTGTGTGAGAGATCAGGCGCTTGGAAAACTTTGTTCGTCAATCTTGACCTGCTAACCACCAGTAGCTGATTATGCTCTACTGCCTGACATACAGGACTATAGAGACTGCAGGCGAGATGATACAAACACTACTCGATCGGAGAAACTCACTCGCTGCCCCGGGCCTTGAGTACATCCGGCCCAATTTTACTTTCGGACCATTTAAGGGCTCGTTCGGTTTGCAGGGACTAACTAATTCCCCAAAGGGATTTGTTTCACGTGGGGATCAAGTGAATCCCTGCATGTCACCGAATCCCTGTGGAGATTAAACCCCCCAATCAACTCAATCCCCTGTACCGTTCGGTTGAGCAGGGATTCAGTCAGAGCACAACAGGGAATTACAGAATGAACTCTCCACGCAACCCAAAAAATCTTCATTTAGTTCTTACTAACAGCTACGATGTCTTTGCATAGTAGAGCATGTATGAATAGGATCAATAATATCAAAATATGCATATAATTTTTCTCAGGCAGTAGAACAAAAGAAACAAATCCATAGCTAATGCTACAAACTCTGCTGCATGAACAATAAGAATCTCTTCCTGTAGTTTTTGAAAATTTGGGCAGTTAGTATCCTCCACCATCTCTCTCCAGCGTTAATACATCACATAGCATATGTTCCTTAAGCCAACAAATCACACAAGAGACACATCTATTTTAACTACTACTAATCAACATTTTTGATATCGAAGACATCACCTCCCAGCCAGATGTCGAATCCATAATGCTAAGAAGAAATCTACCTCATAGGACCTGCAACAGTCTACAAATATGTAGGAAAAAGAGTTTAATTAGAAAATATAATTAAAGTGATGAACTGAAGAATGCACAGGTCTAAAGATATAATCATGCATGAATAAACCAAGTTTAGGCATGAGGCATTTCAAATGTCCTGAGCCGAGCCAAGTTCAGAAAATGGTGTACAGGAGCAGGATTAAGGTAACTACAATCAATACAACAATGCAAATCATTCAAACATTGTTTCTGGGACTGGTAACAAGCAAGCAAGCACAGTAGCAGTGAAAGAATAAACACTAACCAATGCATGCTCTGAGAAGTAGCCATGAATTTGTTTTACACATAAAAGTTCAAACAAAGACCTTTGCATGGAGTAGAACTGTATCTTTATTATCAGTTTATCACACACTCTGCCTCTGAAGCATTCCCTAGTGATAGACTATAGTACTGACAGTTAACAAGCTAAGCATAGGTATCAATAACTTTCTCAGATCACATGGAGAATACCATGACTTTCAGGCTACAGAACAGCGATAAACTAATTGCAATAACAGTGATTTGGAAGTTTTGCTCTGAAGCTCTCATAATGAGATTAAACACCACACATCAACTGCTGATGGTATCTACTTAGGCTACTAACAATGGAGTTAAATTCTGGAACAATAACAGAAAAACACATCAACTCCACCCAGCCTATTTGAATGTACGACAGAAAGGGAACAAATATTCAGTAACTAAAGAAAAGCTCCAGTTGTGTAGCATTGCACATATGGAGTTAATTTCTGGAACAACTACTGAATGATTTTTGGTCTAATCCCATGGATCAGAATGTGATGTCTACCGTTACTTCAAAGCTTCTAATATCCTTCAGGCAACCATCAATCATAGGGGCGACAGATCCATAAACTGAATCTCATCACCAAATTTTTTTAAATAAGAAAAAGAAAGAAAGCATGGAACAGATCGGGCTCCAAGAACCCGTAAAATCACCAGCTACCTAGGCCAATAAAGCCATACAAAAAGATCGGCCACAAGTGCAGAAAAAGATGGTACCATGAACATGGGGACATCGGTACCAACAAGCCCGTCCAAGCCACAGCGACGCGCACAGATCGGGCCGGCCGGCGATGTACGCGAGCGCAAGCATCACAAACCCTATGCGAGAGGAGACGGGGAAGAACAGAGAAAAGCGTGTTACCGGCGAGAATGAACTGGATGGGCGCGTCGCCGTCGCGGCCGAGTCGCGCTGCCGTGTGATTTGTGGGAACTCCGTCACACCGTCGCCGTTGCTGAAGCGCCGCCACGCCGCCTCCGTGTCGCCAGCGACGCGAGCGAGCGAGAAGGGGGACGGTTCCTCGAGTCCGGACTCGAGGACTGGTTCCCGGGACAAAACCTGTTCCCGACACCGAGTAACCGAACGCGTCTTCCCTGCCGGGCTGGAATTCGATCCGCGCCAGAAAAATCCACGGGGTTTGCACCTCAATCCCTGCTGTTCCCGGCCCAACCGAACGAGGCCTAACTGGATGATTCGCTGATTGGGCCCGGAGATGAGCTGCATATATTGCCTACTTAGAGCATCTCTAGCAAGGCCCCTAGTTGGGCCCCTACTCTATTATTTAGGAGGTTGAGTCAAAAAATCAACTCCAGTAAGGACCCTACTTGAGCTCTCATTTTGCATGCCCTCTCAAACTCCATCTCCAAGCCTCTATTCCTAAGGTCCTCCAATCCTCCCTCTCATTCATGGGTCTCACCATTTTTTTACTAGGTCTCACACAAAATAGGGTCTTGGGTTAGTTTACTGCTGGAGTTAAAGCTAAATTTTAGGCCCTCATTTTTGCATGCCGGCCTGGAAAACAAAAGTAAGAGCATCTCCAGGACCTTAAAATAAGGCCCTTACTTTTATTTTCCAGACCGGCATGCAAAAATAAAGCCTAAAATCTAGTTTCAACTCCAGCAGTAAAGTGACCTAAGACTCTATTTTGTGTGAGACCTAGTAAAAAAATGGTGAGACCCATGAATGAGAGGGAGGATTGGAGGACCCTAGGAATGGGGGCTTGGAGATAGAGTTTGAGAGGCATGCAAAATGAGAGCCCAAGTAGGGTCCTTACTGGAGTTGATTTTTTTGCTCAAACTCCTAAATAATAGAGTAAGGGCCCAACTAGAGGCCTTGCTGGAGATGCTCTTAAAAAAAAATTCCATGCATGCCGCTTCTAATGATTCAGGTCGATCGGAGTTTGGTTTCAGTAACCTCTTGTTCCTCACGATCCAGAAGCTTCTCCGGGCAGCAATGCTGAATCGTTCGGCCGCCGATTCATCGTCATGCAGCTGCAGATCCTCTCCGGTGGAAAGCTGTACGGCCGCGGACCACATTGTACTGCCTTCCCCTGCCAATGAAGCAGGAACTGGCCACCCTGTTTGATTATTTATGATCAGGAATTCTCTTCATCATAGTAATAGACAGTTGGAACATAATCAAGCATGCATCATGCGAGAACGTTACCACTATGAGAGTACATGCTTACCATGGCCTTTTGGTGTCCTCCAATACTTCAATCAGAGCTATTGATGTGATGATGAAGAAAAATGTACAGACGCATGCATGTGGATTATTAGTTTGATTATTGAGTTGTCGGCATCCAATGTAATCCCGCGCATGGAACTATATTATATAGCTCGGGGAGCATACAATCGTGGCTGGTCCAAAAGCTGCCTGTCTAATTAAGGTTCATTTCTCGTGTGTTCCCTTTAGTACTTCACGCTGTTTTGCTCTCTAATGAAAAAGGTCGTGTGTCACCGACGCCTGGCCCAGATAATGAACAGAAAATAATGGGCATCCGCTTTTGGATTACTCTCACCGTCATTAATTATCTACAAACTGCCAGTTGCTGAAGCGTTTTTTGGCCTGGATGCCCAACCAACACCACCACACCAGCGACAAAATCGAGAAAGGAACTCCAGGGTGTTTGTCTTCATGGCGGAAGCGACGTCTGGCATGCCAAGGTCTTTCCCCTATACAGTATTGTTTTAGCTTTAGATCATGGAATACACCTTTTTTTTTATTGTAATTTGTGAAATTTGTAAAATATATATGAAGGTCCAAAAGCTAGGGACTATTTACTTGTCTGGATTCTACTACAATCCAACTCAATTCACTTTACTGCGGGCTTCGATGGCATACTAGTAAATATTTGTGTCACAATCTAGCAAAAACTGGCCTTAAGAAGATTTCATTATTTTACAATCTGGAGTGGAAGATTGTGAACCCGAGTCCAAAAGTTGATCCTTTGTTTCACCTTCAGCTTTCAGAATCCGCAATTCAACACTGAAACAAAGGTGGCCTCAGGCACATTCATCGAGGAATGCGACATCATAGTACGCCCTGCTGGCCTATTGCACAAATTGGAGATTTGGAGGAGCCTGGACCCGATCAAGGCTGCGGCAACACTACCAAAACGGAACCCACGAAGATGCACTACCTTAAACACTATAGCGGCGGAAGGCAAAATCATGTAGCGACGGTGTGAAATGCGTCGCCACTATAGGGGTGGCTGGGGTACAACCCACCGCTACAAAACAATTTATAAACAACGGATCTTTTCGTCTGTAGCTACAAAGCGTAACGGTGAAAGGGCCAGTCCACCGTTATAATAGTTTTTGGCCCACCGCTGTAGGAGTGATTTGTTGTTGTGATGATAACAACAGTAGCAACCTGTCAATCTTCACTTCGACACAAAACTAAACACATGTAAACTAAATGTTGCTAGCCACAAACCCAAAATTTTCTTCAGGTACGATCACACAAGTTCAAACCAACACATTTACAGTGCATCGAACATGTGAAGGTTAACCAGACATGCACATGCCCCGTATATCAAATTAGAGACGACAAAGTTAATGGAAGCATGTGACATCATTATTCGGTAATAGAATCCAATCACCATGCAATGCGCCAGACACAACTTCAATTTTGTTTCGGAAAAAGGAGAAAGTGACAGCAGACAAAGATTGTTTCTTGTTTCTCGAGTATCATCGATCCCTGTTATCAAACTAGTAATTAAGACAATGTTGCTATTTTTTGTTTAAAAGCAAAACAAGATATGATCCACAAAGGAGAATCCTATGGATTGATTTCGAGAGGAATTTGAACATGTCCATATATCCAAACAAGCACCGCAGGAAAATTGCCTATGGATCCAAACCCTACGAAAATCCTATGAGAATCTCTCGATCTAAAGGAGCCCTTTAACGCGCATCAAAAGGAGAAATGGTATAAGTTTTCGACATTGGCACAAGCGACCTACGCATGTACTAGATGGAAGATAATATTTCTTAATTACACCTTATCCTGCTCCACATATATGCAATGGATATTTCGATTAATTATGAGGGCATTTTACTGCATTTTTTTTGCAAATAACTGTATATATATTATTTTTAAAAAAAATCCTTGGTAGTCTTTTGAATGTATTGACGGAAGTTCTCTTGAGCAGTTAACTAACCCCTTAGAATCTGGTTTGACAAGAAAACCAAAGGTTGAACCTTAGAAGGGCCCTATCGAGCAATCTGAACAAAAGGTAGATATATAAAGCATTTTAGCCTTTAGGCTTTTAGCACTTACGATGTGCCACAGCTGATCATCAGCCTTTGATTATTTGAGAGATGTCTAAAGGTTCTTCGAAAGTAATCTGAACAAAATGTAGAAAAAACATGCTGGCTCCAAAGTATTCACCATTCCAAACAAGAGAACGATGAATTTGCTACAAACAAAGGCAATGGATTAGCATCGGATCATAAACGGTTCCTCTCACATGCATGTACAGCATCTGTTTGTTTTTTTTTTTTCTTGTGCCTTAATAAGTTTCACTACGAGCTTTGTGGGCGAGTGGAATTGAGATCCCATGGTATCGTGCTCGGGTTAGATAGTGAACATTGAACTCATAAAATAACACTAGCTAGACATAAAGTTATTAGATGCAAAAAAAACAATGACATATATAAAAAGGATATTCTGAGAGAGGAAAAATCTTCTAAGATTACTACATCACAATATTTTTTTCGAAAGGTGACAAATGTCACTTACTTTGCTAATTAACTACGAGTAAGAGCAAATAGGTCCACTATCACACATTCAAGGTTACAAAAAGACAACGCGCATGGTATCTGATTTTTAGATAAAAGGAAACCTATTCATCAAGCAAAAAAAGAAAAGAAAAAGAAATCCAGCCTCTACATCCTTGACGCGTAGTCCTTGACAGGCTTTCCGGAATAATTAGTTATTTGCCATTGCGATTTCTCTAGAGTAGAAATTTGCCATCGCAAAAATGCAAATCCAAAATATATACAAGATGTAGTTCATTTTAACATTTCCCCCAAAGTGGGGAAATGTTGAGAAAATCCCAGAACACATTAGGAAAGGGGAAGTGCAAGTTTCTGGAGCAAACCAAACTGAACTATCGATAGTCATCAAGAATGCCCACCGGAAGGGAACTTTGGGGCGTAGTCGCGAGGAACGACACAGCCCCTACCCTGAAAAGTCAGGTGATCGCTTGCCGTGCACATACCTTTTGATTCCTTTTTTTATTATTTGATCAGCAGTGGGAATCATTGAAACAAAAATAAAATAAATATACACTTTTAGATGGAGCAAAATTAAAGAGCATGTCGTAACAGTTAATTAGTAGTACCATCTTAAGCTATATCAGGTATAATGAAGTGTTTGATAAGAGACAAACACTGTACGAGAATCTTGTTGCTCTCCATCCTTCACTGAACTGACACTCGAAGGTGCAAGTTACTCATAAACACATGAAATTTACACACAAGCTAAGTACATTCATTCGGAATTTGGTTTCATTTTTGGGCCCTACAGCTTGCAAAGTTAGTCACATTTGGCAGCTTAATTAGTATTACCATGCAATCCCAAGCAAAGAACACACTTAACTCACAATTATATCTATTTCCTATAATAGATATCTACATATAGAGTAATTATCAGCAGCAATATGATAGTCCAACGCTGCCTTTTGGGCGCGTGTGGACGAACATGTATATGTGTACCTGATCAATGTAGTAGCTAGATTAATCGCAGCAGCAGCAGCTTAATTAGCATGCATGATCGATCAGGTAGCCGCACCGAGGTGCGGCGGCGCTGGGGTGGATGAGGAGGTCGGCATCCTCTTGCCGGCGGCGTTGGTGTGGAGCGGCACGGCGGGGTGGTGTCCGGCGAAGAGCCCGAGGTGGCCGAGGAGCTTGTCCTTGCGGGAGAAGGAGGTGCCGCAGGAGCAGAGCCATCGGTGGTCGCCGCAGTGCTTCTCGTGGGTGCGGAGGTCGGAGAGGACGGAGAAGTGCTTGAGGTTGCAGCGGTTGCACACGTACATCTTGGGGCAGTGGCTGCGCTTGTAGTGGTTCTTGGCGCAGATCACCGACTTGAGCGGCTGGAACTTGGCGTGCTTCCGGTTCCACCGGCAGCCCTCCTGCGGGCACGAGTAGTACGATTTGTTGTTGATGTTGCCTCCTCCTGCTTCTTCTCCGGCGCCGGCGCTCGCCTGCTGCTTGGCCGGGTTCGCCAGGGCGGCGCTGCTCTTGTACTCGTCGCCGTGCGCGCGCATGTGCATGCGCAGGTTGGCGTCGCGCTTGAACCCCTTGCCGCACACCTGGCAGTAGTGCGTGTACTTGGCCAGCAGCTCCGCGGCATCCAGCTCGATGATCGTCGACGTGCTCGTGTCCGGCGCAGTCGTCGCGACCGCCGTCGACTTGCCGCTGTGGATGCGGCTGTCGTCGTCGTCGTTGTTGTTGTTGTAGGAACCGCCACCACCACCGTGTACTGGTTGTTGGTGGTACCACTGCTGCATGACATGCGCGTCGATGGCGGGCACATGATGGGTGTTCTTTGCAGCACCGGCGCCGCCGTAGTGACCGTCCGCCGCCTGTTGTGCTGCGGATGATGACGCCGAGCAAAGCTGCTGGAAGGCGTACATCATCGACGAGGCGGCGCTGATGATCTCCTGGATGACGCCGCTTGCCCCCGACGCGGCGGCGACGGGGCCGGCGACAGCGAGGCCCACGAGCGGCTGCAGCTGCTGCACCTTGTCCTTGAGCACGGACAGGTTGTAGAGCAGCGCGTGGCAGTGCGTCTCCGACTCCATGAAGGCGCCGCCGCCGCCATCGAGCCCATGGAACAGCTGCTGCTGCTGCTGCTGCTGATTCTGCAACAAGTATGGATTTCCTCCTCGTCCTCCTCCTCCTCCTCCTCCTCCTCCCGGGATCATGCTGCTGCCCATCGAGCTAGCTAGGCTAATAATCAACTCGATTCTTGGCTGGCGATTGATCGAGCTGCAATTGCGAATTTGCAACGCATACAATATGAAATCGGCCGGCCTCTAGCTAGCTACAACAGATCAAGAGGGGAATTAAGAGGATGGCGAAATCGAATTCGCTCGGCAGAGATGGAATTGGTTGATAGCTAGGCGGCTAGCTAGGTTTAGTCTGCGAGGGACTCAGGGAGGGGAAGGCTTGGGTCAACTGTGATGGATGCGAGGGGGCACTTGACAACATCCCTACATGAAGCCTCCCTCAAATGACACCCAGCCTGAAAGGAGACGCACACTGTTATGCATGACTTCCTGTCAGAAATCCCAATAAACTATACTTGTGTCTCCTCTTCTGTTCATACCTAGCCAAGCGGGCGAATTGTTGCTCTATTTTAGTGCAATCATGGCCCAGATCAAATGTTTGCTTTGGTCCTTTGGAGGAAATATAAATGGTTTCTTTACTGGCCCTGTTGGGAGTTGTTAATTTGATTGCTTCTTCGAGGCAGCAGCTCAGCAAGCAACAACCGATCTCTGTCTATTTAGTTTGTCAAAGCAGGGTCGCTGACCTGTGGGCCTAGTTGCTTCGAGATCCACCGTTAGATAACTGCAGCTTGGGTGCTGGACTGGCCCTGTGCTTTAAAAATGCATGGACTTCGAGAGTAGCTGTGTTCTTTAAACACAAAAATATATATAGGGCATGTTGTGCAAGGCTTTATCCAGGATGCTGCTCCCCTGTACCCCAGATAGTATTTGGCACCATATTCCTCTGAGAAATAAACCATTCTGCTCGAGGGTTGCTGCCACACGCCATGTTAATCAATCAAAGTAGTCTTGTTTTTGAGGGAAGGTCTCAACCTTTTTACTGGCTACCAGTGTTGTTGGTAAAATCGATTGTTAAATTGACGAGGACTTGGTAAGCGAACAAGATGAAATTAGCATGCCGCTCACGCCTTTTCTTGCCAGTAACTCAAACGGCATTACTTTGGCAAAAAAAGCATCATTTGACAGGCTACAAGGTATTGACTTGTGCAATCAAACATTTGAAGACGGTATTCATGTGTTAGACATGGTCGAAAGGGTAGTCCAATCTTAAATGCTAATTTATGAAAATGTTTCAGAGAGACACAAGGCACTTTAAGAGATGCATAATTCTCATAATACAGGACCAGTGTGCCGCTCTCCTGAAATTTTCAAGATTCACCTGAATATAGTTACTTTGGTGCACATCTGTGCCCTATCCATAAACTAGGAGTAAGCATCGGTTCAAACATCAGCCAAGAAAACAGAGGCCACTCAGCCATCTCTACAAGCAACTACAAGTAGCATATTGCATCTTTCATCTAGGATTGGGGCTTTGAGACTTCTGCTTCGCCTTCTCTATCAGGGGCTTCAACTGCTTCTTCTCCTCAAGAATCTTGAGGAAATTGAACAAGAACGGCACATAGTTGTGCTTCCTCCTGATGTTCTCGGTCTTCCACTTCTTTGACTTCTCTTCCTCCATTATGATCTTCTCAGTCACAGCCTCAATCTGAGCAGCAACATCTGCTAGTGACTGCTCAACAGAAGGCACCAGCCTACTGGCAGAAGGATCAGCCATTTGTGTCAAAAGGTTCTCCCTCTTCCTCTGAAGTTCTTTCAGCTCCGCAGTGTACATCTCTTTCCGGTTCTTCATGATAGCCAACACACTGAACCTTATTTCGTTCTGAGAGAACCGATCAATGCGTTCTTGAATGACAGGCTGCGCCATCCTTAGCCACCCCGCCTCACCAACACCACCCGGGCATTTCCCCAGGTTTATTGGTCCTTCCTTCAGGCCATCAAGCTCATACAGGACACCATCCACTGGAACATAGCTTATGAAATGGTAGACATCGTCGTCTTTGCTAGATGATTTCTGCTCCTCGGAGACTTCTGACCGTGCAAATGAGTTACTGCACATGCGAATGCTTTCGCAGTTGACTATAGCCAATCCTTTGAGCTCAGGTGGCAAATCCTTTGCAAACTCCTTGAGCCTTTGAGCTCATCACTAATAATGATGCCAGGAGAGTTCAAGAGCACTGAAATGATCGCTTGGGTTGCACACGCGTTGTTAATTATCTGCAGGTAAAGAACGACGTGGTTATAAAAGGATGCAGCTGAGCAAAGGCAGTAACATTAATGCTTCTGACCTGGTTGGCAAAGAAAAGGTTTGGGATTGGCTCCTTGATAACAGGGCGCTCATCTTTCTCTGGAGGTCGCCATTTGTAAAGCACAATGAGCCCATAAATAGGCCTAGCAAACACCAAAGAAGTTTGGCAATGTTGATACAGATTTTTATTTTTTTTTATTTTTTTTAAAAGCATCCATGGTAATGCTGTATGCAAGGAAAATAACCTACTGAAGATTGCTGAGAGCATCCAGGTCAAGAGTGTAGAGTTCATCAACCTGTTAAGGAAAACAAACAACATAGTGTTTCATGATGTGCCGATTTTTTAATTGCAGCAAAAGGATCTCAAGTCTCAAAGAAAATGAAGCAAAAGCAGAGCTGCTCTTGTTTCTTGAAAGACGACTTTTGGTTGTGTATTGTGGCATACTATTGAAATCGGTAATTTTCATATCCAGCTGAAATTAAGGGCATAGAAAGAAAGTACAATAAAAAGCTACGGGGATCGATATATGAAGGAAAAACAGCTATCACTCTCCAAGTAACTTAGTGATAGTTATGGCTTAGGTGACAGCACTGTTCTAAATGAAGAAGGTTATGGCCTTGTAAAAGGCTTCTTAAGTGGCACATGAAAATCTATCTGCTATGTTAAACAAAGTTTGATGGTTAGGCTGATACAAAAGGCCATTTAGGCGTTTCAAACGGCATTAACGACCTGCTAGTGCAGTTTTAAATCATCATAAATAGTATCAGAGAATCTGTCTATTTGTCACTTCTAATTCTTGTCAGTGTGTATAATTGCAAACCATCCTGTTCTATGAACAAGGAGTATGTATTCTGTGCTCACATTGGTATGGTACAAAGAGGTATAACGTCTATCAAAAACCCCTGTCCTAACGCATCGAACTACACTGCTAAAAGTTGGGGCGACTGTTTCAAACTTCCTGTCTCATAGATTGAGAGCAGTTGATTACTTACTTGAAGGCCCCTCACTTGCATCTGTTGCAGTAGTTCAGTGAAAACACCTGTACATGATGTAAAGGTTATGATTCATTTCGTCTTTTTTTTTTAAGATGAAAGAAAAACTGAAAAAGGCCAACAGTTAGAACTTAGAAGAGAGGCCAGAAATTAACAGCGGACTGGCTCTTCATTTTCCAATTGCAATGCTAAAGATAGGAATTAGCATGAGGACATTCTTGTTGCAGCCCAATCACAAAGGAAGATATAATTGGAACTATAAATTGAGAATGACCAATTTGTTACTCCAATACAATGTCCTAAAACAACTAGGCGCTTACTGGGGTGCAAGAACAAACTTTGATTACTGAGTTGACATCAAAACATTCTCTGCTCTTGTTTGCGCAGTTCTTGTTCATGTATCACGCCCTCACGTACAAGACAAAGTAGTTATATGAAAGTAATTTCAGTAAATTATGGTGCGAATGCTGTAGTAATAGCATGAAATAAAACTAAAATACAGCAGAAAGTGGATACTAATCAGTCAAATACAGTGATGCGGATTAGGTTAATTTTACATCACAGACCGCCAAGAAACTGTAAGGAGGACAGAAATCAGTTTACCAGGATCATTCTCAATTGGGAGCCAAGACATGTCGAAAATTCCTCTCCGAGCCTGCGAACGGAAGAAGATAGTATTGTCAGTGAACAACAGAAATAAGCTTCATCGGCAGAGAGGCAGCAAACAAAATACTGAAACACTTGATTTACACCCAATTGCTTGGAAGGAAAATGCAGCAGTAACAATGGTGAGCACAGATACAGTTCCTGTACGAGAAGGGGTAGGGGAGTTGGTGTTTTGAAACCCAAAGTTCAGGGGAGGGGTTCATCAGAGGCGGACCGAGCAATAGGGCGAGAGAAACCAACCCCTCCAACCGAGAGATGAAAATTCCCCTCCCAATCCCCATATCATCCCTGATTGGTATGAAATCTTCAGGGTCGATCCATCACCACTACGTCCAGCCTAAATGTCAACTACAAAAGGAAGGGGGAGGATTTTCTAGAGGATGGCGAGGGAGATCTCGTTTCTCACCTGGGGTGGGGGTGGAAGCCGCCGGCGTGCTGGTCGAGCGAGAGGAACTGGAAGGGAGAAAGAAGGGAACGAGCCGCCTCTGTTGTAGCGATTTGGGGGAACCTAAGGGAGGTGGGAACCAATGAGTCCGCGGCGGAGCAGAGAGAGATTGGATGGGGGTGTACCTGGTCTTCTTCTCTGTTGAAGAGGAAGGGCAGGAAGACGAAGCTTGCGGCTGCTGCTTTTGATGTTCGGTGCGTCTTGCGCGCTGGGTGTGGAAGCCGCCGGCGCTGGGGCTGCGGGTGGGGTGGGCGTGCTGTGCTGGTCTCGCTAGACCAAGAGGAACTGGAACTCTGTGGGAGGGAGAAAGAACAGCTGCCTCTGTAATTTTTTTTTTAACACCAGCTGCCTCTCTTGTTTCATACGCGTAGTTTTTTCATCATTCAAAATGTCACAAGTTTAAAGTCATATTACATTTATGAAATTTTGTTGTTCAAAATATAAACATTAGAAATCAAGTGCCATGTATTATCAAATATAGGTATGTAGAGTGTCGTAAAATAAAATTAATATATATTAGAATAAACGGTACAAATGTAAACTTAATCGTCCTACCTAAAATTATAGGTTAGGTCCGCCAATGGGAGGGGACGATTTCGATTGGGCGTGGGAGTTGAGTTGAACACAGCAGGGTGCCCGATAATTTTTGCCAAACTAAAAAATGTCTGAGGTTGCTAGGTACTCTAATACAAGCAAGTACATGCGAATGTGTTAGATCCGAATACAAATAGCTACATTAGGGTTTAAGGGTGGTCGTTTCGCACAGCATAGTAGGAGGGACGAGAGCGGCAGCCATACCTAGCAGTTGCTTGTCGCCGGGGAAGACGTGGCGGAGGGCGTCTCCTCTCGCTCGACAGGAAAGGGAGGAAGGACACGAGAGACAGGGGAAGGTCAAGCAGAGGAGGGCCTCCGCGAGCAAGAGTAGAGTTTGAGAGGAAGACGACGGCCAGCATCTGGGCTGGACTGGACTGGACTTGATAGATTCGTGGTCGTGGGCTTCCATAACAGTGAACATAAATTTATTGAAAAGTCTAATTTGCCTCCCTCAACTATTGGGGTAGCGCAATTTTCGCCCTCAACTATAAAACCGGGTATCCACAGTCCCTTATTGTATAGGTGGGTGCAAATCGACTCCTCGGGCGGTTTTGAGAGTGGTTTTGTCCTACGTGGCACATTAGGTCCCACATGTCAGGTGCCACGTCATCATTTTTTTTCTTTTTTCTTTTTTCTCTCTTCTCTTTCTCGCCGACAGCAACGCCGCTTGCTTCATCGCGCCGCACGCGGCCTGCCATCTCCCGTTCTTGCGCGCCGCCCCTCCCCAGGCGGTCCCTCTTCTCCCTCCGCCCGCCCTCCCCCCCGCGCGGGCCCCTCTCTCTCCGTCGCCCCTCCCCGCGCGGCCACTCTCCCTCCGCCGTCCCTCCCGTGCGGCCCTCTCCCCCCAGCTGCCCCTCTCCCCCCAGTCGGGATCTCTCGCCGGAGCTTGGTACTCGTCGGACGACGACCTGTACCTGCGCGTTGCGTCGTCCCGCCTGCCTGGTCGAGACGTCGCATCAGGCTCCGGTCGCCGCCGCCCGACGTGGCCCGCGCTCACCTCCCGCGCTCTCCCGCTGACGATCGCCCGCGCATCTCCCGGGCGCCGAGGACCGAGCTCATGGTGGTAGACTGTAGAGGGCCAGCCCGAGCCCGCCACCCCGCGTGGGCGCTGCCACCGCGGCCACCTGCAGAGGCGGCGCGAGGTGAGCCGCGATGGCATTCATGACCCGCCTGCTTTCCGATGCCCCGCCACCACCGGCGCATTCCCTACCTCGCCGCCCCCGTGCAATGCCGCCTCTGTTCTCGCTCGCCCCATGTGCGCCCCTGCCTGCCATCCACGCGCGCCGGCGTGCCGGCCTCGTGCCCCGCACACATCGTTCTCACGTCGGAATGGCGCCGACGAAGAACTTCGTGGGCGAAGTCATGGAACGAGCGTGGGCGGGAGAGGGAGGGGCGGCGGAGGGAACGGGAGGGAGGGGCGGCTACGCCGGCGGGAAGAGGCGAACATTGGAGGGGCGGCGGGCGTGGGGCAGGAGGGAGGGGCGGCGGCGCGGGCGGGCACGGCATGTGGGAGGGAGGAAGAGAGAAAAAAAGAAGAGAGGAAGAGAGGGAAAAAAAGAAAAAATAAATAGTGACATGGCACCTAACATGTGGGACCCACTGTGCACGTAGGACAAAACTACTCTCAAAACCGCCCGAGGAGTCAATTTGCACCCCACCCATACAATTGAGGGACTGTGGATACCCTGTTTTATAGTTGAGGGTGAAAATTGCGCTACCTCTAATAATTTTTTTTTTTTGAGAAGTAACTACCTCTAATAATTGAGGGAGGCAAATTAGACTTTTCTCTAATTATTTGTTCAGCCTTTCATTGGACAGACGTCGGGGCCCCAACAAAATATCTGGCCCAACATGGTAGCTATTTCTTATTACCTTGATTTTTTTAATAACTTGTTTTTTTCAAAAAAAAGTGAGACTATATTATTTCATATTGCAGTCATGTAGCTTTTTTCTTTTTGTGAGACCTATTGCAGTCATGTAGCTAGTAGTATTTTTCGTATCACAAGAACCAAACATATAGAAAAAAGAACAGAAAAGACCCATAATCCAACTATAAGCAAACAAACAGAACAAAATCTCCACCCTCTTGCCTGTTGTTGATCCAAACTCCCACTGGCTTCAGAGAAAAGTGTAAATCACCTCATTATCTGTCCTAATTTTGACATTTTCCTCACCAATTAATAGTCACCCCCCTGTCCAGCAGAGAGCCTCCCATGGCTGCTCCCCTTGATATTTGATATTGGTTCAAGCTCGCCTCGCCACTGCAAACTCCATAGTCTTCCACTGAAAAACAAACACCAAAGATGATTAATTCAAATGCAACGCATAAAAGTGTCCGTTACCTTTGACCATTCGTTTTATTCGAAAAATTATAAAAATAATATTTCTTTTCTTATGATTGATTTCATCAGTAGATATTATTTTTATATTTTTATAAATATTTTAAATAAGACGAATGATCAAACGTGATATCTGAAAGTCAACAGTCTCTTATATTTAGGGACGGAGGGAGTAAGAAAAAAGGAAACAAGCTAAGACAGCACGCAGGCGCAGAGCATGTCTGCATAGATTTTAATAATATTCTTTTCTATGATTTGTTTCATCAGTAGATATTATTTTTATATTTTTATAAATATTTTAAATAAGACGAATGATCAAACGTGATATCTGAAAGTCAACAGTCTCTTATATTTGGGGACGGAAGGGAGTAAGAAAAAGGAAACAAGCTAAGGCAGCACGCAGGCGCCAGAGCATGTCTGCATAGATTTTCAGTAGTACGTGCGGTGGGAATACATGCTCAGAACATTACATTACGATCGACTAGATACAGAAATCCCCCTAATCATCATGCTTATTCATCAAATCCACCACGCCGAGGCTGACAGTATACATAGCATTTCTTTAAGGCGAGCAAAACACACATAGTACTAATAACGAATTGGAGTGGATACGGGAGTACGTACACACGTATAGCATAATCCCTGGCCTGAATAACAGCAGTAATGGAGAGCTCAAGCAAGTGAAGCTTATTACTAATAATTATATTTAGGGCTGCTGCAGCTGCCTAATTAATTAGGCAGGGAGTAGGAGGAAGTCTGGGTCGTTTCTGGAGCTTGTGCATGGGTTCCGGCTGCAGCGCGAGCTCGACGTCGATGCCGCCGTCGCCCGCCGCGGCCTGGGTAGAGGTAAACCATGCCGTCGAACTTGTTGTTTCCGGCGCTGCGGACGCGCTCGGGGCGGCCGAAGCCGAAGTCGACGTCGTAGACCTTGAAGCGCGGCGAGCTGCCGACGGCGACGCAGTTGGGCCCCGCGTCGCTGTAGTGGAAGAGCTTGGGCGCCGCCTCGTAACTCCTCCAGCCTCCGGGAGACCGCGGCGGCGTCGTGGTCGTCGATGGCCTTCTGCAGGAGCCCCGCGGCCAGCTCCGGCGGCCCGCCGAGTAGCATCCGGCGGGAACGCCCGTGAAGACGGCCTGGATGAGGTTGCCGAAGTAGGCGGGCGGCAGCGGCGGGTCGAGGCGGGAGCGGCAGTCGGCGAAGACGGCGAAGGCGGTGATGTCGGCGGGGCCGAGGCCGCGGGCGCGTGAGACGGAGCGCCAGATGTGGGCGCCCAGGGACTGGAACGTGGAGAAGGGCTTGGCGCCCGGCGGCAGCGCCGCGTTGGCGCCGGCCTTGATGCGCGCCACGACGGCCTCCGGGAAGGGAACACGCGGGCCACCAGCGCCTTCTTGGGCCCGTTTCGGGTCCGTCTTCTCGTGGGCCTCCGCGGACGCCGGCAGGTCCAGGCGCACGCGGACAGACCGGGCCAGGGAACGGTCCAGCACGGGGGCCAGCGACGGTTGGCCCGCGCCGCGGCAGAGCTCGGCCCAGGAGGACATGAAGTGCCACGTGGAGGTGCCGTCCAGCACCGCGCGTGGTTGAAGGCGCAGCCCACGGCCAGCCCATCCTTGAGCTTGGTGAACTGCACAATTTTTTTTTGTCAAATTATGAAATTATTAATCAGCTGTTAGGTACTCCCTCTGTTCAAGTTTACATGTCGTTTGACTTTTTCATCTCAAGTTTGACTGTTCGTCTTATTCAAAAAATTATGCAAAATATCATATTTTTTGTTGTGGCTTGCTTTAAATATAAGTTCTTCGAGAATGACTTAAATTTAACAATGGTTGCACAATTTTTTTGAATAAGACGAGCAGTCAAACTTGAGATGAAAAAAGTCAAACGACATGTAAACTTGAACAGAGAGAGTACGCTAGTTTGTTTGTGATCATAATAGTTTTTTTTTTTTCGAAGGAAATCATAATACTCCTAGTTCGTGCAATGCAATGGCTTTAAGGTGCATTTACTCGTCCATGTTTGTACAGGCAAGAGGATCATGTCTACAAGTACACTTTGTTTGTACAGGCCATAGTAGCAACTAGATCTGCGCATTTGAATCGATCTTTTGGTGTTGGAATCTGAATAAGATGTTGATGCCCAGCGTTCCAATTTGAATCTATTAGTATTGGAGTGCAAGGAACCCAATTAATCACTCACTATGAGAAAAAATATACTTTCTTGTGATCAAATGAACTCAATTAGGTGCTCAACAGCTGTAACACAGTGAAAAGGTGGCAGCGTGAAGATCTACGGGGGCTGGTTTATATGGAAAAAAATGCAATGCATTACAATAATGAAATAATGACCTGGACGGCGAGCAGCGGCGGCGGAGCCCCTCGAGGTTCATGACGCCGGTGTATGGCACGAGGCTCTGCATGACCTCGTCGCCGCAGTCCCCCGGCGAGGCGTCGACGGACGACGCCCTGCGCTCGGCCTCGAAGACCTCGGCGCTCGTCGCCTCCAGGGCCCAGCGCGCCGTCGGCGTCCTGGCGGATGCGGCCGGCGAGCGGGGAGAAGACGCGGAGGGCGTCGGCGAGCGCGGCGGTCATGCGGGCGACGGCGTCGGGGAAGGAATCGGGGGCGCGGTACAGGAGCAGCTTCTGGTTGTAGTAAAGGTGATGTAGGGGAGGTCGAAGGTGGCCAGGCTGCACCGGTTCTGGCCGGCGCCCACCGTGCGGCTGCCCGTCACCGTCACGCTGCCTCCTCGTTCTCCACGGCCATTGCTGATGTTTCTACTGCTAGTGTGGTGTGGTGTGGATCCAAGAAGAGATGGACGAGTGACTGACCAGTGAAGAAGCAGAGGAGCTGTGCTGTGCTACTCGATCTAGGTAGGTTGGGTGATTGATAGAGAGGAAGGGAGGCGGAGGTGGGTCGCCATTAATGCATGGCGCGAGAGGAGAGAGAGGTGAGAGAGAGAGAGAAGGCCGGCAGCAGCAATGGAGGGAGGAATTGAATTGGAGGACAGGAGGCGGTAGATAGTTCGGTTTGGGAGAGAGAGGTGCCCATTTATGGCGTCGTCGACACTGGACTGGATGATCGATCGATCAGTCGTGCTTGGTTGTACTCCCTCCAGGCCTTCATGTCCGCGTACGTACTGCTGCTGTTTGTTTTGCGACGCGCCCAGCAGGTCACATGCTTGCGACCTCACTTGCCAGAAACAAGCAAAGCAAAAATCGACCCACCTCTCAAGTCGATCTCATCCGTGATAAAAAGTTTTGCAAGTAAAAGGAAACTCGTGAACCTTGCTTCTTCTTGTTACGCACGGGTATTACTAGGGCTTGCTTGGTTCGCAGCCGCAGTTAGCCACGCCGAACGTGCGGCGGCGCGAACTTTGCGGCGGAGTTTCCCGGCGCCACACTCGTGGCGAGGTTTTACACTGCGAAAGGCTGTTGGCGGCCGTGTTTTTCTTCCTCAACCAAGCAGTGACTAACTGTTGCGTGGCTGCCAAAAGTTTGCTGTGGCGACCCATGGCGGGGAACCAAGCAGACCTTACTCCTAATTTCTTGGAGCTCTTTCATTCAATAGCACACAAACGACTGAAAAAACAACTCATTCAAATCACCGACATTTTTTTTTAGACAAGGGCATGCCCTCGGGTTTTCATTATAAAAACCGTGATGGTTTTACAGAGTTCTAACCACATCACATCAAACACGACCAGACGCTTTGGGGCCCCTCCCTCCCAGCCTCGGCCAAAAACCAGCACTACACCTACCAGTAATTAACTTCCTCCACTTATTACTCAAAACAAACGCAAAGATAAAAACTATCAGTTCCCCGACGACTGCGATCAACAGAAAAAAACTACCCTTTTCTATTTCACACGATCCGGCCAACTTAATAGCTTCATCCCTCCAGTCTTCTTCTCAGTGGTACCCAGTTCCTTGCCAATTGCCGAAGTCCATCGCCACCTTGCGCAGTTTCGTCGCTCCCTCTTTCATCCTACTTGCCTCCTCGTCTCGCTGCAACAAAGACCATATTCAAGCCATGAGCAAACCATATATATAACTGAATTTGGGGTCAGTCACTATCTTACTCTGAAAACAAACAGAATTTCTAGTTTTCCATAAAGACCAGCAAACTGCCGCTGCCCCAACTATGAGCAAATTTCTATTTGTTTGCTTATTCCCACCAACCATCCCTGTAACATGTCCTGACTACGTGGGTGCTCGTCTCAGGTTCAAAGCCCAGATGATAATGCCCCACACAATTTGGCCAAAGGACAGTAGAACAGTAAATGATCAATGGATTCTTTCAAGCCACAGAACACACATCTGTTATCTCCCTGCCATCCTCTCTTTTCCAGATTATCTTTCGTTAAGATCCTCTCTTTGGTTAGGAGCCAGAGAAAGATCTTTATTTTTAGTGGTAACTTGACTTTCCATATAAATTCTGCTGGGGAAAATGTAATTGTTGAGTTTTCAGTGCCAGATAGAAGGACTTGACAGTAAACTTTCCATTGGCCGTCAGCTTCCAAGTACTCCTATCTTGCTCTTCATTTAAAGAATATCACTACACATCATCCTCAAGTTTTGTCATTGGGTCAGATTTTCACCCCACAAGGTTCTCCTGAATCTTATACGACTCCACCCATCATTCAACACAAAGCTACTGTTATGTTCTGTCTGAAAGGTTAAATTGAAAGTCTTGGATAGGTTTGTTGCTAGAGGTGCATCCCAATCCAATGATCTTTCCAAAAACTATATTCTCTCCATTATTTACTATACGTTTACAAAAGGTTGACATTA
>JAAXCT010001386.1:0-183088 GCA_012490785.1 Eragrostis nindensis
ACAAATGTTGGAGATTAAAGGAAAGATACTTCAGCGACAGGTTAATTAATCGCTATGTTCAGGGAAAAAAAAGTATTATTGGAGATGCGAGGAGTTGAACCCCGAACCTCTTAGGAAGCCACCTGAAGTGTTTCTACCAATTGAACTGCATCCCCGTTTTTTATTTATTGAACAGTGTAATTAAATTTATTTATTTATTTTTAACGAGCATCAAGACATAAATCGTTATCCTATTCTTTGGATAAACACTGTTCTTATCATGGATGATCGCGTTATGTATTTGTATAAACACGAGACAGGATAGTCAAACATAAACCTATTTTAGGTTGTCGTATATGATTATCCTTCAAGTTTTTTCTTTTGAAATTTATTATCCTTCATTCAAGGTTCAACAAAGCCAGTGATCAAGGTTTGCAAAACGATGAACCGATAGGTTATCGCGGTAACCGGACTTATTGGTCCGGTTCGGTTTTGTCGGACGTCCGGTTATCAGTAAAAACCGAACCTGTGTACTGTAGCATATTCGGTAACAGCTGTTTCGTTGGTAACCAGTCCGGTTTCATCGGTTTCGGTTTTTTTTCGTTTTTTCGAGATTTCAATCCTTGCCCGTGATTATGCGCGACTTGTGCATAAAGGCACGGGACGTCCTTTTATTTATTTATTTATTTTTGCACAACCCCTCATGGGCTGCTTTGGTGACTGTTGGACTCTCTCAGCTGTTGGACCGGGCTTGGTACCATTTCCAGGCACATGCAGCCCATTATGGCGAAACAGCGTTGCGACACGCACACCTGCCATACCGGAGCAACCACCGTCTCTGATCATTCTATTCTCAAAAAAGGAAAAAATGTTTCTGATCATTCGACTTAGCCAGGACAATATCCAGACTTCCATGTCTCTGTCAAGGAATCGGATCCCAGTTCACCGGCCAACCCAGATTTAACTAGAGCCAACGGTGACGATCGGAATCTGCTTTGCCGCAAAGCCCGAACCTTCACTCGATCTTCCTAATCTAGCATGCAAATTCGTACTCGACACTGAAAGGTTTCGTACACAGGTATATATGGAACCTCCTTTCTTTCTCGCTTTCTTTTTTGCTGGCGAGGAGTCGGAGTATCAAGCTTGTGTGAAGGATAAGCTCCCACGGCATCGAGAAAGACGGGCGCGCTGATGCAAAAGCTCAGCACATCCAGTCACCTCCGGCAGATCCGCCGCCGATACACCACTACACACGGCAGGCACGTCCCTGCCGCCTGCGGCCGGAACCGATGCTCTCGTCGGTTGGGTCAAAGGGAGCAGGCGATAGTAGCACGAGTTATTCCTTACTACTTCAACAGATCAGCTGGAAAGAAGGCTCGCCCATCATCAGTGAAGGCGGGAAGCTGCCAAGACGGCACCCCGATTGATTCCTGGCACCACACCACAGTGCCAAGTCCCTGTCACCTCGATATGCATGGCTTCTTTTGGCCAAACAGATCCGAACGATCTCCGGCGTGATCGATCGATCGATCCCCCGCCTGAGATCTTGCACGGATTGATGATGACGACGATGTTGGTGGACGACGACAAATGCCGTACGTATCGCGTGTAACCCGAAAGAAGGGGGAAAAAAAAGTTAACATGCAAGTGGCTGCAGCTTCATTGATCATCAGCCTAAACATCAGTCGTTACAGAGCGCACGCGCGAGAGAGCAAAGCCTCGCCGGCCATTCGCCGCGCACACGTCGGCGTAGGCCCAGCCCCGACGCCGGAGCGGATAAGCTAATAAACGTACGTGTGCCGCGAATCAGGAGGGATAGGAAAAAAGGGTCCAAAAGCTAGCGCACGAGCCATGAGATGACGCGATTTATTATAACTAGCAAAAAGCTCGCTCAAGGAGATTTGTTTAGCTAGCACAGAAGTGGTAGTTAACTAGTTGGGTCCGTCCTAGAGCTTTTGTAATCCGATTCCCAAAAGAAAAAAAAAAGCTTTTGTAATCCGGTTGGCTGCCGATGAGCGTGACGGTGACCTGGTACAGAAGCTTCGATTAAAATAGTGGGCTGCGATCTTATCCGCGCGGCGCGCGGGGAATTGGCCCACCCGAGGCCCACGGCCGCCGGCCGGAATCCGACGGGGCGGGCGGGCCGGTGCTCGCGTCAGCAGAACCCAAACGTGCGCGCCCGGGCGGCGTGTGCGTTGGCCACATATTGCCTTTCCCCCTCGCGCATGTGCTCTTTCTATTTTGTTTCTTCCTTCCGTATCGCCCACCCGAATTTAGAATGCTGTGTACACATGGAGCCAATCAAGAACACGCAAAGAAACCGCTAAGACGTGCTGATTTGCAATTCTAGTGACCGGAGAATCAGTCGGCAACGCTGAGAACGAAGCCACCTGCAAATTAACTCTCCCTCTTCTTCCTCGCCAATAAATCTGTCGGTTTTTCTTCCGTCTGAAAGAACTCGAACCTGTGTGTGTGGGTGGGTGGGTAGATAGTAGACACATCACTTGAGCTGGCTCACTTGGAGTTCCTTGGCTTGGCTCGATGGCGTGTCAGCCCATGTAAGATAAGCCTAGCAAGATCCATGCAGATTGATCTTGACCAGGCTATGCGACTCTGGTTGTTCTCTCGTGTACGGGGTATTGTCGAAACTCCAAAAACCCATAGTTGTTTGTAGCATGATCTAAAGTCACCGGTCGTGGCCTTGCTTAGCTTGTCTCTTGTCTCATGGTCAGCCTTACCTTCTCACTGTCTACGTGTCTCTAGCCCGCACTGCATTCCACTTTGGTATGTCGCATAAACCTTAACAACCGCCGCATATAGCCATCGTCTGTTGTTTTGCTAGACTCTTGGCATTCATCGTCTCGAGCCCGTGCTTGTCTTCTGTTGGTCCTCCTCTGCCTGATGGGAACTACTAACGAGGATCGTAAGTGCCTTCAACATAAGTGAGCTGGATGCTGCCAAAGCCAAAGAAGTTGAGTCCCGTGCTCGTGGGGAAGCTAAATGTAGCCGTAAGGCGGATGAGGATCGCGATGCTGAAGAGTGTGCCGTCATCATCCCCGACTCATCTTCAGCCAAGTGTTCCCCGCTATTATTCGACGATCGGCTCCATGGAATGCTGAGGAGAAATGATCCTACACAAGATGATAAGGAGCGAGACAGATTTGAGTTTAGGACATAGACAAAGAAAAATGACCAAACCAAAAGCAATTCTTACAGCGAACGAGCCCCCGCGAGTCAAAGACGTATATATAGGGCGAAGCAACTAAAGCCTTTCTTAAATCAACCTGAATGTCCAAATGTCTTTGAGTTTATGGGTCTTGGGTTTTTAGGCCTTCCACAGTGGTGTCGCCATGCCTCAAATTTTCTGGGCCCCACGAGAGAAAAGATGGAACCGGACTCTTGACGCACAGCGTGATAACCGAACGCTATCTCCTCCAAACGCGGGCCCTACCAATATAATACTCTCCGTTACCCTCTCGACGGGTTACTTCGCAGGAGAAAAAATTGTTTTATATTCACAACTGCTACAACAATTGTTTTCTATTCAGTTGGAACCGATGCTTCAACAAGCTCCGCTCCACGATTTTGGGCACCGGCTTGATTTGGGCATTGCTGCGCACAGTGTAGGGAGCGGCGCCCTGAGCTGAAAAATGGATTTGAGGCACCGGATGAATAGTACACTGTGGAGGGCCTTATAGGCGTTGTCGGGGTTGAGAAGAGCCTGAAAGATTTGGTGTGGCGCGGGGAGGATTCTTCTATTAAAGAAATTGATGATGTGATGACACGCGGCGGCAAGATACGGGGGAGAAGATCTGACAGGATTCGACCAGTACTGTATATTTTTTTTTAGAGACGAATAATAGCGGTAGACGTTTTGTACACGTCCAGCGTCATATATTTAATTAATTAAATTTAGGTAGGTGTCTTCTATCCTGACTTTCTAGAAAAACATTATTGTATATTTTTTAGAGATTAATAATAATAGTAGTAATAATAATAATTACTGTTCCTAGCTAGTTTATAATATGTTATGGTTTCGGCCAATATAAGCGAGAAGCTTGGTGCTTTGGATTTGCCTCTTGCTTGTGCACTTTAGTTTTTCCTCTTAAAGTTTGCTTGGGCACGTATGTAGATCGAACGAGAGTACTAGTAGATGTGATAAACAGAGTTTGACGACCGTTGCTGTGCTGGGAAAGAAAGAAAGCTTGGCTAGCAGAGTAGCTAGCAATCTGACTCCATGGATGCTTTAAGATGACTGTCGATGCAGTTTGGAATACGAACGCTGCAAACACTTGTATATATGGAAGTAAGCCATTAGTTAATTATGTCAAAAAAAAGTGATTACTGCATAATATTAGAGATTTATTATCAATAATTTGTGATAAAGATATTTATAGCATACCAATGGTTCGGTTGTTGGCGAAACAAGCGATTGGCGCTATCCTCTGTATATACACATGCCACATAAGAGACACATAATATATGAATTTAATTGTCCTACTAAATATATATATGGCCACATAAATAAAGAGTGTCCTCAACAGCGTGATCATACCCAGACTCTTGCATTTGTCGAGTCGCTCACACAGATCCAATAATTTGTGAGGTGCCAAATATATATCTATCCTGTGTATAGTCCTTCGTGTGTATACACTGTATCATCGTATTCATAGATAAAATGGGAGTAGAATATATGTGCCATGACCAAGCATGACACATGGGGTCAATGCGATGCTTTCTCATATGTCCACCAAGTGCATGTGGGCACTTGAAAGCATAGAGCACCGAGAACAATTGTAAAGTGTGTGATGAAGAGTTGAAACTATCTCCCTAAACTTGAATCCACCATTATATAACCCTGGTGCTGTGGTATGCAAAAGATATGCCAAGAAGTGGGCTATATTGTGAGGCATGAAATGTGTGTCTAATTCGTGTAGCCCTTCGTGTGTATACAACATTAACTGTATTCATAAACTTGTGAGAGTAGAATATGTGTGCAATGACCAAGCATGACACATATGGAGTCATTGCGATGCTTTCTCATATGTCCACCAAGTGCGTGTTGGCCCTTGAAAGCCATAGAGCACCAAGAACAGTTGTAAAATGGGTGCTGAAGAATTGAATCTATCTCCCTAAATTTGGATCCACCATTTTCAAACCCTGGTGCCATGGTATGCAAAAGAAATGCCAAGAAGTGGGCTATGTCGTGAGGCATCAAATGTATATCTAATTCGTGCAATCCTTCGTGTGTATACAACATGTATATGATCATAGTCATAAACTTGTGGGGGTAGAACATGTGTGCTGCGACCAAGCATGGCACACGGGGTTACTGCGATGCTTTCTCATATGTTTGCCAAGTACTCGCGGGGGGTACTTGAAAGCCATAGAGCACCGAGAATAGTTGTAAAGTGAGGGATGACGATAGTTGAAACTATCTCCTTAAACTTGCATCCACCATTTTCTAACCCTAGTGCCATGGTATATAAAAGATATGCCATCTAGTGGGCTATATTGTGCGTCAAATGTATATCTAATTGATATAGTCCATCATGTGTGTATACATCGTATCACTGTAGTCAAAGATAAACTTGTGGGAGTAGAAAATATGTGCAATGACCAAACATGATACATGGGGTCAATGCGATGCTTTCTCATATGTCCACCAAGTCCTTGTGGGCACTTGAAAGCAATAGAGCACTGAGAACAGTTGTAAGGTGGGTGATGAAGAGTTGAAACTATCTCTCTAAACTTTGATTCACCCTGGTGCCATTGTATGCAAAAGATATGCTAAGAAGTGGGCTATGTTGTGAGGCATGAAATGTATATCTAATTCGTTTAGTCCTTCGAGTGTATACTACATATGATCTTAGTCATAAACGTGTGGGAGTAGAATATGTGTGATGTGACCAAGCATATGACACATGCATGGGGTCAATGCGATGCTTTCTCATATGTCCACCAAGTGCCTATGGGCACTTGAAAGCATAGAGCACCGAGAACAGTTGTAAAGTGGGCGATGAAGAGTTGAAACTATCTCCCTAAACTTGGATCCACCATTTTCCTGCCCTTGTGCCATGGTATGCAAAAGATATGCTAAGAAGTGGGCTATTTTGTGAGGCACCAAATGTGCATCTAATTCGTGTAGTCCTTCGAGTGTATACAACATATGATCGTAGTCATAAACTTGTGGGAGTAGAATATGTGCGCCATACACGTGGGTCAATGCGATGCTTTCTCATATGTTCACCAAGTGCCTGCAGGTACTTGAAAGCCAGAGCACCAAGAACAGTTGTAAAGTGGGCGATGAGGAGATGAAACTTTCTCCTTAAACTTGCGTCCACCACTTTCTAACCCTGGTGCCATGTTGTATAAAAGATATGCCAAGTAGTAGGCTATATTGTGAGGCATCAAATGTATATCTAATTTGTGTAGTCCTTCGTGTATGTGTGTGTATACATCGTATCATCGTAGTCATAGATAAACTTGTGAGAGTAGAACATATGTGCAATGACCAAGCATGTCACAAGGAGTCAATGTGATGCTTTCTTATATGTCCACCAAGTGCCAGTGGGCACTTGAAAGCAATAGAGCACCGAGAACAATTGTAAAGTGGGCGGTGAAGTGTTGAAACTATCTTCTTGGACTTGGATCCACCATTTTCAATCCATGGTGCCATATTATGCAAAAGAAATGCCAAGAAGTGGGCTATGTTGTGAGGCATGAAATGTTTGTCCAATTCGTGTAGTCCTTTGTGTGTATACAACATTAATCGTATTCATAAACTTGTGAGAGTAGAATATGTGTGCAATGACCAATCATGACACATATGTGTTGCGATGCTTTCTCATATGTCACGAAGTGCCTGTGGGCATTTAAAAGCCATAGAGCACCGAGAACAGTTGTAAAGTGGGCGATGAAGAGTTGAAACTGTCTCTCTAAACTTGGATCCACCATTTTCTAACTCCGGTGCCATGGATGCAAAAGATATGCCAAATAGTGGGCTATGTGTGAGAAATCAAATGTATATCTAATCCGTGCAGTCATTCGTGTGTATACACCATATGATCATAGTCAGTGATAAACTTGTTGGAGTAGAATATATGTACCATGACAAAAAGTATGGCACATGGGGTCAATGCCATTCATTCTCATTTATGTCCAAAAGCGCCTGTCGCCTCTTGAAAGCCATAGAGCACCGAGAATAGTTGTAAAGTGGGCGATGAAGAGTTGAAATTATCTCCCTAAACTCGGATCCACCATTTTCTAACCCTGGTGCCATTGTATGCAAAAGACATTCTAAGGAGTGGGCTATGTTGTGAGGTGTCAAATATATGTCCAATACGTGTAGTCCTTCGTGTATGTGTGTGTGTATACACTGTATGATCGTAGTCATAGATAAACTTGTGGGAGTAGACTATATGTGCCATGACCATTCATATGATACTAAATATGCCAAGAAGTAACACCTCATCGATGTTGGATATTGGCAACCTAATTTGGCAGATCACATATTCATTGTCATAGATATACTTGTTGTACTAGATTATACATTTCTTGTCGACATCTGTTTCAGAATTATCCAAGCGATGCTCATCGAACTAATTTCGTGCAGTGTAGCATCATAGTTCAAGCTAAGCTTGTGGGAGAATACTATACAATCCTTTAACGACACGTGTCATGAGTAGACATGGCAACATGCAAATTGCATGCAGATACTGACTTGGCTAGCGTGTGCCCGCGAGCATAATTTCCTGCCCGTGCCTTGATATATCTAGCTCATTCTTACTTATAACAAAGTAGTAGTCTTCTTAGTTGCAGCAGGAGCATTGAAAATGGACATCACCTCAGTTTCACTAATCGCAGAAGAACCACCCCTATATTTCCCTGCAAACTCTCTTTCTTGGTAATGTTTAATCAATTAGTTAGCAATTCATGGGAATGATTGACATATTGCCTTCTCCACCAAACAAAGCAATATTTCAACTTAAGGCGTGCATCAAGAATAACCGCTACAGCCATAAGACCATGTATATCCTTTCAATACTTTTCATGCCTTGCTATCATGGCAGCAGACATTTTCCTAATAGTTTCATTCTCATCATGGTCCCAAGATTGGTTTTCAGTTTAACCTCACACACTTTACGGGAAAAAAAGGTTTGTTGTCACATGCTTGGTCCCAGAAAACACAAATCAGCCAAATCATAGAATATTTTCACCTTGCCACAAACAACAGTCGCAATATCCAATCATTTTCAGGTGGGCAAACATAATTTCTATCAATGTCACCCAAATGTTCAGAAAACAAGGGATGTACCTGCTAGTGGAGTGGATGTCGAGATGCTCTTTGCTAGTTTTATCTTGCCCCGGACAGCGCCGTCACCGGGGGCCTAGGAGCCCGCGCCCTGGCCTTACGTTTGCCACCTGATGTTGTGCCCTTGTCAGCCATGGCCCTCCCGCACTTCACCTCATGCTCTAGTCGACATCGTAGTCCAGTGGGTGGTTACCATCTAGTGAGTGGAGGGCTGTCCAGGCGAGGAGAAGGCAACCCCTACCGGTGGACGCGGCGAGTCGCGGTGGAAGGAGAGTCAGGGGGGTTCGGGGGAGGGCGCGACCTTTAGGTATTGGGAAGTGCTTGTCGGGCATTTGGAACTGGTTGTCGCCATGGGGGCTCTCCTTCTATTCCAAGATCCAGGTGCTATGGGAAAGAGAGGAGGGGGGGTGGAGGAGAAGGCGGCTAGTGGGAAAAGAGGAAATTAACTGAAAACCTAGCCGGATGATCTGCTTTATATATGGAAACCTTAGACTAGTCCCACATGTCAGGCTACCTTAGGGAGCAGACATATTGGTTTGGACAAGGGATGTACCTGTGAGCGGGGTGGACGTCGAGGAGCTCTTCGTCGGTTTTATCTTGCCCCGGCTAGCACCGTCACCGGGGGCCCTGGAGCCCGTGCCTTGGCCTTTGCGCTCGGCCACCTGAGGTCGCGCCCTTGTCTGCCATGGCCCTCCTGTGCTTCACCTTGTGCTCTCGTCGATGTCGTCATCCAGCGGGTGGTTGCCGTCTAGCGGGAGAAGGGCCGCGCAGGCGCGGGGAAGGCGAGTCCTGAGTGTGATCGCGGCGAGTCACGAGGGAAGGGGACTCATGTGGAAGAGGTCTGGGAGAGGGCGCGACCATCAAGTGTTGGGAAGTGGCCGCCGTCATTGGGAACTGGTCGCCGCAATGGGGGGGGGGGGGGGGGGGGGGCGGCTCCCTCTGTTCCAAGATCAAATTGCTACGGGAAAGAAGAGAGGAGGTATGGTGGAGGCGGCGGCTGGTGGGAAAAGAGGAAATCGACTGAAAACCTAGCCGGATGAGTCCACTATATATATGGATATTAACCATAGATTGGTCCCACCTGTCTGGCTGCCTTAGCGGGCAAATGGATACGTGGATACAGGCAGGTAATTTCTTTGCCCGCATCTGTGCCCAATGGTTTTTTTTGCCAGCGAGATTGCGGATAATTCATGTCTGTCGCCTTCTTTAGTCATGAGGTGCCAAGGTTGCTAGCTTACTCGGGAGCACGACGCTTGTCTTCTTCGGCTTACTTGCACTAAAAGCACTCACATTCCTCGTCAGCAGTTTTTCCATCAGGCAGGATGACCAGCCAACGATAGGCACATGCTCGAGACGACGATTGGCGGTGGTTTAAGAGTCTAGCAAAACAACATAAGGTGGCCGTGCATGGCGGTTGCTAAGGTTTATGCGATATACAGAAGTGGAATGAACTGCGGTCTAGACACACGTAGACAAAAGGAAGGAAGCGATGACGATCAGGCAGGAGACAAAGCTAGGCAAAGTCACCACGGCGACTGCGTAGACGATGGACGACGGTTTAGGGTTGCAAAAGCGTAGGAATGAACCTACTCGTGATACCATGAGAGAACTAGCATTAGAGGAAAATAGGATCGTATTGATGATTGGTTGACAAAGTTACATATATAGCATGGACTAACCATATCTTACGCGGTAGAGAGGAGGGTTGCCAGCGTTCTACGGACAACTCATGTTACCTATATCAACCAACTCCTGCAGCTCGAATGGCCGCGTGTACTATCTTGTTTAACCCCATAAGCGTCCCCAAGGTGCCCCTTATAGCTACCATATATACATATATTATTTTATGAGAGAAAGAGAGGAGAGGGAGTCCTGCTAGCTCTTGTTCCCTGCAAGAGCTAGTCTCGTAGCAAATATAGAGAATGAAACGTGAAGCCCACCTCATTTTATTCCCTGAAATAGCTAGCTCCACCTTGGGGACGCTCTTGACGCAAGAGCGTCCCAATGACCTACTCATTGAGATAAAGTAAGAGAGAGAGTGTTGCTAGCTCTTGTTCAAGAGTTAACTCTTAGCATAAATGAGACAATGGCATGTGGATCCCACACAACAAATCTCTGCAAGAGTTAGTAGTTGTCTCTAACCAGACGCTCTAACAAATCAATACAACTTCTTCCTCCAGGGGATCTCGCCCCCAGCGCCCCTCTCTCCAGATCCACTCCGGCCCCCTCCCTCCCAGCCTCCGGCGACCTCGCGGGGTCCGGTGAGTGGAGTGGAGCCGTCCATCCTTTAGTCTAGCTAGTAGATCTAAGTTTGCTTTCCAGTTGTAGGGCTATGTCTCGCTCGCTTTTTTTTCTTCTGGTGGTGCTTCTCATGGCCGACGCCCTCTACTTCGCTGTCGCCGCGAGCCACGAGGTGAGGTCGGCTTCTTGTGACACCACCCCAATAAAGTAGCTGTAGGATCTCCACCACCGCGTCATCCTATCCCCACCACAAAGCCACCCAACGCCCATAGGCGACGAGTGTCCGATTCGGCTCGCCTCCGCAAGAGCTACACCGATGAGCACCGGATCTACGCTCCTCGCCGTCGTCCTCCACCTGGTGTCATCGGAGCTGCTCGATTCCAAGCTACGCCCCGTGGATCTAAGGGAGATTCCCCTTCTTCCCTCGTCATCCAAGGTGCTTTCCGGCGATCTTACACCAGATCCGTGCCTCCCAGTGCGGGCTCTGGAGGTGCACTGCCCGGATCCGGCCTCGCCGCGGCCCACTCTCCGCTATGTCAGCTCCCTCCCCGCTCCATCAACGCCAAGCCGGCACCCACCCTTAGGCCTCCTCGCCGAGCACTTGCCTCGACGTCACCGCCCGCACAACTGAAGATGAAGAAGCAGATATCCTACACGCCGCCACTGCTACCACTCCGTCACCTCTCCTGGCGGCGATGACCTACGCATCAGCTTCCTTCTTCCCTCGGCGACGACATCTCCGGCCATCGCCTGTGCTCAGCGACGGCCACAACGTGGCACGCATGCGTAGCCTCTTGCAGGCACATGGCATGTGACGTGTTGGCTATGTGTGTGGGTACTTCATGGTATATTGTTTGTTCTCTAGAGTTACAGGGACCACATGACAGGCGCCCTCCTACGGTTCTTGGTTCTCGGCAACGGCAACATTCTGTGCTCGAAATCTCAAGACTGTCGACCGTCACGGGTGGTCCGTCCATTGCGACTCGGATTCAGAAAGTCTGGCTCTGAATGTTCTGCCTTTCAGAGGCGCTGGTTCTGCATTCCATCTGCGTCCTGGTGAACGACATACGCATTCAGCTTCACCGATGATACTTTGTCAAGCAGACAGTAAAGCCTTCGATCAACCTACACCAAGGCAACGAGGCCCTTTAAGCAGTTCCTCGGTAGTCAGCCCGTTGGTCGTTAGTCTAGTAGTTCCTTCTCTGTCTTTGTTAGGTATCCACACCCAATGTTGGGGTGCTTTGTAATAAGGGAGTATCTCCTTTGCTGTGTACTCTGGTTTCACAGTCTAATATATAAGAGTACGCTTTGTATATTAAAAAAATGGACGTGCGGACCGCGGAATCGCATCATCCGGGGAATCTAAAAGCGGTCGTGAGGGAGAGGCAGATCAGGGAGCTGAAGTGGCGGGGCCCCTCCCTCCGTGCTGCGAGCGAATCCAATCCGCAGAGCGCAGCGCACGTTTGATCGCACTGTTGGTTTGGCTGCGGCGCGTGGCCCGTGCCGCGCCGGAGGCCGGCGCCACCCGAATCACCTTTCCAGAAGTCGTTTTCCTGCTCGCGACGAGGCACCAAACCACCTGGCCCGCACCACGCCACGACAAAGGTTTTCCTATCTGGGCTTTCGTTGCGCCGGCGCATTTCCTCCCCCGGATCGGAGGTCCCATCGCTGGCGCCGCCACAGGAGACGGGAAATCGCATCGCCGCCGACATGCTGCCATTCTTCGCGGCGGCCGCATCTGTGCTCTGCTGGGCTTGCAGACTCGGGTGCAGTACTCCGGAACGTGCCGAAATTCTGCTAGTGTCTTTTCTGGATCAGGGAAACTGCGGCGGCTGAGACATTGAACAAACCCCTGCACGCTGAAGGTCCTCTTATGAAAGCGGTATTTTTCTCTTGAACCATGCGGAAGTTAAACAGATTTCTGTAGTGAAATTTGTACTTTTGAAAAGGAGGCATAAAAACGAGCCCCATGCTGCATCAAGCATTAATACCATTATACGTAGAACTTAGCCAGACAACAGTGGAAAGATTGACTGAATCACACAAGCGATCGAGTAGACCTCAAGTTTTTTCAGTGTAAAGCATCCTTCTTTTGCAGTGTACTAATACACTCTGGCACTGCTAGGAAACGTGGTGACGATTGCGGTCGGTTAAACTAGCATTACTCCGCAGATGATAAAACCTTGCCAGGTAGGACTGTCCAGTCATGTTATTCCGCTAACGCCATGTTAATCTTACTCCCTTGCTCCTTTTGTGACCAGAACATTTCCATGCTTCCACACGTACAACCACCAATGGAAAGAAGTACGTGACGCCAGAGCCGCGCTGATCTCCTGGTTCCGTTCTTTCTGGTCCGAGTGGCTTTCACCTCCCCGTTGCAGAATGATGCATCATTATCCGCAACAAAAGCGAGTCAAGTGAAGGACCCGTGTTCTGAGCGCATTCGCAATTGACGAATAATCTCAACCGACGCGACTGATGACGCCGGCCAGTGTCTCCCTGATCTCCTTCCGACCTCTGGAGCCTCGACTCCTCAGTGGGCATATCAGCTCCAGTAGCAGGATGATGCATCATTATCCACAACGAGGCACCATCAGGCTCAGGTTAAAGCTAAGCAAAAAGATTACATTATCCTTCCTGCACCCCTGGACCCCTGCCTGTCTCGATTTTACAGCACCGAATTCACGTCCGCCATGACAGCGACAACCGACGCTTGAGCTGCGCCACACCGGCTTCGACGAGACGACGACTTACCTGTGGGATGAAGAGTCCGAGCGAAACGGATAAACACGAGCACAGCAAAAGCCCGTGCCGAAATGACGTCAAATCTCCACTCTGCTGGGAGGCGCACTGATCGGGCCCACTAGTATGTGGGCCAGCTTCGGAGAGCGTATGGTGGTGGTGGTGGGACCACTAGTTCCTGGCCGCCAGGCGCGCCGCCGATCCACTGGCGCTTGGCTGGTCGAGGTGACGCGATCGCTCGCGTGGGCCACATGTACGTACGTCGCGGACGGACCACGGCGACCTCTTTCGTTGGTGGTGTTCGTTTTGCTTAGATCTGGGTATGAAAACGACCGAGATTAGCCGGCCGATAGCGCATCCGAGATCTATCAGCGCGGCTCTGCTCTCGGGTGCTGGACCATGGATCCATCCAGAGCTTGGTCGAAGGCGGCCAGGCTGGTGCGCACCAACTTTGAATCTGTGCTGCGGCGTACCCGTCGTCGAATCTGCCGACGCCCGTTCAAGGGCAAGCTGATTTTTACAGGTCGGTTGCGCGAATCCAAACTATAAATTTCAGTCAGCCTGTTCGCCGGCTTTTGCTTATCACAGCACAGTATTTATTCGCAGCTATTTTCTTCATCTTCTGCTACAGTATTTATAGTTATTTTTTCTACAAAGAAAAGCCGTTACAGTAAAACGGCTGTCAAACAGCCTGCTGAACAGGCTGAGTATCGTTAAAAACGCGGCTCCAGCTCTGCGGTCATAGGTAGATTTTTTTAACCACTCTGAGCTGGGTCAAATTATAGCATCTGTTTATGTGTGCTACTCACACACTCACTCCAGACACACACACCACCACACACACCCAGACCTACAACTATACGCAACTATACACAGCATCCTAGATCGTGTCAACCGGCAGGATCCGATGTGCGACGAGGAGTGTCGCTTCCGCGAGTGAGGGGTATCTGAAATTATTTTTGGGGACATGCTCTGGTGAGAAACGCCGATGTTGATTTTGAGAAACGAACACTGTTGGGCAGCCTGCCAGCAACAAAGCTTTGTCACTTGAGCTACGACTCAGTCTCGGTCACAGGTAGATTTGCCGGGACAGAGCGTTCGCCAGCCAAGAATAACAGAGTATGCGCGCACGTTCGCTTTGCTGGGCCCATTAGTACGGCGAAGGTGTTGCGGTGCCATGTGGCATTTGCTATGGCACTGGGTCATGGCAGATTAATTGAGAAAATCGACCAAGCACACAACGCCACCATTGTGGCAGCCACCGAAAAAATCAACCAAACACGCCACGCCACTGTTGTGATAGCCAGTGAAAAAATCAACCAAACACGCCACGCCACTGAAACAATCTGCGCTCTTTGGTTCGCAACCGAAGTTTGTGGCAGCCACGAGAATCTAGTTGCGTCTTGTTTGTGGCTCGGATTTCAACGCCACTAGTTTGGCAACCGTCCAAACTGTCTGCGTGCTGTTTACGGCTCGAACACTTTCTATCTATTCTTTTGTGGATGCAAAACTAAGAGGACGCTTGGTGCCAGCCAAAGCACGTCAACTATTGTGGCAGCCACCATAAAAATCAACCAAACACGTCACGCCACCGTTGTGGCAGCCACTGGAAAAATCAACCAAGCACGCCACACTACCCTTGTGGCAGCCACCGAAAAAAATCAACACTATGGGAAATCGGCTATTTGCCGAGTGCATTATATCGGGCACTCGGCAAACAACCTCTTCGCCGAGTGTCTAAAGTGCGGCACTCGGCAAAAAGTTCATACTCAACAAACATTTATCTTTGCCGAGTGTCAAGGTCAAAACACACGGCAAACGAGCAGAAGACACTCAACAAACATCATACACTTGGCAAAAGGTTTGCAGAGTGTTTTCTAGGCTTTGCGGAGTGCTTGTGACACTCGGCAAAGCACCTGTTTCCTGTAGTGCAACCAAGCACGCCACGCCACTATTGTGGCATCCACGAAAAAAAAATCAGTCAAACACGTCACGCCACAGTTGTGGCAGCCACTGAAAAGTCGGCACTGCTTGGTTCCCAGCCAAAGTCTGAGGCAGTCACGAGATTTTAGTTGATTTGTGCGTTGCATTTGTGACGTTGGATTTCATCGCCACCAGTTTGGTGCCGCCAAAACTTTGGTGTGGCAACTGACGACTAGGAACCAAACAATAAGTACCAACAACATGTGTATATTGGCTATGATTACCGGAACTATAATAGCCATGCTTTTGTCCCGTATCAGCGATCAACTTCATCTATTCTGTTATAGTTAAGGGCCTGTTTGGCAAGGCTTCGGCTGCGCCGGCTTCGCCTGTGGCCGTGGCTTCTCTAAGAAACCAGTTGTGGTGGTTGTGGCTGTGGCTGTGCTTGAAATCGTTTGACAGAATAGCTTCTCCTGCGGCTTCTCTTAATTTGTATGAATGAATGGAAGAGTGAATTGTCTATAATGGCCTTAGACATATAGCTTCATCTTATACATCTACTTTATGTTTCATCTTTGTTTTTGACGTCATGAGATTGAAAAAATAATATAAAGAGAAGTTATTGTTTAACTAGTATACTCAACCATTATTTTTCCTCCAACTCACTGTTCTCATCCACTCGAGTCTAGAAAAAGAAAAAAAGAAAGCTTGGCCGCGCCCATCCGCCAGCGAGCCACCACGCGTCCCGCACCTCCCGAGCCAGCACCACCGCGGAACCGCTCCCCCACGCCACCGCTCCCTCAGCGCCACGGCGTCCACCGCGCCACCGCGTCCACCGGCCGTGGAAGACCTGCACGTCGCCGAGCATTACCTGGCACCACCGTGGAGGAGCGGGACGCCCCCGCCGTCGCCGACCTCTACCTCCTCATCGCCTTCCTCGCTCTGCCGCTTGTTTCGCGCGCTCGCATCAGGGGCAGTTACAGTTTGTGCTGATTTTTTGGTGGGCCCAGAGGGCACGAAACGGGCAAAGCTACGGTTAGGCGTCTCCTTGGCTTGCTGCCTTTTCGTGCCCTGCTTCGCTCGGATTTCGCGGGCAGCCTGTTGCGGGGCACCGCGTCTGGCGAAGCCGCGCGCGAAACCGTAGCTAAAGCGCAGCCAAACAAACCCTAAATAAAATAATCAACAGCATTTGAGCAGTCACTCAAAAATCAAACCACATTCGAGTGTCCGGTCCACACTGCAATCCCAAAAGGGGAAACTCAACAACCCAACCAAAGTAACCAAAAAAACTTGGCCGCCGCCCATCAGCCGGCGAGCCACCCGCGCGTCCCGCACCTCCCGAGCCAGCAAGCCACTGCGGCACCGCTCCCCCACGCCACCGTGGCTTTGCTCCCCTGCGCCACCGCTGCCCCATGCCACCGCGTCCACCGGCCGTGGAGGACCTGTGCGTCGCCGAGCATGACCTGGCGCACGCCGTGGAGGAGCGGGACGCCCCCACCGTCGCCGACCTCTACCTCCTCCTCGCCTTCCTCGCTCTGCCGCTTGTTTCGCGCACTCGCATCAGGGGCTGTTACGGTTTGTGGTGATTTTTTTAGGTGAGCCAGAGGGCACGAAGCGGGCGAAGCTTTGGTTCGGCTGCTCCCGGCTTCGCTGCCTTTTCGTCCCCTGTTTTGCCCAGATTTTGCGAGCAGCCGGCTGCGGGAACACCGCGTCTGGCGGTTTTTTCGGCGAAGCCACGCGCGAAACCGTAGCTGAAGCGCGGCCAAGCAAACCCTAAATCAAATAATCAACATCATTTGAGCAGTCACTCAACTTGAGTCAAACCACACGCCGAGTGTCCGGTCCACTATGCTTGAACCAAAAGGGGAAACTCAACAACCCAACCAGAGTAACCAAACGCAAACTCCATCCAGGTTCCTCCCACCTCAGCTCCCGCCTTTATCCCTTTGTTTACACACTGCAATCCCATCAGCAAGAAAGTGACTCATCTTCGTCCGCCTCCTTAAACCGTCCCTAATTCGCTGGTAGAAGCTCACGAGCGATTCCCCTTCCCCTGCACCTTTATTCTATCTAAACCACCAGTTGATGAGTGCACTTAAGCACAATGGTGGTGCTTCTGGCCACGCGTACACTTATCCGGTGCCACGCCACGGCGCTCACGCTCAAAACGTGTTCGCGCGCGCACACAGGATCGCACGCCCCCCAGGCCGGCCTCTGCTCAAAATCTATAAAAGCCGGCGCCACCGCCTCGGTTCTGTACCAACATCCAACAACAACCAAAAGGCCAAGCGATCGCAAGCAGCCAGAGAGAGAGGGCGCTAGAGTTGTGACGCCCGCCTCGAGTCATCCATTCCAGCCAGGTGAAGAAGAACGCGCGCGTGAGGTAATCAATGGCGTACTACTACGGCTACGGCTACGGCATGGGCGGGCAGTCGTCGTCGTCGTGGGCGGCGGCGGGGTCGGGCGGCGGGATGGTGGTGGCGCAGCTGGCGGCGCCGGTGATGAGCAGCCAGCCGTGGAGCAAGGCGGAGGACAAGGTGTTCGAGAGCGCGCTGGTGGCGTTCCCGGAGCATGCGCCGAACCGGTGGGCGCTGGTGGCGTCGCGGCTGCCGGGGCGCTCGGCGCAGGAGGTCTGGGACCACTACCAGGCGCTGGTGGCCGACGTGGACCTCATCGAGCGCGGCAAGGTGGACGTCCCCGACGCCTGGGACGACGAGGGCCGCGCCGGACGCGGCCGCGGCGGGGACGAGCGCCGCCGCGGCGTGCCGTGGACGGAGGAGGAGCACAGGTAAGCCGCGCCGTCAAAATCAGAACACAACTCTGTTTTCTTGTCCGTTTCCGCGTCTCGTTATTTTAGACGCGCGTTCTCCGAGGTCCCAGATACTTCGGAGGACCTTTCCACGTCAGGTCACTTCCCTGGCCCGCGTTGCCCGTCACCGACACGCCGGACCCAGTTTTACTACCTGGTGCAGTTTTTTTCTCTCCTTTTTTGAGTTCTCACACCGTGTATTTCTCGCGCAGGCTGTTTCTGGAGGGGCTGGAGAAGTACGGGCGCGGCGACTGGCGGAACATCTCGCGGTGGTCGGTGAAGACGCGCACGCCGACGCAGGTGGCCAGCCACGCGCAGAAGTACTTCATCCGCCAGGCCAACGCCGCCAGCCGCGGGGACACCAAGCGCAAGAGCATCCATGACATTACCACCCCGTGACTGGCCGATCAGGGGAACAAGGAAGGATCCAACCCAAGCTCTGTGCCTGCAATCCTGCGTTTACCCGTAGAGCCTTTGTGTGACGGAAAAGAAACTGCCGTCCCTTGGTTGTACAGATAAACAGAATGTAGCTTGGTCGTTGGAATCTACTCCAGCATCAAGAACTTGTACTATGACTATAGTATAATGGAATAAACTGGTCAACTCTTTCTTAAAGATTTTGGCATTCCAACGCATGGTTGAACTCGTAGATGGTTCCCGGTCTCCACTAGACACGCCACCGCCTTGCCTGTAGCACCGGAAAAAGGTGTCACACGCGCCACACTTTCCGCAACAAAGGACAAGTCAAATACAGAGCAAAAGCTACTGTGGCCGCTGAAGCCTTTGAGGCAACCAACCACGTCCGCATTCGCCGACCTTTCGTCATGGCGAAGTGAGGCGTGCAACCAAGCACGTCCTCAGTATAGTTTCTAGTAACTTTTTTTTTCTTCTGTAGTACATGGTTTTTGTCGTGATGGTGTCAAAATTAACTTGCACAAATCCCTCTTGTATTGCTCTTATGGTCTTATGTTTTCCAAAATTGCAGGAAAATGATCGCCTATGCCAACGATCATGTGTTGTAAATTAGATATGGCAATACTTTATTGCTCTCATGGAATAAACCATGTCAAAAGCTGAAACAAAGGTTTGGGCAATATGACCATAGCTATATGATTCGTGCTCCCAAAATGATCATGGCATTGGTGTTGAGTTTGGACATGAAATAAGTGATAAAGGTGTCAATCTCAAATATAGCCAAGGCTGAACTCATAGAATTGTTTGGTTTTGTTAGGCCCATTGGCTATGTTGTGAGCCATCAAATGTGCATCAAAAAGGTTATCATCCATGTAAGCATCCATGTTTACAGTGCACCGTATGATCGTAGTCATAGATAAACTTGTGGGAGTATACTATATGTGCCACGAACAAACCATATGATACAAAATATGCCAAAGAAATCACTCATTGTTAACATTGGGTACCGGCAACCTAATTTGGCACATCACATTATCATAGTCATATACAGCTATACTTGTGAGACTAGATTATATATTCCTTGACGACATATGGTTCAGAATTTACCGAGCGATGCCAAGTAATTTCATGCAGCGTAGCATCATAGTCAAATCTAAGCTTGTGAGAGAATACTCTTTTTTATGTGTCTTACATCCATGTCAACCTACCTATGCAAATCAATGATGAAGGTATTTGTCGGCGTTCAGTAACCGGCCGACGAGTAGATTTGTGCGCAGCTCGACGGCGATCAGAATGTTTGCGTTTGACACAGTGGGTTATACTGGTTCAGGCCAGAAAAGCCCTACGTCCAGTTCGTGGTTTTGCTCGTGTTGCTCGTAGTAGGGGTTACAAGCTGTGGTGAGAGAGGGATTCGCTCCCAAGTCTCTGTTTTCTGCGTTGTGTGTGTGCGTGTGTCTGTGAAAAGAGCTTTCTGCAAGCCAAAAGAACTCTCCTCTTTCCTCCTGGGCCCAATCCTCCCTTTTATACGATAAGGGAGAACGGTACAGATGGAGGAAAGAAGAATAAGAAAAGGAAGTAAGGATAAGTGGAAAGGCGGTGGAGATGGAGTCGGACCGTCTTCGCTGGTTCCGGTGTCTTCCGCCGCAATCTTCGCGCCAGGTAGTGTGACGATGTCATCCGTGTCTTGTCTGGGCGCTGTGGAGCGCCCATTCCCCGATCCGCACTGTTATTCACTGTTGGCGCGCTGTAGGTACCTGTGGAGTTGGGTGACGGTCATTCCGCGCACAGTTACCACTGTGTAACGTACTTGATGCATGCATTCGCCGTTCCACGCCTGATCCGGATGCGACGCCCCCACTCCGCCGTACGTCAGGCATAGTGCACTTTCGCACCGTCCAGGAGTGGATATGGAGCGTCTTCTTATCCGAATCTGGCCGGCCGTACTCCTGAGTTTGACCAATGCATCCATGCCGCTCCCGAGCTCGCTTCCCAGCCGGAGTGGTCGGGTTTGCTTCGGGTCGAGGCCCTCCGCCGATCCCGACCACTGCCGGGGCATACGGACGGCGAACGGCGGCTGGCCGGCGTTTGGTCGGAGGTGCCGCTCGACTCAGTGGCGCCCGACTCCCGCCGCGGGGAGTCGGGTTCGTTGCCACATCCGAGCCGAGCTCTTTCAATGCTGGACCAATCGCAATCCTGGGTGGGGGGCCGTGCCCATGCGGCCATGTGTGCCCAGGCCTTTTGCAGGCCGTGAGGAACGGAGGTTTTGTGGGCCAAAGGCCATTGTTGCGCCCTCCGCCCGACTGGGCCACCACACGGGCGCAGCTTTCTGTCATTTAGCTATATACAAGGCCTCCGGGTCTCGGTCAACTTCCATGCTTTTGCTACTCCGTATGTATACTGTATTGGGTACCTAGAAAATGGGTACCCGACAGTAGCCCCCGAGTCCTGGCGAGAGCGCCGTGCTGTCGTCGGGACTGGTACAGCTGCCGGACGTGGCCATTCACTTCGCCGGTGGGTGCGCGCGAGCGCACCCGCCGGGTGTAGCCCCCGAGGCTGGGAGCTAGTAGGAGACTAGCTTCCAGTCTTTTCTCAGGCTTTCTTGACGTGACGTCGCAGCGTGCTGTGTCATCTGCCCGTAGCCGCGGTGACCGAGCCCCCGGGCCTCCTCTTATGTCCGAGGGGGGAGTGCACTAATCCGGCGGGTAAATCGGTGCCCGGCGGACTTCTCCCTGACCTAGCCCAGAGGGTGCGGCCGCCGAAGCCTGCAGCCCACGGGCCGACTGTGGTAGGATTCCGCTTCTCCTTCGCTTGTCGCGGTGTGTTGGGCTTATTCACATGGCGTCGACGCGGCGGGGTAGTGCTCTTCGGCTTCCGCAGCCGTCTCCTTATGCACCGGGTTCATGCTAGACCGCGTGTCGCGCCTATAAATAGGCCCGCATCCTCAGCCTGGTTTCTTCAAACTCACCATGTCTAAGCACCAAAACTCTCGTTCACGCAAGGGAGGCCTAAGGGGAGGAGGAGGAGGAGAGGGCGTCATACCCTCTACCCTTGCTTCGCGCCTTTTGCCTCCTCCGCCACCAAGCACCTGCCAAGATCTGGTTCCGGTGGTCGAAGCGGTCCCGCTCGCGGTGGTGCCTCCAGATCCGGTGGCCGGGGAGCTCAGCGCCCGAGTCGGAGAAGCCTGAGGTCATCATCCTTTCCTCCGACGAGGGAGGAGACGATGACTCGAGCCAAACGACCCAGGCCGGCCGTCGACGTTCGACCGGTGCTCGCCGGCGCCACCGCAGGTTTTCGTCCTGCTTTGGCGTAGCCCACCGGACTCGGAGTCATTCCCGCGAGGATTAGACGGGCTCCCGTCAACCCTTGGCGTCCTAGGAGTCGCTCCTGCGAGGATTACGTGGCCTTGGATTGGGCACCGCCACCCTCGAGGTAGAGTCCTTGGCGCCGACATGCTGGTTCCACCCTCTCATAGGAATTTTTGCTGCGGGTGGATCCAACACGGGCCTTTAGGCCTGTTTATCCGGCCACTTGTGGCCAATCCATGGATTCATGGGACTAATGTAATCTCTTTCCCTGTTAACGATCTTTCGATCGGCTTTGTACACAGAAAACCATGGAATAAAGAGACTTATTTAGACCCGTTTTAGTTTGTGTTGCGACCACGCTGTTGGTCTCTTGTGCGAATGCATGCCTTCGAGCCCCCGATCGTTTCGGGGGTCCGGCCGAAGACGGTTTCGACTTTGTTCGTTTGTCCTTCCGCATCCTGTCGGGAGGATGGAGGATCGGGGCCGTCCGCGCCATTCCTCGATGGTTCGATGGGCGGTGCCATTTGAGTTGCAAACGGGCTCGTTCGAGTGGCACCCCGGTTTGCCCTTAGCGGGGACCCGGTTGAGACCAGCGGGGGCCAGTGCCATATGATCCGGGAGATTGTCCCATTTAGTTTCCGAGTCCGTTCGACCGGTCTCGGCGGCTCGTTGCCAGCTCTCGATGAGCAAACCATGGGCTTATTTCGTCCTCGGACTCGGACGTATTCGACAGGGGCCCACACGCTTCGCGCATATGGGTACTGGCCGCTGGTGCCCCCCTTTGATTACCCCTTACTCTTGTTTGGCCCAGAGCGGCCGTCGAACCCAACGCTGGGCCGGCCTTCGAACTCTTGGGCCGGGAATGGGCCGTCGGAGCGTTTACAGCTCCTAGCCACTTTACCTGGGGGCCCAAACCGGCTTCCCTACCAGTTGGGCCCATGAGGCGTCGGACGCGAGGCGTCGCGTCGTTTCGCCAGCGCGGATCTAGAGGCGCGGCGCTTGGACGAAACGCTGCGTAGAGGCGTGCGTTTTCTCCACCTGCAACGTTAGGGCGGAGGAAAACGAAGGGACGCAAGATTTAAGGTGGGAAACGGCACCGCGTCTGTTCGGCGCATATAAATAGGCCATACCTATCCGGGGAGTCTTCTCGCATACTCCATCGCTCGTTACTGTTCGCCTTTCTTCTCTCTTTGCGATCGCCTTCGATTCCCCTCGCTCCACGCCGCTTCTCGCTTCACTCGCCACCATTCGGCGCCCGATTCGCCACCGCCGTCGGTCGGTCCGGCCCCGGCGCCATCTGCGCTCCCTTATCCCGCCGAATCTGATGGCCGAGGGGGGAGACGAGTGGCCGGCGTCGGTGGTGACGCCGGAACTGCTACGCGGGTTGGTCGCGAAGGGGCTCCTTCGCCCGCTGACCGATGCGGTGGAGTGGATGGTGCCGTCTGAGCGGCCACCTTCTCCGCCGGACGACTACATCGTCTCGTTCTTCCACTTCCACTCCCGCGGATTCGGGATGCCGGCGCACCCCTTCTTCCGCGGGCTTCTGCGCTACTACGGGATTGAGCTTCAGCACCTCAATCCCAACTCGATCGGCCACATCGCCGGCTTCATCACGCTGTGCGAGGCCTACCTCAGCATCCTCCCCAATTTCGACTTGTGGAGGTACTTCTTCAAGGCGTCGCTGCACACCGTCCGCGGGCGAGTCCCGCTTATGGGCTCCGCGAGCCTGCGCCTCCGCGTGGAGCGGGCGCCGAGCTACATCCCGTGGGTGCACACCTCCTCCAACTCGGGATGGCACAACCGATGGTTCTATTTAAAGAACGAGAGCACCGGCGAGCTACCCAAGTTCACCAACGCCCGATTGTCTGGGCCCCCTGACCGCTGGCACTGGGGTCTCGGGGATAGGGAGGTTGCGGCGATCCAACCTCTCATCGATGCTGTGGCGGTGCTGCGCGACCGTGGGGTGTCGATGGTCGGCGTCACCGGCCACTTTCACTGCATCCGCGTGCTGCCGTTGATGCGCCGAGTGCTCCCCATGTGGGAGATGACGCCGGACGCCGACCTCCGGGGGACGGCGATGGCAATCGGCGAGCCGTTGAGCCACCGTGAGATCGGGGCGCGACTGTCAGAGGCGGCCGGCAAGTCCGCCCTGCACTTCCGCGACAACGAGTTCGAGTGGCCCGTCGCGAACCACCCCGCCGCGCTGCCGCACGCCGACGCGATTCGCTTCGTAAGCTTTCTTCCTCACACCTTCTTGGCTGGCCAATACTGTACATTTGAGTTGAATGAACGCCGCGCCCTTAATCCTCCCTTTGGGCGCAGCCGGGGTTGGCCGTTCGCCGCTCGACAGCCCCCTTACCCGAGGACGCGCACCGGCGAGCAGTGAACCGCGCCCACGGTGAGAGGACGAAGCGGCGAAAAGATCGCCGTAAGACCCGGAAGGACGCCTACGAGGCGAGGAGGCAGGAGCGGGTGCGTCGCCGCCGGCGCGGCGAAGCGGTCGACACCGAGTTCGAGTTCGATGCGGACTCGGCGCTCGACCACAGCAGCGGGGGCGCAAGCGACGGCGGTCACCACGACGATGCGTGGATCGACGACGTCATCCCCGATGACGACGGCGCGCAGCCGGTTCCGTCGGGCGACGCCGCCGGCGAGGGCCGGGGACCCCCATCAGGTGGTTCCGGCGACCTCGTCACGGTCGTCACCGCGTCGGCATCCTCCGCGGGGAGCCGCGACGTCTCCATGGCCGTTGCCGCTCCGGCCGGGACCTCATCCGCCGCCGAGACGATCCCGGCCTCCTCGTCCGTCCCCGAGACCGGCACGGGGGCGGCTACAACGGAGGCCGCACCGGGAGCGACCCCGCCCGCGCGGCCCAGCGAGTCGCGTCCGACCCCTGACGAAGGGGCGCGGGGTGGTGAGGAGCCCATCCCCGATGCGGCGCCGCAGACGGCCGCCGGACAGGACTCGGGGCGCCCGTCGGCGAGGCCCGCGCGGAAGCGCAAGCGGTCCGACATGTAAGTTCGCTCCATTGTGTCTTTGTCGTAATTTCGTTAGTTTTCGTCTCTCTTTTGAATCAACGGTGCGTCCTCTTTCAGCCCTGCCCCGAAATGGGATGGGTCCCAGCTTGCCCCTCGCAAGGCTCTGCGGCTCGCCGCCGAGCAGGGTCGGGACCAGGTGGGTCCCGCTCCGAGGCCGGAGGACGCCGCGCCAGGGCAAGTGGATGCGTCTGCGGCGCCGGAGGGCCCGGAACGTGCCGCAGCGGCGCAGCAGGGCTCCGCGCCTGCTTCGAGCGCAGCTCCCGACTCTGGGGGTCGAGCTGTCGAGTCCCGACAAGGGGCCGCCCCATCACCTGCACAAGGCGTCGCCGGCGACGGGGTCGGATCATCGGGGCCCGGCCGGAGTCGGGTCCGTCGTCGCCGAGGACCGGTGGCGCTGGCGGCGCCACGGAGGCTCGTCGTGGAGCCGTCCCGCAGCCGAGGAGTGCCCCCGGCGACCCGATTTGGGACGCGGCCGCCGCGGGGTCCCACGCCGCGGGGGTTCCAAGGCTCCAGTACCTGGCGCGGTCCGGCTGGGGGCCGGACGTGTTGGTGAATACGCCGGAGGGTCCGGTCCCGTTGTCCGACTCGATGGAGTCGAAGTCCTGGCTGTTCATGACCCAGGAGCTCTCCAGCACCTACAGCAGGCTGGACGTGATCCAGGCGGAGGTGGACGCCGCGAAGAAGCAGATGATGAACGCGCGGGTTCCCCTCGAGGTGAGTGGGGGTATCTGTTTCTCTGGTTCTGCCTGTTATTCTTGCGAGCCTTTCCGCACCTGCTTTCTCGTCTCACGATCTCCTTTGCCGTCCGCAGACTTTGCTCGCGAACAGCAAGCTGAAGTCGAACTTCGTCCGGCACCTGATGACGGAGCATGTCGCCCGGGGCGCCGAGCTGGCGAGCGCGCTCCGCCGCGCCGAGGCTGCCGAGGCCGCGGCGAAGGCAGCAGAGAATGCGGAGAAGCGAGCTGAGGACGCGGAGTCGGTGCTGGGCGACATGGTCGAGCGCGCCGAGGCGGCGGAAAAGCTGGTGCGGACGCAAGCGGAGGAGCTGAAGACAGAGCGCGATCTCCGCACAGCCGCCGAGACGGCGCTGGGCAAAGAGAGGGAGCTCAAGCTCGCCGCCCAGTCGTCGCTAACCAACATGACCGCCGAGCTCCAGAAGGTGCAGAAGGAGCTAAAGGGTAAGCCGATTTTCTTGTCCTTCGTTTGTCCTGCCACTCCAGCTTTCGTCCTCTTTCGATCGAGTGACTGGTTTTGCTGTTTTTGGCCAGACGCGAAGGAGCTCCAGGAACAGTCGCAGAAGGCACTGGCGGACCTAGAACTGCTGCGCCAGGCCATGGAGATTGCGTGCAACGAGATCGGAGTGCCGCGCCCACCGGACGCCACATCGGTGATCCCGCAAGTGGCGGGGCTCTCCACCTACTTCCGCATGCAAGAGGAGGAGTGCCTCCGGACCGGGGTCCAGGTCGCCTTTGCCGTGGCGAGGAGCCACTACGGGGAGCACTTCAAGATGGACATACTGGCGAGAGGCTACGATCCTTCCTGTTGCGAAGCTGACTTGGAGCAGATTGAGGAAGAGGTGGTTCCTTTCGCGCGCCGTCTTGCCGATGACAACCTGGACATGATTCCTTCGCGCCGAGGCGAAGGCGGAGATCAGTAGTTTAGACGGTTGTTATTGGAGTCGGGCCCGGTGTTGGCCTCATTTTGTGAACAAGTACGCGGGCGTGCGCGCCCGTTTGTTTATATGTGTTTTCGTTTCGCTTTTCGCAAGTTTTTGTTTGTTTTACTCTTTTCGTGTGGCGATTCGCTTCGAGCCCCCAGAATCTTAGAAGATCGACCTGATTCCGACCAGCCGCTCGGGCCGTCCCTATCCACTGGGGCGTCGGGTGCGCTGGCGCGAACTGGCCGATCCTCGAGTCGACATCCAGAATTCGAGGTTTTCGTTACGATTCGTCACACTTCGAGTTTTAGGACGTCGATTTTGCGTTCGCGGGGTCTCGCCCCTAATCGAATTGCGTTGTTTCTCTTAGGGGCATCATTCCTCGCGCGTACAAAATTGACGCGGCACAAAGCCACACCCGCCGGGTGGAGCCCCGCGTGGAGCGCACCCAGACGGCTGCCCAAGAGGTGTAAGAAAAGCTCGAGTTCGTTTGATGTTGATGCAACGGCAGAAAGACAACAAACGAATTTACAGAGCTAAGGGTAGAAGCGACGTAGCTGCTCAATGTTCCAGGCGTTGGCGACGAGTTGGCCTTCTGAGTCCATGAGCTTGTACGTTCCGAGACGTAGCACCTCAGTGATGACGAATGGCCCCTCCCGCGGCGGTGATAACTTGTGCCGATCTTTGTTGCTCTGCACCAGTCGGAGGACCAGGTCTCCTTCCTTGAACGCGCGGCCGCGAACTCGCCGCCCGTGGTAGCGGCGCATGGCTTGTTGATACTTGGCGGATCTCATGAGGGCGACCTCCCGATCCTCATCGATTTGGTCAAGGGCATCCTCGAGAAATCTTTTGTTGGCCTCCTCGTTGAAGGCGCGAACGCGAGGAGCGCCGTACTCGATGTCAGTCGGGAGCACCGCCTCTGCTCCGTAGAGCATGAAGAACGGCGTTTGCCCTGTCGCCCGACTCGGTGTGGTGCGCAAGCTCCACAACACCGCAGGCAACTCTCGCACCCATCGGCCAGCATGAACCTTCAATTTGTTGAAAATCCTCGGTTTGAGCCCTTGCAGGATCATTCCGTTTGCTCTCTCGACCTGGCCGTTGGCCTGTGGGTGCGCGACTGCTGCCCAGTCGACCCGGATGTTGTAGTCGTCGCAAAATTCGAGGAACTCGTTGCCGGTGAACTGAGTTCCATTGTCGGTGATGATGGAGTTCGGGACTCCGAAGCGATGAATGATGTCGGTGAAGAATCGGACGGCTTCCGCCGACCGAATCTTCACGAGGGGTCGTGCATCAATCCACTTGGAGAATTTGTCGACGGCGACCAGCAAGTGCGTGTAGCCCCCGGGCGCCTTCTTCAAGGGCCCGACCAAGTCCAATCCCCACACGGCGAAAGGCCAGGTGATGGGTATGGTTTGAAGGGCTTGCGCCGGCATATGGGTCCTCCGAGCGTAGTATTGGCACCCTTCGCAAGTGCGTACTACCTCGGTGGCGTCGGACACAGCCGTGGGCCAGTAGAAACCATGCCGGAACGCCTTTCCGACTAGGCTCCTTGGGGCCGCATGGTGGCCGCACTCGCCTGCGTGGATATCGGACAGTAGCTCTTTCCCCCACTCGATGGGGATGCAGCGCTGAAGCACTCCCGAGTGGCTCTTTTTGTAGAGCTCGCCGCCGACTATGACGAATGACTTGGCTCGACGCGCGAGGCGTCTCGCCTCCGTCTGGTCGGCGGGAAGTTGTTCTCGGAGTAAGCAGTCGAGGAAAGGAGTCCTCCAGTCGGACACTGGGTTAGACACAGCCCCCGAGCCCCCGACCGCCTCGTCGGCAGTCGGGCCCGAGCCCCCGATTGCTTCGTCAGCTGTCGGGATGGCAAGAACGGCTCGCCCTGAGTCATCTCCGAGAGGAGGAGACGTACCTTCCATCGGCAAGAAATCGGCGCTGTCTGGTTGGGTTGTTGAAGCGTTCGTCGTGGGTGTGGCTGGCGCCTCGCGCGCCGACGGCTTCTGCTGGTCGTGGGAGAAGACGCCGACAGGGGCAGGGTCCCGGTTGGAGGCCATCTTCGCGAGGCCGTCCGCTTCTTCGTTGTAGCGGCGAAGTACATGGCTGACCTGGAAGCCTTCGAACTTTTCTTGAAGTCGTCGCACCTCGGCGCAGTACGCCGCCATCTTCGGGTTCGAGCAATTCGACTCGCTCGTCACCTGATCGGCGATAAGCTGGGAGTCGCCGAAGACCTCCAGCCTTTTGACGCCGAGTTCGATCGCCGCCTTCATCCCGTTGACGAGTGCCTCGTATTCCGCCACGTTATGGGACGCAGGGAAGTTGAGTCGGACTGCGTAGCGCAGTCGGGACCCGAGTGGCGAGACGAGCACGAAGCCACTTCCGGCGCCTCTTTTCGTCAGCGAGCCGTCGAAAAACATGTTCCAACACTCTTGCTCGACAGGCGCAGGTGGCAGCTGGATCTCGGTCCACTCAGCAGCGAAGTCCGCGAGCACCTGCGACTTGATCGCAGTGCGTGGGGCGAACTCGAGCTCCTGTCCCATGAGCTCAAGGGCCCACTTCGCGGCCTTGCTCGATGCCTCTTTGCTCCTTAACGCCTCGCCGAGAGGAAAGGAGGTGACCACAGTGATCGGATGCGCGTCAAAGTAATGACGAAGCTTCCTTTTGGTAATGACGACCGCGTACAACAGCTTCTGCAGCTGAGTCCAGCGGGTCTTGGTGTCGGACAAGACCTCGCTGACAAAGTATACCGGTCGCTAGACCTTTAGAGCATGTCCCGGCTCACTCCTCTCCACCACCAGCGCCGAGCTGACCACCTGGGTGGTTGCGGCGATGTACAGGAGAAGAGGCTCGCGCTCTGCAGGGGCTGTCAAGACGGGTGCGTTCGATAGCACCGTCTTAAGCCGATCGAGCGCGGTTTGGGCCTCGGGGCTCCAAACGAAGTGTTCCGACTTCTTGAGCAGTCGATACAGGGGCAGACCCCTCTCCCCGAGTCGGGAGATGAACCGACTGAGAGCCGCGAGGCATCCCATGACACGTTGCACGCCCTTCAGGTTCTGGATGGGACCCATCTTCGCGATGGCTTCGATCTTCTCGGGATTGGCTTCGATGCCGCGTTCCGAGACGCAAAACCCAAGCAGCATACCTTTCGGAACTCCGAAGACGCACTTCTCCGGGTTCAGTTTTATGCCGCACGCCCTCAGCTTCTGGAAAGCTTGATCGAGGTCGGCGACAAGGTCGTCGGTCTTCTTGGACTTCACCACGATGTCGTCCACGTATGCTTCGACGATCCGACCGATGAGATTGCCGAAACACTTGATCATGCACCGCTGGAACGTTGCCCCGGCGTTCTTCAACCCGAACGGCATTGTCACGTAACAATACACTCCATACGGGGTGATAAACGCTGTCGCGAGCTGGTCGGTCTCTTTCAGCGGGATCTGGTGGTAACCAGAATACGCATCGAGAAAGCAGAGGGTTTCGCACCCAGCGGTCGAGTCTACGATCTGGTCAATGCGTGGCAAAGGAAACGGATCCTTCGGGCACGCCTTATTGAGATTCGTATAGTCAACACACATCCGCCATTTTCCATTCTTCTTTTTCACAAGTACAGGATTGGATAACCACTCAGGGTGGTACACCTCTTTGATAAACCCAGCAGCTAAGAGTTTCGACAACTCCTCACCGATGGCCTTGTGCTTCTCCTTGTCGTAGCGGCGCATGTGCTGTCTCACCGGGCGAGAGCCCGGCTTGATACACAGGGAGTGCTCGGCGACGTTCCTCGGGATGCCCGGCATGTCCGAGGGCTTCCACGCGAATATGTCCTGGTTGGCACGGAGGAAGTCGACGAGCGCGCTTTCCTATTTGTCGGAAAGCGCAGTGCTGATGCGAACGGTCTTGCTGTCGGGGTCGGCCGGGTTGAGCGGGATCTCCTTGATGTCCTTGGCCGGGTCGAACAACCCGGTCGTGCTCTTGCAGTCGGGCCCGGCCTCCTCCGCCGTCGCAGCGACAGCTGGGAGCTCGTCCTTGTGCAGGAGTGCTTCCGCGACCTCACAGGCCTCGCGGTCGCACTCGTAGGCGCGCTGGATGGACGTGCTCACCGTGATGACCCCCTTGGGGCCCGGCATCTTCAGCTTGAGGTAGGTGTAGTTGGGGACGGCCATGAACTTCGCGTAACACGGCCGCCCGAGTACAGCGTGGTATGCCCCGGGGAAGTCCACCACCTCGAAAGTCAGCGTCTCGGTGCGGTAGTTGGCGGCGGTGCCGAAGGTCACGGGCGATCCCGAGTGGCACCACATGCTTGCCGGGGACGATCCCGTGGAACGGCGCCCGAGTCGGTCGGACGCGGTCCCGACTGATCCCCATGGCGTCGAGGGTCTCTCCGTAGAGGATGTTGAGGCCGCTGCCCCCGTCCATGAGGACCTTGGAGAGCCGCTTCTTGCCGATGATGGGGTCGACGACGAGCGGGTAGCGCCCCGGGCGAGGCACGTGCTCCGGGTGGTCGGAGCGGTCGAACGTGACCGCGGAGTCGGACCACTTCAGGAAAGTGGGGACGGCCGGCTCCGCGGCGTAGACCTCGCGGCGGACGAGCTTCTGCTGCCTTCGCGGCGCGCAGGCCTCCGGTCCTCCGAAGATCATGAGACAGCCATCAGGGTGGGGGAAGGCATCGTCATCCCCACCCTTGCCATCATCGTCGCCTTTGGGCGGCGGGTCGTCGCGCTCCGCCTTCTTGGAGCTGCCGGTGAGGAACTTGCGGAGCAGCCCGCAGTCCTTGAGGGCGTGCTTGACGGCGAACGCGTGGTTGGTGCAGGGCTCCTCGAGCTTCTTCTCGAAGTAGTTGGACACGCCCTCCGCGGGCGCGCGCTTCGTCTTGCGCTCCGCCGCGGCGACAAGAGATGCCTCCTGTCGCGCGACGTTGCCCTTCTTCTTCTTCTTCTTCTTGGGCTGGCTGGAGGGGCCGGCCCCTCCCGTCGACTCCTCCCTCTTGGCCTTGGCCTTGAGCTTGGCCGGAGTCTTGGTGAAGATCGCCCCCACCGCGTCCTCGCCGGACGCGAAGTTGGTGGCGATGTCGAGGAGGTCCTTGGTCGTGCGGGGGCTGCTGCGCCCCAGCTCGTGCACCAGGGTCTTGTTTGACGTCCCGGCGAGGAAGGCGCTGACGACGTCGACGGCGTCGGCGATGTTGGGCAGCGCGTTGCACTGCTTTGAGAACCGCCGGATGTAGTCGCGCAGGGTCTCGTCGGAATGCTGGCGACAGTTCCGGAGGTCCCACGGGTTCCCGGGACGTTCGTACGTCCCCTGGAAGTTGCCGACGAAGACATCCTCCAAATCCTCCCAGCTCTGGATGATCCCTTCCGGGAGGTGCTCGAGCCACGCCCGCGTCGGGTCGGCGAGGTAGAGCGGGAGGTTGCGGATGATGAACTCATCGCTGTCAGCGCCGCCTGCCAGACAGGAGAGTCGGTAATCACCCAACCAATAGCCGGGTTGAGTCACCCGAGTACTTGGTAATGTTGGTCGGCGCGCGATACCGCTGCGGAAACGGTGCGCACCGAATGTGGCGCCCGAAGGCGCGTGGCCCCGGAGGCGGAGGGCTCGGACTCCGGTCCTCCTCCGGGTCATAGCGACCACCTCGTCGAGGGTGGTAGCCGCGCATCTCAGCTTCGCGCCAAGTGCCATGGGCTGGATCACGTCTGCGCGCGTCAAGAAGTATGCGCGCATCCCGCACGGGCCCCACGCGGTCCTTGATGGGAGGCAGGTTGCGGCCGCCCGATCCGCGCGTCGGCTGCGCTACGGACACCTCCTTGTCGTCATGGCGATCGGCGGAGCGTTGCAAGGCGCCCAGAGCACGCTGTCGGGACAGCGAGCTCTCGGCTTGCTGCTCCGCCGCCACCTCGAGTAGCCGCAGAAGCTCTTTGCGCCTCCGCTCGTCCTCCGGAGTCGCAGGTTGCGGGAGGTCTCGCGCGAGGGCCGCTGCCGCCGCCAGATTTTGGCTGGCTCGCGGGAGGTGAAGCGGGGTGCCCGCGATGTCATGCACGATGCGGTGCTGCACATCGCGCGCTATGGTGCGGGCGCGCCCCGCTGGGGCACGCCTCTGGGCAATCGCCTGCTCCAGGAGCTGACGCTCCCGCTCGATGCCGCACTCCATGTCGGCGAGCTCCCGCCTCCGCGCGAGCAGCTGCTCCAACGCTGGCGGGTCCTGTGGTGAGGGTGTAGCGCCCCCTACCACAGGCACTGGGCGCGGGTTCGGGCCTCCATCGCCGGATGGCTCGTTCCCGTCATCACCTTCCCCATCGCTGGGGTCAGCGATATCTCTGTCCCGAATCTCGGCCATGAGACACTCGCGGGACGGATCAAATGTGAGTGCGTCGAAGCACTCAGCAAGGAGGTCCTCGACAGAGTCGCGGTCCTGGGTATCGGCGGGCTCCGCGCCCACAGATACGGATGTGCCAACGGCGGGACCGGGAGGTCCCGTCCGGCTAGGAGGGAAGCGGCACGCGAGCTCGTGCTCCAGTGCCTCCATAGACTCCCGCAGCCGAGGCGGCAGGAAGGCTCGACGCTCCCAGGCCTCGTAGCCAGGTGGAAGCGGTGGTCCCTCAACAAGGCAGTTGTTGAGGAGTGCCAGCGCGTAGAAGATACGCCGGCATTCATCTGGCCGGGGGTTTGCACCGAGGTACGCCTCGATGCGCACGGGCAGTGCTCGAGCCCCCGGGCCACGCGAGAGGTGGACATCCGAGGTGAAGACGCGCAGCGGCTCCGCGCCGGCGCTGCTGCGCATCCGCTGCAGCTCGGCGTGATCCGTCAAGAAGTCCACGTCACCAAAGCGGAAGACACGGTACGGGACCGTGTACGGAGTGTAGAACCGGGAGGAGGGCGCAGCGGAGCGCCTCCGGTCCCTTCCGCGGGCGCTCCCACAGGTCGGGAGACGGCCGCGGGATGCTGGCGGCCACGAGGCCATCAGATGGCGATGCGATCGCAGTCAAGCGCGCGGAGGTCCCCTACCTGGCGCGCCAACTGTCGGCGTTCAGTAACCGGCCGACGAGTAGATTTGTGCGCAGCTCGACGGCGATCAGAATGTTTGCGTTTGACACAGTGGGTTATACTGGTTCAGGCCAGAAAAGCCCTACGTCCAGTTCGTGGTTTTGCTCGTGTTGCTCGTAGTAGGGGTTACAAGCTGTGGTGAGAGAGGGATTCGCTCCCAAGTCTCTGTTTTCTGCGTTGTGTGTGTGCGTGTGTGTGTGAAAAGAGCTTTCTGCAAGCCAAAAGAACTCTCCTCTTTCCTCCTGGGCCCAATCCTCCCTTTTATACGACAAGGGAGAACGGTACAGATGGAGGAAAGAAGAATAAGAAAAGGAAGTAAGGATAAGTGGAAAGGCGGTGGAGATGGAGTCGGACCGTCTTCGCTGGTTCCGGTGTCTTCCGCCGCAATCTTCGCGCCAGGTAGTGTGACGATGTCATCCGTGTCTTGTCTGGGCGCTGTGGAGCGCCCATTCCCCGATCCGCACTGTTATTCACTGTTGGCGCGCTGTAGGTACCTGTGGAGTTGGGTGACGGTCATTCCGCGCACAGTTACCACTGTGTAACGTACTTGATGCATGCATTCGCCGTTCCACGCCTGATCGACGCCACGCCCCCACTCCGCCGTACGTCAGGCATAGTGCACTTTCGCACCGTCCAGGAGTGGATATGGAGCGTCTTCTTATCCGAATCTGGCCGGCCGTACTCCTGAGTTTGACCAATGCATCCATGCCGCTCCCGAGCTCGCTTCCCAGCCGGAGTGGTCGGGTTTGCTTCGGGTCGAGGCCCTCCGCCGATCCCGACCACTGCCGGGGCATACGGACGGCGAACGGCGGCTGGCCGGCGTTTGGTCGGAGGTGCCGCTCGACTCAGTGGCGCCCGACTCCCGCCGCGGGGAGTCGGGTTCGTTGCCACATCCGAGCCGAGCTCTTTCAATGCTGGACCAATCGCAATCCTGGGTGGGGGGCCGTGCCCATGCGGCCATGTGTGCCCAGGCCTTTTGCAGGCCGTGAGGAACGGAGGTTTTGTGGGCCAAAGGCCATTGTTGCGCCCTCCGCCCGACTGGGCCACCATACGGGCGCAGCTTTCTGTCATTTAGCTATATACAAGGCCTCCGGGTCTCAGTCAACTTCCATGCTTTTGCTACTCCGTATGTATACTGTATTGGGTACCTAGAAAATGGGTACCCGACAGTATTCTTCAAATTTTTATTGTTGCAAACCTTTTTCGAGTGGTTTTGAAAGAATTGTACAGGTTTAAAACGAAATTTGTGCCTTTGACAATAAGGACTTTACACTTTGCAAGGACCTGACATGTTGCTCTTGTATTTGATCTGGCATACCTAGCTCTGTGTGTGTGTGTGTGCGCGCGCGCGCGCGCGTGCGCAACCTCTTTATGATAGTAGATAGAGTATACACATCACTACGAGCTGACTCACTTGGAATTCCTTGGCTTGGCTCGATGGCGTGTCAGTCCATGTGAGATAAGCCGAGGGAGATCCATGCAGATTGATGTTGACCAGGCTTTGCGACTCCGGTTGTTCTCAAGTGCCCGGGGTATTGTCAAAACTCCAAAAACCCATAGTTGTTTGTAGCATGATCTAAAGTCACTAGGATCAAAGACTTGATGTTGGTCACACACACAGCTGGAGCATGAAGTGCCAAGGTTGCTGCTTCATTGGCGAGGATGAAGGCACGCTCTTCAGCATCGCGATCCTCATCTTCCTTATGGTTGCATTTAGCTTCCCCGCAAGCACGACGCTTGTCTTCTTTAGCATGACAGCATTCGGCTTACATGCATATGTTGAAGGCACTCACGTTCCTCGTCAACATATTCCGTCAGGCAGGAGGACCAGTAGACGACAAGCACAGCCTGGAGACAAAGACTACCAATGGTTGAAGACTCCAGCCAAAAAAAAAGCAAAAACCGGCTGTACGTGGGCCGTTTTAAGATTTCTGCGACATACAAAAGTGGAATACATTGCGGCTAGACACACATGTGTAGAGACCGTATAATGTATATCCAATCCGTGTATTCCTTCATGTGTATACACCGTATGATCGTAGTCATAGATCAACTTGTGGGAGTAGAGTTGTAACGCCCTGAAAATTCACCCTGAAAATTTAAATACAAATCGAAACTGTAATCGGAAGTTTTCAAAACTTTTCAAAACCTTTCCCCTCTCGCTTTTCCGTTCTGGGCCGTTTCCAGCCCAACTTTCCGTTTCCCTCCTTTCTTTTCCGGCCCAACCTCCATCTGCACGACCTATCCCATCGCTCTGTACTGTCCAGCAGCTAGTCGACACACTGACTGGCCGCTTTTCTCGCTGAGCGCTTGCGTCCCGTCGCTCCAAAGCCGCACGCCAATGCCGGCCGTACCCACTTGCCTGCTCGCGCACGCCGCTTCACTCCACACCTCGCCCTGTGCCGTTGCCGCTTCCGTCTCATCGCTCTGCCCCAGCCACGCCACAACGCGACGCACCGACTACCCGCTTTCCCCGCTGCTCGCTCGAGTCTCTTCACCATAACCCGCACGCCGACGCCGCTGCCGCTCCCATCCCGTCGCTCTGCGCCGGCCACGCCACATCGCGACGCACCGCCCACGCTCTGCTCTGCCTCCACGGTCGCATCGCACAGCCGTGAAGACCCGAGCACAGCAACGCCGTCACCTCAGCGCCACCGCCCCGGCGTCCCTCGCACGCCTCGCCTCTCCCTCCTCCGGGCTATAAATAGCCTTCATCGTGTGCTCCCCCGCCACCGCACTGCCCCGGCTCTGCAGCAGGTGAGCTTCTTCTTCCTCCTCTCTCTGTTTCTCCGCCCAACGGCGCGCCGCCCGTCGATTCCCCCTCACCGGCGCCACCTAGCCTCGGCCGAGCTGCCTTCAAACATCCCCAGCACCACCTCCACCTCCCCATCCCGCTCAAGCGCCATCTCCCTCGCCCAATCGAGCTTCCCCGAGCAGGCATGGCCGCCACGACCACTCACCGGCGCTGCAGCCGTTCCCCTCAACCAATCCCCAAATTTTCTTCTCAAATGGAACCGTCGTGGACTCCTCCTTCGATTCCCCCACTCCCTGGCCGCCCTCCTCTCCTTCCCCATGCCGGATTTGGGAGCTCTTGGAGCTGTCAATGGTGTTCTGAACAGAGGAGCTCCATCTTCTTCTCTGTATCGATCCCCATTCTCTCTGCTCCCGATCTATTTTTCTCTTGGGCCGGCAACGTGGGCACCAGCAGCCACCAACACTTGTGGCCCACTTGTTCTCCCGCAGGCCCAACTCCTCATAGGCTAACAGGCCTTTCTCTTGTGAATCGGGTGAACCAAATGCAAGCAGCAGCCAGCCCGCGTAGCATGTCCAGTTACTCCTTTTTCGTTTTTATTTTCGGAATAAACCAAACAGCCTGCATTGTAAAATTGATATCTCCCTCGTCCGAGCTCCGATTGACCCGATTCTTCCTCCTAAATTCATCTAAAATTTAGCTCTATCCATTCCTATCAGTTTCATCTTTTGCAGAGCTCATCTTCTATTTCTTTTGTATTTATTAGTTTGTTTGCTTGTTTGCCGGCCGTTTAGCTAACGGAGAGAACGAGTACGAGGAGGAGGAGGAGCAGGAACCAGGAGCCGAAGACTTCGAGCAGGAGCTTCCCGAGGACGTCAACGAAGGCAAGTCACAATCCGTTTTCCCTTTGATCATACTGCTCCTATGTTTTATAAACACAACCCGTAGCAGCCGTTTTATTGCATGAAATGATTGCCCTGATGTTTGCAAAACCTTTGTGTAGTATGACCAAGACCACTGAGCCTTATATTACCTGTCCTAAATTATTCCCTGTTAAACCTAGGATATCCATGTATGATAATATTTACGCATGGATGATTTCCTTGTTATAGAAATGCTTAGGACTGTGTATCACTAAGTGCTCTACTTATATCTAGATTTTGCAAATGTGAAAACCGTGATTGGTGTTGTGTGGTAGTAGTAAGGTTGGGTGATAACTTAAGAAAGATGAATGAATGAACTTGGGTTAGAGCTGAGGTGATCCTGATGATATTTATGGAAGATTAAGCGTCGCCTCTGTGGTGTGCTTATGACAAGTGATATGGGAGATGAATGCCGCCTCTGTGGTGGGTTCATATATGTGGAGATGATTGCCTTGGCTCATATAAGGACCGAGTTGCTTGTGACATCCTACCTAGCCGTTTATTCAGTGCGACCACACTACCGTGTATGCGGCACGCTTAGTCTAAACCCCGCCAGCTAGTCTGTTAATCGCCTGGAGGCTGGAGATGCAATGGGAGCCCATGGAGCAGGTGGACGTGATGCAGACGTGTGCGACCCGGTCGAGGCCTAGATCAGAGGCTAGACCCCTGGATAACTCCCATGGCGATTAGTCGGGACGATGCTGTGATGGGTAATGGCTTTGTGAGTCTTCACACCACCCGCGCAGTGGCTTGTGATGCACTCAGATTGTGGTACAGCGTACAACCTCTGCAGAGTGTTAAAATCTATTCGAATAGCCGAGTCCACGGTCACGGACATGGCTTTGGTTCGGTCCAAGAACTAGCTGGGGTGGGTGCTTATCTCCTTGATGCGTGAGTTGTTTTGAGAATAGGTCCGGCCTTCCGCCGAAGGTTGTCGTGGACGGGGTGTCCGGCAACGTAAAACTTGACCAACCCCTTAATATCTTAATTTGATGCTTTTGCTAAAATGCTTTATAAACTGAACCCCTGCATGTGTAAAATTTGCTTTATTGCAATGTTAAACCTGATGGCCTTTACCTTGCTACCGCCAAATGCATATATTTATCCATTGATGGTAGGTAAGGGTTGCGACTTGCTGAGTACTTTTGTACTCATTCTTGCTTGCTGATTACAGAGGAAGATCCAGACTTCGTCGACGCCGACGGTGAGGAAGACGATTAAGCTTGGTCTCGTCCGCACCCGAGTTGCCTGTGGCATTAGTCTACCGCTAGTTGCTTCCGCTATGGTTGAGGACCTAGATGTTATCATCGGGGTCTGGCTTGTACTTGCTGTTTGTTATCTTTTAATATTCTTGTTGCTTATCGATCGACCCTAGCCAGGTCGCGACTTGTATATCACCTGTTGTAAGACTTGATTGTACCAGCGACTGATCCAGGGACTGGTATAATAAAGTGTTTTAGCTCCTAGGATAACCGGGGTGCTTCAAGAGTATATGTGCCATGACCAAAGCATGACACATGCATCGGGTCAATGCGATGCTTTCATTCTCATATGTCCATCAGGTGCCTGCGAGCACTTGAAATCCATAGAGCACCTAGAACAGTTGTAAAGTGGGCGATGAAGAGTTGAAACTATCTCCCTAAACTTGGATCCACCATTTTCTAACCCTAGTGCCATGGTATGCAAACAGTGGCGGAGCTAGAATTTCTCGAAGAGGGGTGCGACACTGTAATTTAGGCCGCTTGATCTTTGTTTACATAGCCTTATGGGTGCATGATGATGAGTTAAGGGGGTGCATGTGTGGTGAATATGGTGCAGATATAGCACTGAAAGTTTCTAAAGGCCTGGGTGCGGCGGCACCCAGAGCTATACATATAGCACAACAACAATCGGCTAGTAGCAGCAAACATAGCCATCTGCCGTTACGCTTGTGAAGCCACAAATAAACGTTGTAGCGGCGGGCTAAAATAACGAGTCACCCGCCACTACAAACCAACTGGAAAAAAAAGCACCCGGACCCACATCGGGTCCATCCATGCTGTCGAAGTCACCGACGAGGTCCAGCAGCGCCACCGTGCCATCGGACTCTGCTGTGTCGCGTTGCCGTTGAGGTCTGCCACTACTCGGTGTCGAGGTTCCAAGCCGCCGTACCGTCGAGCTCTACCGTGCCACCTTGTCGTCGAGGTCCTGTCACGCCTCCTTGCAGTCGAGCTCCGCCACCACTCGTCGTCGAGGAAGCCATGCCATCAAGGTTCCACGTTGTGGTTCGCCGTCGCTCGATCGCCGTCGAGGAGCCCTGCACGGACCTAAACCCAATGGCCCAAACACATGATGGATCTACACACATGCAAGGACGAATCATACGTGAATCACACCTGCAAAAAAATTATCAAGGAATCACAAATCTATGTATATCGACGCCGGCCGGGAACAAATCATGAACAGAGGTCGGATCCACGCCAGCTAAGAAATGGGAAACCACATGGCTCACCTCCATCTTGGCAACCAGTTCTCGACGCGCTCCGTGCGTCCTCTGTCGCGCCCTTCAGCTGGTTCCTGGAGAGCAGAAACGAAAACACATCAATCACCAAACCTTTGGAAATGCAGCATTAACAGCAAAATGGAATATAAAATCATTCAAATCTATTACACTAGACCCTAAATCATCGTGGAAACAGCACCCTAAATCAATGGGGAAATGGAACCAGAGTATTCAATCAAAATCGATTCGCCTCTAGGCAAAACCGCATCACCTTCGAACGGGAGGACGAAAGGAGAAGTAACGAACCCACAAATCGCATGCGCATGAGCGGTTGCCAAACTTCGAATCCCCGAACCCAAAACATGATAATCCAATCAGGCCACCTCGCCTTGAGGCCGCCGCTCTGCCGTCGTGCCTTGAGGAAGAGGATAGGAGATGGTTGTGCGACGGCTGTGGAGAGGAGAGGAAAGGAGAAGGGTGCTTGGCGGCTTAGGGTTTGATGGTTTTATATGGCCAGATGAGATATTGGGCCGGACTAGGTTGCGGATAGTACAGTAGCGGCGGGCTGTAATGTGGAACCGCGGCTACATAAAAAAAATTGTTATTGCAACCCAGTCCGCCGCTATTGTACTATTCTTGTCATCCTACTTATGCAAGGCAACTTGATGAAGGTATTCTTCAAATTGTTATTTCAGACTTTTTTTGAGTGATTTTCAAGGAATTGTAGGGGGAATGTTTGTGTCTTTGACATTAAGGACTTTACACTTTGCAAGGACATGACATCTTTCTCTTGTATTTGATTTGGCATACCTAGCTCTGTGTGTGTCTGTGTGTGTGAGGAATCTCTTTATGATATAGTAGACAGCAGATGCATCCCTATGAGCTGGCCCACTTGGAATTCCATGGCTTGGCTCGATGGCGTGTCAGTTCACATAAGATAAGTCCAGGGAGATCCAAGTTGGTTGATCTTGACCAGGCTTCTTCGACTCCGATTGTTCCCTCGTGTCCGGGTTATTGTCAAAACTCCATAAATGTATGTGGTTGCTCTTTTTGGAACGTTTGGTGATCAAATTTGGTGAATTGTCACTGAAATCCTAAATCATGTTATCGCACAACAATCTAAAGAGGAAATGGCATAAATGTATGTGGTTGCTCCTTTTGGAACGTCTGGTGATCAAATTTGGTGCATTGTCACTGAAATAAAAAATCATGGTAGTGCACCGACAACCGAAAGAGGAAACAACATATATAAACGTATGTGGTTGCTGCTTTTGGAACTTCTGGTGATCAAATTTGGTGCACTGTCATGCATTGAAATCAAAAATCATGTTATCAGACCGACAATTTAAATAGGAAACGATATATTCGTATTTGGTTGCTCTTTTTGGAAGGTCTCGTGATCAAAATTGGTGCACTATATTGTCACTAAAATCCAAAATCATGTTATCCCACCGACAATCTAAAGAGGAAACGACATAAACGTATGCGGTTGCTCCTTAGGAACATTCAGTGATCAAATTTCATGCCTTGTCATTGAAATCCAAAATCATGTTAACTAGCGCATAGACAATCTAAAGAGCATAAGCTCGTGTGGTTGCTCCATTAATCTGGACCATCTTGTGGTAGGCACAAGTCATGATCACTAGTGGATTGGAACATTGGTTCATTTGAATGCTTCTTTTTTTGTTGTCTAGAGATGCCATGTACATCCATGTCATCTTACCTATGCAAGTCCACGACGAACATATTCTTCAAATTGTTATTGCTGACTTTTTTTAGTGGTTTTCAAGGAAATGTAGGGGTTAAAATGAAGTTTGTGTCTTTGGCATTAAGGACTTTACACTTTGCAAGGACCTGACATGTTGCTCTTGCATTTGATGTGGCATACCTAGCTATGACTATTGTTATGCCTTGCCTTTTTGGGATTTATATGTAGATATATGCGTGTTTGCAAGGGAATCATGGACACATTAGCGGGTTCATGACCCCCTCTACCCTCAGCTAGCTCTGTCACTTATCCTTTACCACGTTTATGTAGGAGTACAAGTAAGTTCAGGAAGTTTATATATTAACTCATTGCGAGTAACAAATAAACAATCATGTTGTACTTGTATATAGGTATATGTCAGTGCACATCCATGTCTCCAATACATGGTTATGGTTTGTCGAGCATACAAGTCATATGTATTTTTGGAGTTTCGTAGAAGTAACATTGATATTTCAAATGAGTCTCCAATTAGTAAATACAAGATACGGCGGGACGAACTGAATGTTCGACCACAAAGTAGCGGTTCCTTTTTTCAAATACAACATCTTGCATACTTGCATCGACAAAGGCAACCAATACCTGACTACAACTTTAATAATAGTAAATACAAGGAAACCAGAGTTGGCCTAGAGGTGTTAAAATCCTGCTATATATAGAAATCCCAACAGAGCTGGAATTTGTTTTTTTTTTAGAGGAACGACATATATTGTTGTTGTTTTTTTTTAGGAGAACGACATGTGTTGTTTGCTCATAATGTTTACCACTGGACCTAAAACAGATCAGGCCGGCCCTTTTTTGCAGCCCACGTGAAGATGAGGAAGGTTTCGTCGAGGGATCGAATTCCGACCTGAGCAGGCACACCGGTGCCTGCATCGGAATCCGCCATGCACAAACCGTCGTGTCTTCGCCCACAACCCTTCACTGCGAGAATGCCGGCTACTCCTGGACCAGTTCGCCACCGACGTACGGTCTCTTCGGCGGTGCACCGGCCGTCAAGTGCGACGACGCCGGTGAGTAGCTCGCTGACGCTGTACTACCGATCGAGCTCCTCTTTTTGGCGGGCCGGACACCCCCGCAGCATCGACCATCAAGTCGATCGTCTCCTTCGAATTAAGGTTCTGGCGAGTGCGTAAAGACCGGCACATGGCGTTGCTAGTGCGGCGCTAACGCGAGAGCCAGCTCGTCAGGTCAGGCTTATTTATGCGCCGATCTTAACTAAGAGCATCGCGTCACAAGGCTCGTAGCTTCAGGAGTGATGCTTTGCTTGCTCGTCCCCGTGTCTTGTGACAGCCAGGCCAGGCGATCCTTATTATGGGATAATATACCCTTTCGGCCCCAGTGTCAGTGGCAGAGACATCGATCTTACTGCAGTCTGCGAGCACCATCAGACGATCACTTCACCTGTGGTTATCTGGTTGACCTGCTGTCCTTCTAAGATCAGAGTCTGTGACGAGCAAGTAGCTAGCAGAGGAAGGAATTGTGGGGAGTGCAGAAGTTTGAGGAGCTCGAGCAGGGGCAGTGGGCTAGCTGCAACTCCAGCTGGCCCGTATATACCTTCATTAAGCAACAATGAAGTCCATTTACTAAAAGGCTGTATCCAATTGAAGTCCCATTTACTATGTAACCAGATCATACATTCACCCCCTTTATTAGCCTCGGCTCGGTAATTTGTTCCTTTTTGAAATTGAGTGACTCGCATATACAGAAATAGTTTTTACTACATGAAGAAGCAAAAAATAAATTGCACAAATGAACCTTGAATAGTGCCTAACTGCCTATGTGAGTTTGAAAACAAAATCCTCATTTTTCATTGCCCGCAGAATTCTGGAGCACCATTGGTGTTCACATGCCAACTTCCGTCATTTGGTCCTCTGATATACATCAAGGCCTCTATTTTTTCCTCAGTACGTAAACCAAGAATTCTTTGACATATACAAGAAAAGGTTTGTCAATTGTCGGCCATCATCCAATCTTCATCAGATCTGAAGCAAATATTGATTTTCACTGGCTGAAAGTCAGCACATACCGTTTAGAAAACTAAAACATTAATAAGCAATGTGTTGCTTATGATCGCAAAATAACAAGTCCCAGAAACTATTGTGCGAGTAAGATAGCAATTTCTGAGATAACTAAAAAGAAATGGGAATGGGAAATTAGAAATCATGCTCTCAAGCTGAGATCGATGCAGGATTAATTATCACAGGCCCATGTAAATACATGGACCATATTCTACTCATAAATAAACATATGAATTGCCCAACAAATTTGCAAGCTGTCTACACTGGCGTAGTCACTACGCACAACAGTTTTGCTGAGTTGTGATTGCAGCCACACGGCTTGATTTATGCTGATAAACTCTTAACCAATTTCTCATGCCATGATGCGTCCATGCCGTGGATCGATTTTCTTTTCCTCAATGTCCATCGTCAGTCCTCTTCATCAGATACGGCGTACCAGCCTGAGCCAATTGTCCAAGTGCTAACAAAACCATTCAGTTCCTAGTACTTGTAGCAAGCTGGCATAAACGATCGATGTGCCGCCGATGGAAAGATCGAACAGATCGACCGGCGGCATAGGAGCTGACCCTAGCCACGGTACCAGGCAACAACTCTTATTCATGGGCACTTATTATTGTAAGCATTCCATGTCGAATTCTTTTCTCCGGGCACTATATGGCCTTCAATTGCGATGAGATTACGAGCTGATCTTTTAGCTCGGGTGAGTAGTGGTTGGTCGACCTTGATTGCGTTGCACCCCAATGACAAGGATGGATGCCACTCTCCCCGTTGTTGGGCATACTTCATCACAGCTGCACACATGAATGCTGAGTGCAATGCTTCAGGAGCATTGCGAAGATATATGTGAACGACCGACCGGTGATGCTTCATGCGCTGTTCAGTTCAGCTAGTAACACAACACTGTCGCTCGGATGTTGAGTGCAGCCTGGCCGTAGCATCACTGCATCACTGTCGTAAGTACCGCCTAAAAGTAGGCTGCTATAGCTTGACAGATGTATGGCATCCAGTAGTAAAGAGGGCCACTGCATGCAACAACGCAACGCTGAATTGGAACCAATCACCTTCTGGTCCGGTACGTGTCCTGATGTCCTCTCTCTCTCTCTCTCTCTCTCTCTCTCTGGATCGATGACCGCTGAACTGCCGGGTGATCTGATCTTACCAGAGGCCATTAGATGAGATGATGGACAAGCTAAACACATGCTTGAATTGATCTGTCTACAGCAAACTGCTTATGCCTTTATGTCTATAAACTTTTAAGCAAACTAAAATCATTTCCTCTTCTGTTGCACTGCTGCTTGGTGTAGCTGATTGTTGACTCGTACAGTGCCCTAGCAGAAGTGGAGAGCATGGCGTCCACGGGCCGGGGGCTCCATCGGTGGATCGGAGCGCCTACTATACGCCATGGCATCTGCCGGCATTTACGTGTCTGGCTGGCCTGAAGCAGAGCGCTTCAATTCGATGGATTCCTTTGGCAACAATGCATTCAAGCGACAAGGTTGGCATGAACTGTGAGGTTTCATGCCTCACCCTGACAGAATCCTTCTTATTGCACTCAACTGTCTCCAATTACTCGGGCATTTATGCGGTTTAAAAGCGAGTTAATCCGCAATAGTCTCCCCTTTCAATGACCCTAGCTAACCGCCCCCGGCCAGCATCTTCCTTCCTTCTCCCACTGCGGTGTGCTGGGCGGTCGATGATCAGCAACTCAAAATACTCACCGCGCGCCTTATCTCGCTTCGTTATCTCCGTGGAATTGAACCTCTCGCAGTACAGTCACGGTTCTTTCCCTGACCCAGGCAACCATGTGGCAGGTCAAGGCGTCAAGCCCTCGCTCTCCTCAGCCTTGCTCCATTTTTTTCTGAAAGATCAGATTCTGCTGACGAAGTTGTTTAAGGTTTCTACATCCTAATACGCCGGTCAAATTTGTACTACTACGTCGTTAGATAGATAGATTAATCGATCAGCCTTAACATTGCCTGCGCGAATCAGTAGGAGAGACGATTGATTAGGTTGCCAGAGATAAATTAACATCGCCTTCACATTACATTACTGCGATCTCACGGTTCATGTGCGGGGGCGATAAATTAACGAGGAGCTACCAGCTGTAGCAGGCCTGCCGTCTCGTCCTTATGAATGACGACGACGACGAGAGATGCGCGCGCCCGCAGGTCTGGTCATCACCCACCGCTTTTCCGCGCGTCGCCTCGCTGCAGCGTATTTACTCGGCGTTTCAAGGCGCAAGGACAGGTGCATTACGCTCGATCGATAGAATCAATCTCCGAGACAAAATCTTAAACCTTAGCAGTACTGACGGCCCGTACAAGGCCACATCACATTCACCAGAACACACACGCTACGACTACATGCACCTCTGCACCTGCAGGTCACACACGTTGGGGAGGGACGCGGAATTATTACCTAGACCCGTTCCATTGGCACACACGCAACGCACACATCCTGCAGCCGTTGCAGCAGGTCACTAGCTACTCCTTCTCCCCCTGGTCCATGGAAGAAACGGGTCTACGCAATAATTCCCTGATGATGATGATGATCAACTCGGACACGAACACAAGAACACGAACGCAACGACGGTCGACTGATCGATAATAAGCTAGTGGTAGAAGAACTTGCTAGCCATGGCGAAGTCATGCATGGTACCACCCATGGCCGGCCGGCGTGAATGATCAGGCCGGCCGGAGACGGTCATCGATCAGCCGCGGCGGCCCTTGGTCTTGGCGCCGGCGCCGGCGTCGTTGAAGTCGAGGAGGACGGTGCTGTGACACTTGGGGCACCGGGGGTCCTCCCGCGACAGCATCACGTACATCATGCACCGGGGGCACCCCGCCAGGATCATCGGCGCGCCGCCGCCGCCGCCGACGCCACCGGCCTCCGGGCTGCCCTCCGACGACACGCACGAGCTCGGCGGCGACGCGGTCGACGACGACGACGACGAGAGCCTCCTCGGCGAGCCAGCGCCGCCGACGCCATGGCCGCCGGGGTTTGCCGACGGGCCCCCCGCGCCACCGCGAGACGACCGCGACAGGCTCAGACGCAGCTCCTGCAGCTTGGACACCTTGCCATTGTTCCTGCTCATCTTGCTCTCCGACGAACCTCTTCACCACTGCACAGTACTACTACTAGCTAATTAAGCTTGTGTGGAGTAGTGGGAGCTGAAGCTAGATAGCTACTCGCACGCGCGTACTGGCGCTGTTGGATCCAGTGGAACCGAGCTCCCGTGCCGGGGTATTTGTGGTGCGGCGGTGCAACGCCGGTTTGCGTTATATAATGAGAAGGGGGCGGGCGATACGCGCGTCGAGGTGGAGGAGGTGATGGTTTTCTTTATTGCCATGAGCAGCAGCATTTAAACCCCTGTTGCTTCCCTCCCGCCCTACCGCACTCCATGCGTCCTGAATTCCGCCTCCCCTGATGCGTGCGCGCGCGGGCTCTTCTCTTCTCTTTCATGTGGTTGGCGATTAAATGTATTAGTAATTGGATTGCGAAATTGGATGGAGAATTAAGGGATTCTCAAATGAACTTTGTGGGTGCGATTATGGCCAGTTGGAGAGCTAGTGGTAGCTAGCTAGTACTAGTACCTCTCTCGTCGTTTTGGAGCGTATGTACGGATTGCAGGTTAATGAGACAGCTACGTACCTTAATGCTAGTGTCTGTCCTCAGCGAAAAGTAATTTTAATTTCAGGGCACGTATAATTAATGGCATGTGCTGTGGAGAGACATCGCTCTCATATCAAAAGGGGAAAAAAAAAGTTGTGCGAGTGAAAATGGTACGGAGAGTTTGCACAGAGGGACGCAGATGTGCACCTGGAACATATAGGATACTCCCTCTGTTTTTAATATATGACGCCGTTGATTTTTTTGTTGATCTTTGACCAACAATATAGTTAAATATTTACTTTTTGAATGTGAAATGAATATCATTAGATTCATCATCAAAAGCATTTTAAAGTTAACTTATACACTTAGCTATTTATACAAATATTTTGAATAAGACGAACGGTCAAAGATAATGAAAAAAGTCAACGGCGTCATATATTAAAAAACGGATGGAGTATGTATTTTTGTGCTAGCTTACACTTGGAATTCTGCCTATGTTTTAATTCAATTTTCCTGCCTATACAAGTGTGGGATCAATTTTCAATGCTCAACAACCCCAGTGAGCTTACACACAAAAAAAAAGGAAAAAAAATGAGCATGGCAAACATTGGAAAACAACGTAATACACACTAGCGATGTGCCTTTCTTATTCCTTTATTCCCAATTTTGTGACTACTAGTAGTAGTATTCAAGGGTCTCCAGCTCCAAACCAAGGAAGAATGGTGGAGCCATCACAAGGACTCCGTACAATTCGGAGGAATGCAGGTGTTTTGGTTGCCCCATCTCTTGGCGACATGAACTTGGAGTTGCAATTCAGGTCTAGCTGATGTCGTCTCTTCTAGACATTCATAGGTAACCCTCGCAAAAAAAAAAAAAAGACATTCATAGGTAAATATGTATGCATAAGTGAGCTTACGGGTAAGAGACAAACAACATGATTGCACTTTTGTTGTTTTATACTGAAGAACTTCCAATCAGCTCCTTCTTCACAACACTGCACAGCATTTCATTGGGTACGTGGAATTGCATCGAATCAAAATACACGTGCATCCCCTTATTACTACACATGGGTGTGAATAATTACGCCGGTGTGATCGTCGTAGCTTACTCCGCGCCGACGTTTTTATAATCGCCATACGTTTGTCGTTATCAGTGAGAAGTACACAGCACAGCACAGCACAGCACAGCACGTCCCCGGTACGCACTCCCGGCTGCTGACTTAATCATATACCTACAAAACGTTGACGATCTTAGAAATTATGGCGTGGCGATCATGCCGCACGACTTCAGATTTTAACAAAAGACTCTAGGCTTTTGAAAAGAAGGAAACTGTTGTTGAGCTCCGCACATATACAGTCAGGTCCACGTCCAACGTACATGAGACCAACGTACATGAGATTGGACAGTAGTAACTACAGAGTGCAACAGATTCCAAGTTGGAGTCTAATTTGGACGCTATGGTACATACCTCTTCGTATAATATGCCCACTAGCTAGAAGCGTACGAGATACACATAAACTAGATTACCATACGGCCGCCAAGCACCTGCATATGTATGATCGAGTTAATGACATGCGTACAAAGCAAAGTCAACTTTCGAGAAGTCCTAGCGCAGGTGTACCATTTAGATCTACGCCGAGACTAGAAATCTAGAGTATACTCTGTTTTTTGCGAATGGACTAGAATATACTCTATGCATATGTTAATCGAAATTAAGGTTTCTTAGCGAGTCAAAGCTTGTTTCTCCACGGAGGGCCGCCTATTAAGTCAGTTAAGGGATTGACTTCCGAATTTGCTTAACTGGGTACCTCCGAAAAGTTTCGAGATCAACTGGGCGTGTGGACGGCATGTGTGTTTATTCTACATTGGAGATTCGGTGCGAGATTCCATCGGAACTGCTACAATACCTGGCAGCTCGCTGTAGACAACGGCCCAAATTGGGAAAAAAAAAGAGATTAGGTGCCGAACGTCCTCAAAGGGCATCTGTGCCGCCCGGCCCGCCCCCGTCGTCGATGCCTGCCACGTGGAGATCGTGAGCGATCGGAAGGGACCAGACGATAGGCTTGGCATCGTAGACTCATCGCGGCGGCTAGCTAGCTCCCAGAAAGGAGGGAAATTGGATAACCGACGACACGACGTCGGCTCGGAGGCTCGGCTTCACAACGCCGCACGCCAGAAAGGTAAAATGAAAATGAAAACAAGCTAAGTGCCCTACTGCCCTAGATGCCGACGTGCGACGGCGGCGCTGTTCTGGAACCATGGATGGAAAACACTCACCCGCCAGCTGACGTGAGAGCCGGCGAGACCACGTCGTCTGTCGAGACCTCCGTTCTCAACACCATGCCGAGACACTGCTACAGCCTACTCACTCTGGTTTTAAATTATTAACGCCGTTGACTTTTTTCGTTATGTTTGACCATTCGTTTTATTCAAAAAGTTTAAAAAATTATCATATATTTTGTTATGATTTGTTTATCATTAAAAAAAGTTAAAATATATCTTGTAACTTTGCATGTTTAAACTAATATTTTGAATAAGACAAAATAGTCAAATGTAGCGAAAAAATTCAATAACGTTAACAATTTAAAACCGAAAGGAGTAATTAACCTCGCCATCGATCAGGATGCGGCGGATGAGTGCTGACCCAGCGCATGTACCGTGGCGCATATTTGCTTACTGCACGGGACCAGAAGAAGGTGGACGAGCCGACGTAGAAGCTGAAGTTGTGGTTCCAGTACGTCTTTCCAGGCAAGGCTGGCAGAACGAACTGAAGATGTTTTTTGTGGCTTGCTTTCAGTGCTGTAATCGTAAGCTAGCTAGAAACCGGAAACCCCCGGAACGCTTCAAAGTGGAGTGCGATAATCTTGTTCTTAAAGGTACCTGTAACGATGTACGGGGAAGAATTTTCTGCTCGTTTAGTTCATGTCGGGTGTGAGGCGCGTGCCTACGAACAGGTGCCGTCGTCACATCCGCGTCGAACGACAGTTTGGAATTTGCCCATTTCTCAGGAAGAAGCATCGAGCGGTATCATGGGCCGAATTCAGCTCCTCCTACTTATTAGTACATTTTCCAAGTGAAGCCCGTAAGGCCAGACAAATTCAGCCCAAGCGTTAAACAATCTAAATTCAGATATTCCTGCAAATCAGTGTATCTCAAGCTGCATCATAATGACTGAGGTGATTATATGGGACTGCCACTGCAAGGAACCGTACGAGGGCTCTGCTGATATAATGCTACTATTGCGCAGCGTGTTTCTGGTGTAACCTGCTCGACTAGATGATGGGTGAGTGCCGCAAGATTAGGATCGGCGGTGGGTCGATGTTTGCACCTTTGCACCCAAGTTTTCTCCTCCCATATCCCACCCTTCGCCAGTGCAGAGCGTACTGTAGTTCTTACGATTGCGAGTAATCTGGACAAATTTACCGGCTGATGGAAGATAAACTGTTGTAGCTACGAGTCAACCATACTGAGTAGGTTGTGTCTTTCAAAAAAAAAATACTGGGTAGGTTGTGGATAAAGCTCGGATTGGTGATCCGTGATGCAAATTAGGTATCTGTGCTGAATTGGGGCGTAATGTATGCTATTAATAATCCAAGTGAATTTTGATGTGAAGCACGCGTCATGTTCCACCTGGACGGTTTTCGGAACGTGCGATGATCCATGGAACATAGAGCACGGTCGGCGGCGCACTGATTTCGGCTGCAGGCCTACGCGAAGGAGAGAGAAGAGAAACTCGTTGGTTCTCAACCGCGTGTTAACGGAGGGCGATTCGTCCGATTCCCGCGTGAGTTTCCTGTCCAAATCCAACTCGGATTCATGGCTCCGACTCCGCGCGGCGTGTGGGATGGAAAGTTGTTGTAGACATCTATAAATCCTTGGCGAAAGGGCCGGTGCGTCCTCGCAGTGTACCGGACACGACCGAAGGACCAGACCAGAGAGCTCGTCAGGACACGGTGCTGATCACAACCGTGCCAACGAATTCGTCAGAACCGAGGAGACCGAGAGCGAGCTAGCTTCAGACATCCAGGGCCTGGCGCGGGCGGGTGGTCGCATCGCGCGCGCGGCGGCGAAGGGCTACGCTGGACGGAGGTTCGTCGCCACGGGCCATGGCGCCGCCAAACAGAGCAGCGTGGTCAAGGACGACCTGGTGGCTTTGGGATACCAGAAGGTGCAGATGTTGATGGCCAACGTCCGCGCCGTTAACGCGAAGTTGGATAGTAAGATTGCATCCGAGGAGGCCTCGCGGCGGCTTGAAAAGAAGATCTTTAGTGCCCTAGGTGCTTGTGTAATAGGCGATATCTTATATAAAGTCTATAAAATAGCTACTGCTAGCAGCAAGCAATGCTAAAAAGTATACTACTAGAAGGATTGTCCACATGTTTAATTCTTTTCCTTTTCTAAATAAAAATGGTGGATATTTTACAGTGTTATATACTTGTATGTTTGTTTCTCAGCAAATTTGGCTTTCTACGTACACTGCTATTCTTCGTGCCTTTTGCTCTTGCACACAACGTTTTTTAACAAAAAAATTATTTTTGGGACAGATACTATCTACTTGCCGCTGGACGCAACGCCTATAATAATACTAGGTTAATTACCTTTTATCTTAGAGAAAAGTTCCCACACGTTAATCATCACCAAAAAAAAAAGGAAAAGGTCTACTTTCACTGAACTTTGAGCTCTTTTTTTTTTTGAAAGAAACTATGAGCTAAATTTTGTCTAACCCCAACTACGATCCCTAACTATTAAAACAGTTCACAATTCAGAATCTAGGTGGTTTTGATGGTGTGGCCCTGGCGCTTCGGTGAATCGGTGGTGATGCTATGGCACATTGGCACGCTTCGGTGGTCAGTGGCCTAGCCTAGCCGAGGCGGCAGCGTTGTCGCTCGGTAGTGAACGGCGACCGCGGCTTCCCGTAAGCTTATCTACATGAGTACCAATATCTAAATCAGAATTTTTTGGTAGCCAAACTCCATCTAACACAGTATAAATAGTTACCAATATCTAAACAAATTTGGTACTAGCTCATGTCTTGTCCTTTGTTGTACTCAATGTGTTGTGCACCCCTCAAGTTAGCTTGAGAACGTGTTTGATCATTGTAACGTCCTCTTCTGCTTAATGAAAAGCATAGCCAGACATATCCTGAAAAAAAAAAACTAGGTGATGGTTCCTCCATCGCCCAAAAACATGAACCATCACTAATTCGGCCAGCCGCTGCAGTATTCAGCCCGCATATATCTACTGAACCACAAGGCCCAAAACTCATCTTGGTTACGACATGGGGTAACCGCCTGAGCCTCCTCCCCTGGCTGCGGTCCAAGACGCTGCTCTTCCCTTCCCGGTCGTTTTTGCCGACGGTTGCCGCTTCATCCTCCTGGGCACGAGTGACAACGGCGGATGCTCGCCTCCTTCGACCGTTGGCGGATGCTCGACAACCCGGGCGCCATCCTCCCCTGGCCACGGCCCAGGAACCACGATGCTTCGTCGATCATGTTTGCGCCGTCTCCTGGCTTGTTGGTTTTCCGTTGGCTCTTTTTTCTTTCAAGCGTCAAGTCGAGCTGGTGCTATGCTGTCGTTCTTCTCAGAGAACGACCCCGTCCGAGCCCACTTGCTGCTTCGTCCGATCTCCATGCGTTCGCAATCGAGATGGGGTCCACAAAGTGCTCGTATACACAGTCGATTTTTTTTTCAACAAGTTGCTAGGCTGAATGAGTTGGTTTGGGCCGGTCCCGCTTTACAGTTGCCACACGAAGACTATTGTAATGAGAAATGCATGAACATGAAATTGGTCAAAAGCAAGCACGAGGTGTATAAGAAGGATAGTAAGAACAGATCATTGGGCACAGAAGTTGGAGTAGTACTATCTCCGTTCCTTACTAATATGAAGTCGTTTCCAACAGCAAAAACCAAATAAATATGAACTACGCTGCAACATCAACATTAAAACGGAGGGAGTAGAAAATAAACAAGCATTTCTTCTCATGTTCCACGCTACGCAGAGACGTGGACGCAGGCAGGGCTCTGCCCGTGCACGCACGCCTGTGCCCGTGCAGTAGAACAGTGCTGCGGTTGCAAGCCACATATGTACTCCTGCGCCCCGCCCATTGCCTGCTTCCATATCTTTTGGATTGCATTTCAGGCCAATGGCTACAGCAGAGCCGCCTGCTCTCTCTCCCCACTTCCTTTTCCTGCGCCTGCACGACTCAGCACGTAGCGCTTGTCTCAACCATGCGGGAGACTGAAGGACAAAGGTGAAACGGGTAAGAAAAGTTTCAGAACTCCATGGTATTGTCCCGTTGTTCTGCCTGAAATTTCTTTGCCATCGCTTGTGCAATCCTGCATTCCTGCTCATGGAGGAAAATCATTTTCTTTCATGAAAAAGATTGGGAAAGCCAGGCCTCTTGCTGTTCCATTGAAGTGTCGAAGATAAGATGACGGAAAGAAACATGTGTCTCAGGCTAGCACTGTAAACAAGGATGCTAATAAAAGCCTGGCCGCTTGCTGTTCCTCTGATGACAATGCACAAACACAAGACAAGGCTCGTCTCCATGTGAGAGCTGTGACGATCTTTTGGGTGGATTCGCCACTGTCTGGCCTGAGGTAGAAACCGGAATCTTTAATTTTATACTTGTACTCATGCATATATATTGCCAAGTTATGCAGCCCGTATCATGATTGTTCTGTGCTCCATGCTCCGCTATCTCACTGCATACAGACAAACATGGAAGAAAAGATAGAGATAATCATGTTTCACTCGCAGTGACAGGCAGCCAACCTGCCACTCTGAAACAGCCAACCTGCCACTCTGAAACTGGGAGAAAAGCTTGAGAGCTTTACGCTGCTCTACTACCAGGTTACTCATGCATCCATGCACGTAGTAATTTATTAGCAGGATCAGAGCAGAAAATCGATCAAAGATGCGTGCAGTAACTTTCTCGCAACTGACCCAGGCATGCAGATCGCAGACCGGGGTGCATGCAGCACTGTGGAACACAACGTGGATACGTACAACTGTTTGGTCATCATGGTAAATAGTCCCTACGCGCAGCAGGCCCGTCTGCTGGTTTTTACGTCCCACAGTGAAGAGGAGCTGGCTATCCCGATTCGGGCTGTGGCGCAGTTCTTTTGGATTATGAATTTTGCGAGTAACAGTTCACATGATCTAACTGTTCACGGCTAACATTGATGCTACTGCATTGATCAGAAAAGAAAGCCTTTTTGAGAAAAAAGAATTGCATGCTTCCTCCCTTTTTAATGCATTATTGCGGACGACTTTGAGACAGCTTTTTTTTAGCTAAAATGGAGTACAAAAGTTGTTCTGTCATCATGAATTAAAAACTGAATAGAGTAAAACAAAATGGATAGCACTAGATAGTCAAAGGAGCAGGCGGACCACGAGTTCTAGCCCTCGTGGGTCACATTCAGTACATTCTATTATAAATTTGGACATTTTTGTAAGAGTGAAAGAAAATGGACAACAAGAAAAATCCCCGACAATGCTTTTGGTATTAGAAAAAAAAATAACAAATACTTGCACGATTTTTCAAAAAAAACAAATACTTGCACGGATTAATGATTTCTTTTTTCTGTTTTAAAGCTTAGATATAATCATATCGTTTCTTTAACTTTTTTTGAAACACAATAGAAACACAGACACTTGTATAGATGTATTAGCACTCACATCTATGAACACACACGCACAATCTACAACGTACTCCCTCCGTTCACAAATATAGTTTCTTTTTAGTTTTGTTTTAAGCCAAACTTTCAAACTTTGACTAACAATTACGAAAAAACTATAAATACTAATAACACAAAAATAATGTTATTAGATTCATCGTGATAAATCTTCCTACCATCAGGATAAATCTGTTGTCTTCCTCGGTTCCCCTCTACATATATGGGATATTTGAAGAAATGATCGTCTTTTTTTAGCGGGATCGGGGAAAGAATAGAAAAGACAATTTCACTACCGAGGAATTTTTTTTACCGGGAACCGGGCCTAGTATGTTACTCTTACAGTGTAATAATTGATGTTGATGCACGGAACGATACTAAGGAGATGTTCGTTTCTCTAGGCCTAAAAGTCACATCAAAACTAATCTTGTTATTAGGCGTTTTAAATAAGTCTAATTAAAAAACTAACTGCAGAACCTTGTACTAATTTGCGAGACGAATCTAACGAGAGTAACTAAGCCGTGATTAGACGATGGTTACTGTAGCATCACTGTAGCAAAACATAAATTAATTAGGCTCATTAGATTCGTCTCGCAAATTAGCTCACATCTGTAAAAAAGTTTTGTAATTAAACTTATTTAAGATGCCTAAATAGCAAGATTAGTTTTTATGTGACCTCTAGACCTAAATTGCCGAACAGGCACTAAAGCGAGCTGGGATCGTAACAGACCCCAGATGTGATGCCGCACCCAACGTGGACGGCCTCGCCGTCCGAGCGATACTGACCAACGCACAAGCAAAGCATGGCAGCATGCAAGAAAGTCGGCGACATGGTTGGTACTCTAGGGCTATCGTGGACATCGAGCTCGTAGCTAGCACTTGAAATGATTGAAATCTTTTCTGGGAGACTGGGACCGTAACCCATACTAGGTATGCATCAGAGAACCAGAACTGCAAAACATATATTTCTAGGGTGCCGACATGACGATCTCATACCAGGATGTAGTATGATGCATGCATGCGTACTTTTCTACAAACATAGGCTGATGTACCTTTTCTATTTGAAAGAGAAACGCAGCTCTTCTAATTTGAAGCTTGCAACCGGGCCAATGATGCATATCCAACCAGCAGCATTTATTTCTGAAAGTGGAAAAATACAGCTGAAAAAATACAAATTCTCCTACTTGCTTTAATTTGGCAGGGCAGATGAGCTGGTTCGAGATCGATCGACGTGTGGGATTCTAATGTGAAGGAATTGAAGCTTCATGTTCCGCGGCATGCATCGCACGAACGTCGAAGGTAGAATGTCTCAACCATGAACCAGCAGTAGCAGTTGCATTATATTCCCGACGATTGTACAATATCAGATCCGCAGGCTTGCAGCGATGAGCAACCGACCAACAGAAAGGTCCTACAATTTCCATTCGCGCTGTACTCCACGTACAGGCCATACGCCCGTGCTGGCTCAAGCCCTGCTCGAGGCCTCTAGAGCCACGTACTAGGAGTGTCATGAATCGGCACGGTTAAAATCATGAATGACTTGCAGAGATGACGCAATTTGGTTTGTTCAAATATAATCTGAATAAGGGAACATAATGAAACATAATTTATAAAGAAAAAACTCGACCTGCGGGGGGTATGACGGCCCCCGGGCATTTTTTAAAGAGAATGATCTTCTCACACAGATCGAGAAAACCCCCGAACCCCCCTCCGCACCCGTACACAGGGACTCAGCTGCCCGGTGAGAATCGGCGCGAGTTTTTAATCTGAGCTTGGCGTGCGGAGGAGCGAGGGGATTTTTTTCTCGCACTGCAGCTTGCGCTACAGTGCCGTGCGTCACCCAGGCTTCGAACCCGAGCGGGAGCGCTGCAGGCCATTTCAAATAATTTATGAAGAAGGACAATGCATCATAAAATCTCATATAGGATTTTCCTTATCAGTGTCCCAACCAAGGGGTCTTCACTAGAGCAGATAACCAAACAGTACTCTATAGGAAACCATGTTAACAACAAGGGTAATAAGGTCACCAAGTCGAATTACAAATTGTAATAAGGTCACAAGTGAGTGCACAATATTTTGAGGTCCAGTTATACATATAAAGTCAAAATAACTCTTTCTAGTCATTTGATAATTGAACTTCATAATTTTTTCCTGAAGAAAATAAGCTTTAGAATCCACGTTGCCATCTACTAGATGAACCTAGATGGTGATCCTACACGGTGAAATTTGTAGTTCTTTTAAGATTTTTTTGTCTCCCGTCAATAAAGTTGGAGTTTTTCAAATTGTTTTTTAATCAAAGGATGTTATATGCTTTAATATTAATGATATTTCCTTTTCGCGAAAGGCATGTAGAATAGTGGTTACAAGAGCCTGAGTAGCACCTCAGGTCCTGAGTTTGATTCCTCGTGGGAGCGAATTTTCTAGCATCTAACGGTGTTCTGCATTCAACAGTAGGCGACGTGGCCGTCAACAGCGAGGTGCTAGTAGTGACTTCGTCAATCCCAATGATTTGCCTGCTCAATCTTCAAAGATGCTCTTAGGGTTGGGTTTGCGTATGCACATTCAAAAGGTGAGTGTGCGCGCGTTGCAAGTGCCCAAGTTGTACTGTGTAATTGCAAAAAATGAATTTCTCTTTTTACAAAAAAAGAAAAATGAACCTCACTCTATCACTGACACAAATAGCATTGTTTGGGTACTTTGAGAATTTTCCATGACACGAAAACGAACGTCCCTATAAAATCCCACCTTCCCTCCCACGAACCCTTCAAAACCAAACTAGCAATACCAACGTCTTCTGTCAATTAAACCCCCCGTGTTTCAAAACCTGTTATCCGTCCCTTCCACAGCTCGTCTCCCTGTCAGGCCGTCACTGCTGCACGTCGCTGTTCAGTTCAAAATCCCACACCAATGGCGAGGGGGCTACCGTTCAGCTCCCTCTTCTACACCACCAACTCCGCCCAAGACACCCCGCCGCCGTCGCCGCCGCCGCCTCCGACGACGGCCACCACCCCGCCGCCGGCATGGATGTGGCCTTCCTGCAAGCACCCGCGGACGCAGTCCTTCCGCGCGCCGTCGGCCGCCGCCAAGACCATCGCGTCCCTCTTCCTCGACTCCGGCGAGTCCTCCTTCGCCAACTCGTCGGCGCGCACGCACCGCGCCGACGACGACGACCGCGCGTCCGACAGCCTGTCCACCGAGTCCGAGCCCGCCTCCGCCGCCGCGGCCGCGGCTGCTGACGACATGGCCGACGCCGTCGTCCGCGGGCTCCGCTCCGACCGCCTCCTCTTCGAGCCCCGCGCCCACTCCAGCTCCATCCTCGAGAAGAAGCCGCCTCCGCCGCAGGCGGACGAGGAGGAAGAGGCGTCGTCGTCGTCCGCCTCGTTCGGTGGCGGCGTGGCGGTGGCGCTCGAGTCGGCCGACCCGTACCGCGACTTCAGGGCGTCCATGGAGGAGATGGTGGCCGCCGCGCGCGGCGCGGGCGGCGACGACTGGGAGTGGCTGGAAAGGATGCTGGCGTGGTACCTCGGCGCCAACGGCAGGGACACCCACCCCGTCATCATCACCGCGTTTGTCGACCTCGTCGTGTGCATGGCGTCCGGCGGCGGCTCGTCGCGCGTCTCGTCGTTCACGCTCGCCGGCAGCGAGCCCGCCGAGAGCAGCAGCGGCGGAGGCGGCGCCGGCGGCGGCCATTACTTCTCGTTCCGCCGGAGGTAAACACCAAAGGACTCAGGTGGCCGTATGTCGTGGCGTCGTGTCATGTGCTTGTAACTGCGTACGTGTGTTCATTTTTGTCGTGTGAAGTGTAGCAGCTGATCCAGATCGATTTACTTAACGTGTAACGGAGCTTGATCAATTAATCAATTCATGGATCAAGCCTTAATCATCTTTTGTGTTGTGTGCTACGTTAACCGATCGGTAACAACCGTCATTAGCCCAACCAAGTACTGATGCGCTAGCTGTGCGTGCATAATGAAGAACGTATGTACCTGCGAGAGATGTTACTGCCGGTACGTACAACGTACGTGCCGACCCGACAGGTAACAACGACAGCGATGCGACGAACGTGACACGGTACTTGTAACTGAAAAAAGGAATGCGCCACCGGAGGAGAATATGCACGTCGCGCCGGCGTGAACGACGCGCACCCAAGTTTGGATCCCAGCCGGCCGGCGCCGCGGAGCCATTTTTGAGCCCGCAGGCACCACGTACACTCATTCGTACGCGCGCGCGCAGATGAGTTGAGCCCCGCGACGGGGACCCGGCCGGCCGGCGAGCTGGGCGCGCCGTGGCCGGCCCGTGACACGCGCGGGATCGGACGAACAGTGCTCGGCACTGTGCCCGCCGGGGACTGGATCGCCATGGTCCCCCGGCGTGCACGTGCCGTGGCGTCGAGATCTCGGCATCGCTCAAGGCAGCAGCAGGGTACTGGGTGTGCGTGTGCGTAGCCGCCGGTCGACGTTGATGCGACAACGAAGCTGCGGGCGCTAGAGTTCGTGTTACACCCCGGCCCAGTTGGAGTCCGCCGGCGCGTAGCTCGCCCTGCGCCACGGCGGCTTAAAATGAGTAGGCCCGTTCGTTGGTTGCGGCTCCGGTTTCATGGCGGGAATCAGACGTACTCTACGGGACAGCACAGCTGCTAACATGGTAAGGTGATCTCGTGAGGTAATTAAGATGCATGATATGCATGCCGATCAGTTCAGCGCTAACCGATCGATCTTTGGCTTAAGGCTCGTCATGCAAGGACCACAGCATACATCTGAGCCTCCAAAGTTGAGGCGTTGCAAGCCGCCAAACCCCGCAACTTTTTTCAGGTGGCTCTTTCGAGTTTTAACGGCCGGTAGTTCGTGGCTTCATGCGTGGGGACGGCTGCCGCTCTGGCTGCTCCGCCCAGAGCTGTGGGTGGTAGCTGTCCTGGTTTGTCCAACGCCATTAAATAGTTAGGGAGAGCTTTGCTCGTTTGGAAATGGCGGCACCACTTACAGTGTTGCCCCAAAGCCGCGTCCTTTCCTTTGGCGCGCAGAGCACTCGGCAGGCCCACCTGCTCGGATCCAGTACTTGTGGCCCGCGCACACATGTGGAGCTCTAGCGTCAATATAATGGTAGGGCGGGGACACTGCCGTTCAAATTAGTGATGCTGTAGAAGAAGGGGTGGCATGGCATCCATGGGCAAGAAAACCGGTGTAGTAGTACATGCCAGCCACGCTTACAATTCCTGGGTACGTACCTACGGGCGCACGGCAAACTAGAGCGTTTTCCCGTGCGACCGTGCGTCTGCCTGCCCCTCAAAACAAGCCGAATTCAGCAACCGCGTACGCGCGCGTCCCCTGCTCGGCTCAGGACGGGCGCTGGCGAGCCAGGAATTGTAAGCGTGGTCGGTTCTGCTTCTGTTTGCGCCCGCCTTCTGCAGCAGGTCGGTTCTGCTTCTGTTTGCGCCCGCCTTCTGCTGCAGCGCACACGGCACACTGCACACGTACTCGAACGCACCATGCTGTTTGGTCTCGGCTCACTGGTCGAGCGAATGAACCAAGCTCGCCTCTCGCCTGCACGGTCTTGTTACGTAACTCATCCTGGCCTGATTGAGGCCTCTCGATGGATTTGACGAAACATGTGCGCGTTCAGTTCACGTTGCCCCTCTCTGCTACAAGCTGGTTCCATTCATGCCTGCAACGTGACCCGCGCGTACGAGGGGAGGAAACGGGGTTACAAGCTTGCATCACTTCATTCAAAGCTAAAAGGTCCTTCAGAGCAGCTATTTCACGAGGTGCCCGAACGCATGGGACAGAGCCCGCCCGTCGTCCGGCCGATCGATCCATCGCCTGGCTCTCGTGCCCACGCTTATAGGTTATGTAAAAAACAGTTTGTTGATGGATAATTTGGCAAAACAGCTTTACCAACTTCTTCTCACAAGGATAAGCCGTAAAAAGCTACTTTTTCGGCTTGGGCAAAATAGCTTCTCCCAGTACAAAATGGAAAACATCTTATGACCATAAGCTATTTTACTTTTGAGGTGTTTGGTTGCACTTTTGGCTTATAAGCTATAATCTATAAGCAAATGTTGTCCTATACGCTGTGTCAAAGAAGCCTTTAACCACTTAACCTCGTGCGACCTGTGTTGGTGTGATAAACCTAAGCAACAAGAACGCCGCGCGCGAAAGCCCTGCATGTCGAAGTGTGGAATAGCGACAACTAACCACTGCACAGACGCTTAACGTAAGGTGTGGCGAACTGTGGGATCGCGACTGCGCATAGCCATGTTTGGTTTGTCGCCGTGTCGAAGTGTGGAATAGTGCCAGCCAGCCACAGACACCGACGAAACTTAATGGCTGCTGACTTAATCGCGACCGCATTCAAACCTTTGTTGGAGAACTGGTTATGTAATCTAAGTTACCTGAGTTACACTAGAGAGTCTTAAAAATTAAAAAAAAAAAGAGGGTACTCTCCTGCATTTGGGAGTGGGGTGTTTGGGTGGGGGGGGGGGGGGGGGGGGGGGGGGGGGGGGAGGATTGCCCCCTCACCCCTTGTGCAACCGCTGGCGTTGCTAAGTTTCTTCCTTGTCTGGACACTCGATTAGATCAGAAGTATCTCTAAACAATAGTATTTGGGTGTAACCGGGTATGTAGTTGCTTGATTGTACACTTTGTTCTAAAATCACGTCGGTTACATTCCGGGTCGCCGAGCTAAAGAAAACGATGAACAACCTACACGACATAGTGAAAATTATATTAATTTTATTGAATAATACTTTTGCAACGCATATAATACATGGGACAGAAGAAAGTGTAGTTGTGTTAATTTAGCAATCAACTTAGCTGCATATGCAACGGTAGATGCAACAAAAAATAGTAAAGCATAACGACCCTAGTGGTTATCGTGTTAAATCCAGAGTGCACATTTAAGTTCAAGCATCTGAAAACTATTATGATAAAAAAACAAATTTGAATTATGCCTATCTAAGAGAAAACATAGAATAGCGACAGAAAAAAAAAGTTGATGTCAGTACAATTGTAATTGAAATGAAGCTAGAGTGACACGAGACAAAACATAAAATTATTTCAATTTTCGGTATACAAAGAGAAAAAAAAAGAGAAAAAATTCACTAGAGGGTGAATTAAGCCAATCTAAGATAGTTTGGGGGAGTAAATCAGACTAAAAATTAGTTTTAAGGGGTTCAGTGAACAACATGGATACTTGAGGATAGTAAAATGGACTTCTTCCTATTAATTTCACTAGTTTGGTTACAGCACGTGAAGACTAATTAGACACTATTAAAACCTATTAATTTCATATGTTTACCATTAATGAGCAAGGTAATTAAGGATATAACCTAATTGGATATGGAGACACGAGAAGATTATAATCCGTTTATTTGAGTCTCAAACCTACCAATTCCAGATCTTTACCATATCAAGTCACACATTTGCTTATTTATTAATGAGCAGGATAGGCAATAATCTACTCCCCTCTGAAGGCTCCGTTATTTGCCGCATATATATGCAAATGATAACTTTCATGAGACACAACCGGCGGCGACGCAAAGAACCAGGACTAGACTAGCCGCTAGCTAGCTATGATGCAGCCTGTAGCGGTAGTGCTCCTCGCCATAGCGGTCGTCGCACCTGCGCTTGCTGCCGGCACCTCATCGGCCATCAACGCAACCTGCGCCGCTCTCACAGACCAACTACCCGCCGGCTACTGCGTGGGCGTGCTCTCCAACGACACGGCAGCCGCCGCCGCGACGGACGCGCGAGGGGTGGCGGTGGCCGCAGTCAACATCACCGCGCAGAAGGCGGCGTCGACTCTGAGTGCGATCTCCTCCCTCGTCTACGACCTTACCAACTGCCGGTCGTACTACAGCGAGATGGTGGAGTTGCTGGCCGGCGTCCTCGACGACTACCACGCCGGGCGATTCGACGATGCGGCGGCCGCGAAAGTGGTAAATGCCTCTGGACTTCCCAACGGCTGTGACATACTACTGTTCGAGGGCTCGGCCAAGAAGAACCCGTTTTACCAGGAGAACACAGACAACGACCAAATTGCCCGCCTAGCTAGTGACATCGCGGACTTTGTTGCGAGTAAACGTCAAATCAAGTCCTAAGACGAGTCAGTTACATCTTAACACTTCGACCATGGATGTATTTTTTTTCCTCTTGTGATGCTTGAAAGTTGAAATGTATTGAATTGAAGAGAATAAAATAGGAGCCAATGGTGACTCGTCCATGTTCTTAATTATACGATCCGTGTCAATGCAACCGATCAAAAGCTAGCGCTGCGGTAGATCGGAACAGGAATGCTGCCTCTATTCCAAAAAGACGTGAAGATCTGGAGATTGTCATAACTATTTGCAATCGATCTGGTAGGAAAACATATTTTTTTAAACACAGTACAGCCATAGGTACTCACAAACTCGTACGAGTACTAACCCTTATGAACACACGCGCGCACACTCAACCCCTACGAGCGCTTCCGAAAGGCTGAGCCGGTTCGATTTTGAGATTCACGAAGTCACCACAGACATCTCGCTGTCGACGGTGACGTGGCCTCTCATTGAAAGAATAAATAGTCGTAAATGTGCAAGACATTTATTTGATTTCGTTTTTGTGATTCGAACCTACTACCTCAGTCCCAAAGTATAAGCATTTCCGAGTTTGAAACAACTTGGACCAGCAACATGCATAAAAATAAAATATTTTAAATATGAAGAGTAGCATATTAAAATAGTTGGTATTACCATGAATCTAACTACATCAATTATATGTTGTGACGTGCTATAAACTTTTTGTTATTGATAGTCAAAGTTATAGAATCTTGACTTTGCCCAAAAGCCAACCGAGAGATAATTAATTCGTATCTTTACTCCATCAGATCAATTCACGATCGTAAGTTACCTGATGCACAGATTCTTGAACCGAAATGCGAATTGATGGGACAAGTTACTGCAGATTGTAGTTCATTCTATCTCGTTCCCGTACATGATAAATTGACAACACACAACAACAGGATCAGCGGCGATGCAAAGAACCAGGACTACATCAGCCACTACACGAGCTCATTCACGATGCAGCCTGTAACGTTACTGCTCCTCGCCACAGCCGCCGTTGCTCCTGCGCTTGCTGCCGGAACCTCATCGCCCATCAACGCAACGTGCGCCGCGCTCACGGAACACCAACGTCACCAACCTGCCGGCTACTGCGTGAGCGTGCTCTCCAACGACACGGCCGCCGCCGCCGCGACGGACGCGCGGGGGCTGGCGGTGGCCGCAATCAACATCACCGTGCACAAGGCGGCGTCGACTCTGAGTGCCATCTCCTCCCTCGTCGACGACCTTACCAATTGCCGCTGGTACTACCGCATGATGGTCGAGGCGTTGGCCGGCGTCCTCGATGACTACCGCGCTGGGCGATTCGACTACTAGGAAGTCTGGTGCGCTCCGCCGCACCCGTTTAGTTAAATCATATTTTACACTGAACTCTATTGCTGCTGAATTTGCATAGGGCTTGGCCTGTGTGCTTTTAAGAGCCGGTTGGCTGCTAAGCGTGAGTTTATGACTGCCTACATATTTAATTGTTTCAAGTGTAAATATACAGAAGCTTGGGGACTTTTCAAAAAAATACCAAAAACTATCATCCTCACACAATGAAAAACTTTGTTTGGAATGCAAATACAGAGAACTTAGGGGACTTTTATGAAAATAATCCAAAAGCTCAGACGTGGACGCGTCTGTTCCACATTTTCTTCCCTTATCTCTTTCATTCCGCATCCTCTCTTCTTCCTCGGTTCACTCTGTTCCCTCCGCCTCCATACATGTGAGCTCTCCCCATTTGGCTTTAGCACTCGCTCTCTTACTCTCTTTAGCCTCCGCACCCCCTGCAAGCTGCAACTCCAATCCATCTTTTGCCGTTGAGAATCAGTCTGATGCGAGCTCTCCGCCCCCTCCCGACGCCTCCATGCCGCTACTACCACACCGCCAACTCGCACGCACGTACGGCCGTGACAATTCGCCTCCACGCGTTAGCGTCGTGGCGGGCGCCGGAGATGGCAACATCTGGCTGGAAGGCGAGGCGGTGGTACGCGCGTCATCACTGCATCGACAGCGGGCACATCCCACGGCCGACGGTGTGTGGGCCGGCGGGCCATGGGAGCATCGTCTGACACCGGCGAAGGTGCTGGCATGAAAATCATGCTCAGACACGGGCTGGTCTCTATGTGGGTTTCCAGCGATGGAGGTAAGTGCGGAGGCAGCTGTTGCGGCCCGTACAGCACCGCCGATGTACTCGTCCGCGGCAGGTGTTCACGTCGGCTAAAGATGGCGGCCCACACGGGTCGACCTCGCCGTGGCCATCTTTGCCGGCGGCCCACAGCCTGGCAAGCGAACCGACTTCGGATCAGGGATGTGCTCGCCGCTGAAGGTGGCCACGACGATGGAAATGGCATTCTCCCACGGTATGCGTCCACGTCGGCCAGAATGCTGTCGAGGGGCCTCAGGCTTTGTGCTATCAGAGTATAGTTATGCCGCGGCCGCGAAGGCGGCAAATGCCTCTGAAGTTCCCAACGGCTGTGACATAATACTGTTCGAGGGTTCTGCCATCAACAACCCGTTTGCCGAGGAGAACAGTGACAACGCCGAAATAAGCCGCCTAGCTAACGATATCGCGTATTTGTTGCGCGTCAAAGCGAGACTTAAAAGAGTCCGGAACATCTAAACGCTTCGTCGATGCATGTAATGTTTTCTCATGTCATGCTTGAAATGTATGCAAGAGAATAAAATAGTGGTGCTTAATTCGTCCATAATCTTACACGACCCGTGTCAACGCTCTGATCTAAAGCTAGTAAAGGAATACTGCACTGCCGTTGTGGACCGAGGGTGGATCGGATCAGGAATACTGCCGCCATCACAAAATGCGAGCTATGGAGATATATCACATCAATATATCACATCAATATATCATGTCAGACAGCTCGTAACATGTATTGAGTTGCATGCACCAACCGAATTCAACCAAAATTCTAAGCTGGTAGGGAAAGATATGGAATTCACTTATACTGTGACAACCTGAAATTGGCCTTTGCTTGCTGCTGCAACGTCTGAGGGAAACCTAACTAGGAATGGTGATTTCATTAGTTTGCCTATATTAATACATTTAGGTCCTTTTTGAAACAGAGGTATTGGGATCCAAATCCTTAGTGAACGTAGGAAACTTATGAACATTTTGAAAGGGAAATTGGTGATGACTGATGAGCAATAAAATGCGGCAAGTAAAAGTGGTAAGCAAACTGTGGGCCGGTGAAATACATTAGTGCAGCAAGCAGCCCAAGCCTTGTCCTAACAAGGAATTTTTTTTATTTTAATCGGATTTTTTATTATATTTTATTAATAACCGCCCGTTTCCGAAATTTGCAGTACTAGTCGCCCAGTCGCCCCACAAACGGGCGATTAGGCCTTGTCGCCCGAATGCTGGGCGACTAGGCCTTTCAATCGCCCACTAAACGGGCAATTGGCCCAGTCGCCTGTTCAATGGGCGACAAGGTGCTAGTCGCCCGATCACAGGGCGACAAGCAGTGCTACAGTGTTTAAACACTGTTTTCTCACTGTTTAGCCCTGTTTTCTCCTATTTAGCACTGTTTAATACTATTTAGCACTGTTCTCTTCTATTTAGCACTGTTTAATACTATTTAGTCACTGAGCATACACTAGAGGATATAGCCCATGTCTACCGTGTCGCTCAACATGCAAGAATGCATTGGCTTGATATGGAAGCTGAGGAAAGGAGAGAGGAGGAACGCAGGAAGATGAGGCAGGAGGAGGAAGAGCTGTAATTTTTCTATTTTTGGTATTATTTCTGTAATTCTCAGAAAAATAAATATTATTTTCAAAAAAAATTCCGCTGATCGGCACCGGTTCTTCTGCTCTTGTTTTTGGTATTTATGTGCGTGGCGTGCACCGTGCAGCCGCACGCCGTCGTGCGGTCCGGGTTCGTCTGCGACCTGCAGTTCACCTGCAAAAGGCATGGACGGCGCCCGCTTCTTGTCTCGCGGGTCAAAATTCAAAAGCACGAGAGTGACTACTGGTCATCTGGGGAGTCCAGAGCTAGTAGTAGTAGTTGTCCGTTGCCCAATGATTACTTTACCGCGATAAACCATACCGGTTTTCGCGAAAACCAGAAAACCGGTCCGGTCCGGTTTACCCGGTTTCCATTTTAAATTTTTAAAAATTTTAAAAATTTGAAGAAATTGGAAACAAAAAATATGTAAAAAAACTAGATCAAATTTGCAGTCCAACGGTGAAAACGAAACACAAAAATTCAATCGATTGCTTGGTCAAACAAATCAAGTTCTAAACAGTGTTAAACAGTGCTAAATAGTATTAAACAGTGCTAAATAGGAGAAAACAGGGCTAAACAGTGAGAAAACAGTGTCTAAACACTGTAGCACTGCTTCTCGCCCTGTGTTTGGGCGACTAGCACCTTGTCGCCCAATGGACAGGCGACTGGGCCTAGTCGCCCTGCAGTCGGGCGACAAGGTCTAATCGCCTGTTTGTCGGGCGACTGGGCGACTAGTACTGCAATTTCGGAAACAGGCGGTTATTAATAAAAATAATAAAAAATTCGATTAAAAATAAAAAAAATTCTCCTAACAAGTATCAATGGTCCAGCCATTTTGCGGCCCAATCTCTATGTAAACGCTGCGCAAACAAAGCCGCGTTGTAAGCCGTTATGAGATTATTAAACAGTTGGGGAAAAAAACGCACTATATCGAGTTCCTGTGGCAGTTATGAGATTATGTTTAGTTTTTGACATGAGTACAACTATGAGATATACTACTGGGAACTCGATATATAGCCTGTAGCGGTAGTGCTCCTCGCCATAGCGGCCTCGCACCTGCGCTTGCTGCCGGCACCTCATCGGCCATCAACGCAACGTGCGCCGCGCTCACAGACCAACTACCCGCCGGCTACTACGTGGGCGTGCTCTCCAACGACACGGCAGCCGCCGCCGCGACGGACGTGCGAGGGGTGGCGGTGGCCGCAGTCAACATCACCGCGCAGAAGGCGGCGTCGACTCTGAGTGCCATCTCCTCCCTCGTCGACGACCTTACCAACTGCCGCTGGTACTACCGCATGATGGTTGAGGCGTTGGCCGGCGTCCTCGACGACTATCGCGCTGGGCGATTCGACTACGCGGCGGTTGCGAAGGCATCAAATGCCTCTGAGACTCCCAACAACTGTGACATACTACTGTTCCAGGGCTCGGCCAAGAAGAACCCGTTTGCCGAGGAGAACACTGACAACGACCAAACAGCACGCCTAGCTTATGACATCGCGAATCTTGTTGCGAGTAAGCGTCAAAGCAAGTCCTAATACTCAGGAATAGCTTAACGCTTCGTCCATGGATGTAATTTTCTCGCTTGTGATGCTTGAAATGTATCGAATTGAAGAGAATAAAACAATGGCGATTCTTCCATGCTCTTCATTATACGACTCGTGTCAATGAAATCGATCCAAAGCTAGCCCTGCGGTGGATCGAAATATGAATACGTACTGCTTCCATCCCAAAAAAAACTTGGATCTGGAGATTGTATATGACATCACATCATACGTCAGGCAGCTTGTAACCTTAGGTCTCCCTTTGCTTGCTGCTGCAACGTATGAGGGAAACCTAACTTTGAATGGTGATTTCATTAGCTTCCCAATATTAAGACATCCTTGGGAAACGCAGGAAGCTTATGGACGAAAGTGATTATTATTGATGAAAAATATTTTTGGGACGATTGATAAATATGGTAAGAGAACTGTGGGCTGGTGAAATACACTACTAGTACTATAGCAAGCAGCCCAAGCCTAGTCCTAACAAGTATCAATGGTCCAGCCATTTTTGCGGCCCAATCTGTATGTAAACTCTGCGCAACAAAGCCTTGTCGTAGTCCGTAACAAGCTGGCAAACACAACACACCCCTGTTCCCAGTATCTAATTGTCGTTGGAGAACGTATCTGGTGTTACCATCCTTTTAGGTGTTATCGTGTTACCGATTACTGTAGCACCTCAAATATGCAACGAAAAATTGCAACAAAAATATGAATGGATAGCTCATGCAACGATCTACAATTCATATTTTTGGTCGAGGTGCAACCTAAGCTCGTGCAAGGAGATAAAAAAAGAGAAATCAGACTGTGAATAGTGCGGGTTGCAACTGTTCATCGCGAACCCGCAACCCGTTACTATTTAATGTCTGATTTCTCTTTTTTGTATCTCCTTGTACGAGCTTCGGTTGCACCTCGACCAAAAATATGAATTGTAGATCGTTGCATGAGCTATCCATTCATATTTTTGTTGCAATTTTTCGTTGCATATTTGAGGCGCTACAGTGATCGGTAATACGGTAACACGCGAACCCGCGGTAACACAGGAGATGTTCTCCGTTGGTGTACTCTAATGTCAAAAAAGAACCAAACAATGCTAGGAAATCATCTCGAAATGCGGCTAATGCGGCTTCAGCTCCCACAGCGTCGCAGGTCACTGGCGAACAGGCCGGCGGGGCGCCGGATGCTACGCAACGCAAAAGCAAATGCTGAACAAACACAGACGACGCACCGCAGCCTTTTCAAGCTTTGTTGCTGCGACACGCACGCCTTCACATCACAAAATAGTGTCTCTTCCCTGCTCGGGGAGTGGCGGACGAGGTCAATGACTCACACGGACGAAGCTACAGTGCAACGGAGGACGCTGCGAAACTGTTGCAAGGTTCTCATAAAGCGTTGCAGCTGAACAGTAGTATATTGTACAACTGGTAGTACATGGACACGTTACGTACTATCGTAAACATCCACATTACATCACACGCACGCTTTGCGTCGCCCACGCACGCATCGTCACACGAATATGCAGTACCACGTAGTAACAGCATCTACGAGCAATCAGCTTCGACGTAATAGCACTACTAAGCATTGCAATAATAATATTCTCGACCCCGGCAACCCAACACGATGATGGACGAACGATGAGAGAGAGGTCAGAGGAGGAGGCACGGGGAGGGCGGGCAGAAGAGGCCGCCGCGTGGCGCCCAGAGGTCGGCGAAGGCGCCGAGGATGAGCGGGTGGTGGCGCGGCGAGTTGAGCGCCAGGAACTGGTGCAGCAGCGCGTTGAGGTCCTCCCACGCGCACATCTCCTTCTCCGTCACCATCGCCACCATCGACTCCCGGAACGCCTCGTACGGCGCCGCCGACTCCACCTCCACAGCCACCGCCGCCGCTGTCTCCTCCCCGAACACGCAGCTCTCCACCCTCCTTGTGCACCTGCTCCTCCTCTGCCTCCTCCTACGCCGCCGACGCCTCTCTTGGCGCCACGCCTCGGCGTCATCAGCGGCCGCTGCCTCGGCCTCGTGGAAGGTGTTGGCGTCGACAGCGTACGTCGCGGGGCCCCACGACGTGGCGTGGTCCAGCAGCGACGAGGCCGTGGTGGCGGTGGTGGAGTTGGCGGACGGCGTGAACGCCGTGGCGGTCGTGGACGACGACCACGCGGACGAGGCATGCGGCGACTTGTTGGGCTTGCCGCAGCCGCCGAGGCCGCGCGCGCGGGCCTTGAGCGAGGCGACGAGGGAGCTGAGCAGCCGCGGCGTGCGGCAGCCGCAGCCGACGTCCACCACCACCGGCGGCTCGGGCAGCATGAACCTGCCGCCGCCGCGCCCGCCCGGCAGCCGCGACATGGTTTGCTCTGTCGCCTTCGCGCGCGTTGCGTGCGTGTGGCGAGCAGCAAAGATCACTCACTCGCTACTCTCTCTCTCACTCTCTCGAGAGTTGAAACAGAAACTTCAAGCTGGCGTGTGGTGCGTGCGAGCTGCTGTCGATGAGGAGACGCGGGCGCGAGCTTTAAAGGGGCAACAACGCGAGCAGAGGAGAGCGGGCGCGCCATGATCACGGTGACCAGTGAGAGAGCCCGATCAAATTTACGGCGTCGTGACAGGGCATGGCCGCTCGCTTGCTTTTGCGCGCTACTCCTACTAGCTAGGGGGTACTAGCACGGCAGGCTAGCTAGGCTCTTGCGAATCATGGCGGTGCAGTGATGTGAAGTCGATGCTTCGTGGACGTGCCGGCGACGTATCCGTCGATGGTTGGGCATGAATCTGATTTGACGCGTCGTGCATCGGCAAGATGATTTTACTAGTACCGTGGTAAATCTAGCTCCTGGAGGGCAGACGTGAGAGAGGTGCAAACGGAGCAGCAGTCACAGACTCACAGGCGCATCAATTTGGGGCTTCAATTTTCCCCGATGTCAGCGGTACTCCTCCGTGGTGGCTGGGTCCAAACGTGCAGCGGTGGCGCACGCATGGCAGGGTAAAAAAACAAAGAAAAGGCCCGGGTTGAGTTGACCGACTGATCACCTGGCGACAAGCGGCCGGCCTGACGAGGCACCAGCCAGTACTGTTGCACGGTACACTGTACTGTCGACAGCAGTGCTCCCAGCCTCGCCTCCAATAATTTTGACAAATACGGCTACTTCTCCTTTTTGCCTTTTTCAGGAACAAGAGCCCAGAGAGATGCGCGTACGTACGTGCTACAATGTCCAATCCAAGTGAGGAGTAGAGTACGACAGAACTAGTACGTGCATACTGTACCGCCAGGCCTGCCGGCACGAAATACACAGTACTGATGTCCCGACTTCGTTGCGACGTGCAGCTGATGATCAAAAAGCAGAAAATTTCCCATCTTTTGATGACGACCTCTGCACACACTCATTATTAGCAATATTCGGGCGGCCATTAGCTTTTCCTATCTTTTATCGAAGTAAAACTGCACCACAGCGTGTGCAGTGCACCGGCGACCTACTGTACGGTATAGCCACTTTTCATCGAGCACGGAAGGCCGTACCAACCAAGGGACCCACCCGATCTACGGGGTTATCACACGCGCGTGAGGCCCCAATCATGATGGAAACCATGGATGGATTCGCAACTGGAAATGCCATCGATTCACAACTCACTACCGCGTTGCTTTTAAGAGATGAGAAACACCTCGTTGATTAGGCATCGTAATAAGAAGATTGACGGGAAGTGACAGGCGCACGAGTTCAGAGACGTGACCACAAAAGTGTGGCCAAACATCCCAGTTTTGCACGAGGCAAAACAGATATAGTTGAGCCCATGTCCGCAAGGCTTCAGCAGCCTCTTCTGCGTCTAAGGTGCAGCAGATCAGGAGAAAGGTTCTGGTGCTACCGCGGGTGTGGTGCTACGTGCTCCCAACTGCGGTAGCACCTCAATGATGAGCGAAAAATTGCAAACAAAAATATGAATGGATAGTGCATGCAACGATCTACAATTCATATTTCTTTTTGATCTTCTTGCACAAGCTTCCGTTGCAACCCAAATATGAATCGTAGATCGTTGCATGCACTATCCATTCATATTTTGTTGCAATTTTTCGATGCATATTACGGTGCTACAGTGCTCGGTAGCACGGTAGCACCGTAAGGGCCGGTAGCAGAAACTTTCCTCGATCAGAACGAGAGAATACGGGTGGTGATGGTGGTGGTGTTGCTTAAAAAAAACGAACGAGATAACACAGGAGAAATGTGTCTGCAGCAGGATTTTGCCCTGACTTTTGTAAAAGCTAACGAGAGTACAACCCTCTCAAAGAGAAAAAAAAAAGGTACGGGGAAGGCAGCCTAATACGTAGCAAATGGGTTCAGCAGATACATTGCACTTTTAGCAGGTGGACAAGATATAGCGCCACTTTATATTTGTGCATGAAAACAAATACTACGTCAAGCAGATCAGTATGCATTCTGACCTGTGTAGGTGAGGATGCGTTCTGAACACCCTTGATGCCAATCCTGGAAGTGGGGAACATAGCATTGAAAAAGGCCCATTTGTTACCTTGATCATATAATGTTCTGCAGCACACAGGACGGAAGATTCATTGCGCTTTACAATTTTAGCTAAGCACAACATACCCTTTCTCAAAATATATGTACAACATAGGCCGGAAAGAACGGAACAATCAGGTTATCAGAATCACAAAAATTGGTAGCAAAAACGACAATCACTCCTTAGTATTGAGCACTACAAATTTCTTTGTTGTCTATATCTATATGATCTTCTGGTGTTGCATGTTTTTCATCAGAGTCATCTGAGCACTTCCAATATCAATGATTTTCTCTCTGTACTTTCAGCTCCACCTGATGTGCTTCTGTCCTTGATTGGGTTACTATGTCGCCACTTGATATGCGAACGCTTTGGCTCTCAGACTTGCTTTTTTTATAACTCCATGAAGTGGGTAAATAGTTCCTACGATATAGGCATAACATTTGAAGCATCAGAAAGAGGAATGTATAGATTAACATAAGGTTGCAGATATAGATGCCAGTTCAAATGATTATTACATATATTTTCAGAGCTCAGTTGAAAGGAAATATTGTGTGGAAGGTTTAAGCTTTCATAACAGCTTGCGTTAGGTCTATGCTCTGAATTCTTCCTCAAACATACTTCAAACTAGGGTTTTTGACACAAAACTCTTATGATATGTGGGAAAAATCATTAAAGGCAGATTTAATCAGTTGCCTTTATTACTGCGTATGCTAGCAAAGCATTACTTGGTTCTCAAGAACAAGCATTATAAAGTGAATACCATGTGTTGGAAATGATTCCACTATCACTTGTCAAAATGGAATAGACAATATTTGACTAGAGAGGAGTGCAGACAATTCAGTTATTCAGCGTCCTCGCAACCTTCCTCTACAAGTACCAAAGAACAAGCCTGCAATATTCACAGAACATCATATTGGATAAACATGCATGAGTAAATTGAGTTTTAAAAAATACATATAAAACAACTAAAAACATAACCTGAGAAACAAAAGTACCCTACATTAGTTGACGCAATATTCAATGGATGTCAAAGTATCAGGTCATGTCTCAGTAGGTTAAAGCTACCTGTACTAGAGTAAGGATTATGTTGGTCTCATTGGTCGTTGCTCTATATGATCTTTTATAGTTCAATTGCAGACGACAGGAAAAGTTAGCATAAAAAGATTGAGAGACTTTGTCAACTATAGTGACCTGGCATCAACAATTGAATGCCTGGTGTTTACATGATACAAGCAAGCCCAAAACAAGAATATGACGATTGAAAGGGAGAAAACACCTTGTCCGTTGTTTCTATGTTGTGCTTGTGATGAGTATGGTATGTTTTTCTTTCGCTGGAAAGCACCTACTTGGACTTCTTCCCCATGTGTCAGGGCAGGCTGCTCAGCAGATATGTCTTCAACAGCTCAGTATGAGCTAGAGGTAACTCAACATGCATTGTACCATTAAGCTAGATAGTACGCAGGTGCATGGAGCCTGCAGAGGCAGAAAAGGTTAACATAGCCCAAAGCCCTCCAGGTACTTAGCATTACCTATTCTTCGATTTGAGCATGCTTATCAGCCTATCAGAAACATCCCTGTCAAGAACAATACCATTCTCCATCATATATTCCCATACCTCATAAGCCATTGTGGCTTTCCCCTCCTCCAGAAGACCACTTATCAAATATCTAAATGTCAAACTATCTGGTTCAATCCCTCTAGCCCTCATATCCCTGAACAGATCAAGGGCTTCAATCGCCCTTGAGCTTTTTCCAAGCCAATATATGAGAGTGTTAAAAGTAATAATGTCTGGCAATACTTCCTTCTCAATCATCTGGCAGAAAATTCTTTGAGCTTGTTTGAAATGACCAGCCTTACAGAGGTTATGGAGCATAATATTGTACAAATTAACATTAGGAACAATATGAGACTTCAGCATCTTCTCAAATAGTTCTTCAGCTAGATTGCAGTATCCTACAGTGTAAAGACCATTAATCAGAGTCCCATATGTCACATTATCTGGTTGAATACCCTTATAACTCATTTCCTTGAATAACTCCAATGCAGAAGTTACCTTTTTTGCTTTGCAAAATGCATCAATCAGTATGTTACAGGATACAACATCGCAGAATCCACCAACTTCCATATGATCCGAAACAAAAGCAAATGCCTTGTCCAGTCGGTGAGCTTTACACAGTCCTTTTAACAACTGATTATAGCTGTATCTGTCAGGATTTACCCCACTCATTTCCATCTTTCTTATCAACTTTTCAGCTTTCTCCACCATACCAGTCTCACAGTAATGGTTTAAAAGGATATTATATGTGACAACATCTGGCTCACATCCATTTGTCCGCATGAAGGATACAATGTTGAAGGCTTTATCAATGCTTCCAGCTCTCCAGAAGCCACTTATTAGAGCATTGTAAATAGATACATTCAGTTCTAAATTCAGACTTAGCATCCTTGATGTTAGTTCAAAAGCCTCATCAACCTTGCCATTCTTACACAGCCCAAATATCAATGCACCACAAGCTACAGTATCAGGCTTAATGCCCCTTCCCACCATTTCGTCCCAAAGTCCAACTGCTTCTGCAAACCGTCTATTATCACACAAACAATCAACAATTGTAGTGTAAGTAACAACATCAGGACCTGTTTCCTTTATCTTCATCTTCTCCACCATTTGCAAGGCATCATGCAACCTATATTCTCTACACAAATAGTCAACATATATGTTACATGCCCAAATATCTGGGAAACAGCCAAACTTATCCATATCAGCCAGAAGCTTCTCTACAAGCTCAATCCTGTCTGATTGGCACAATGCAGATATCCACCTTGAATATGTGAATGGAGTCAAGCAAAAACCTTTCTCAAGTGCCATGCTATAATACTTCTCCACCAAATCAAAGCAACAGTTCTTTACTAGAACCCCTATGAACCTGTTGTAATCGACACCAAACTCACGGCAACCGGTTGTAACCATCTCATCAAATGTCTGAATGACGGAATCAAACTTTTCTGCTCGGACATAGCCAGACAAAAGGATCCGGTAGAGAGAGCGATGCAATGCCACCCCCTGGCTCCTCACTCTCTCAAGGAACTCCGAAAGAAGAGCAAAATTGTCATCCATAAACAGCAAGCTCAAAATGTATGCTATTGCAAATTGTGTATGATCAAACCCAGGGCATGATTCTGCCCACCAGTAAAACCGCACTGCCGTCTCTGAGTCCGAAAGGCCTCGGAGCACGCGGTTGACAACAAAGGGATCCAGGTCTGCATGTAGCCTGTCCAACTCCAGCTCCACCGATTCTGACCACCTACCACGCTCCAATGCTTGTACAATAAGGCCACTGGTGTGCACCTGGATTGGCCAGAAAAGATCCGACAGGCGCCCGATAGACCCTGAAGTAGCATCACCACCGTTGCAGCTGTCGCTACTGTACTGTACCTTCCTCCACAAAACAACCCAAGAAAGAGTGTGTAGGACGCAATGCCTGCTAATCTGAGACAACCAAGGCGGCCGTTTGGCCAAGAACATAACAGATCCCACTCAGGCCTCGTTTGGCAAGCTGATGGAACACGCGTCAGGTATAAAACCAATCCAAGTTACAGTCCTGTGTCATTTGGAAGCGGTTCATTAACAAACCCTGCCAATCAAAAGAAACTGTAGAAAGGTTAAAAACAGATCGAACCTAGATGAGCAAGAAATTCCAAGAAATAAAAAGGCACCTAAAGCAGCTAACAAATGTGAGCCAAAAACATAGAGCCACCATTTTCTACAGGTTCTCATTGATAAGACATTTTATCGAACAGGCAGTGTGCGGACTTTGAGAGCTCTCATTCTATGTGATTCACTGATTCTGCAGGACTTTTATGGGAAAACGTGTCCGTGGGTGCCATTGCTAGAAAATGGATGCGAATTATAATTTGAATCTCTAATTGCAACATGCCGCACAATTTCCTACTGCTGCCTACCTTCGGTCTAACACTGATAGTCCTAACTAGATTGCTTGGTTGCTACTAGAACTTACACACTTAGTTAGAGCTACATGCTGAAAATACTCCACGGTGGGATCAGACATGTTCCATTTTCCCCACATTAACTTGTCCATCAAATCCACCACGATGAACCATGATGCAAGTTCGCAGAGATGCAGAAAGAGAGCAAGCAAGTAGGAGCATCCAAATGTTGGCGCACGTACGTATCAGGTGATGCGGCCGCGTACGTATCAGGTTATGCGGCCGGCGTCGTAAGGGGTGAAAAGTTTACCTGCCCTCCTCGTCTTCCGTCGGCAGATGGCGAGCCTGTGTCCTGCGCGCAGCCGCACGAGCGGTCAGCGCCGCGCAGCTCCGACCACAAGTATCGGCGACCAAGCGTACGAGCGGGAAGCTTCAACAGCCAGGCGTAGTCCCGCAGTCCGCAGCACCAGGCGCGCTGAAGACTGGAGCGGCGGCCGGCGGCGGCGACCGGCGCGAGAGTGGAGGTGGAGGGCTGCAGCTTCGGTCTGAATCGTGTGAACTTGCAATTGTTCTGGGGTTTGTTGTGGGCTAGGCCCTGATGGCTGCTACGTTAATGGGCTTATCCATGAGCCTTAAAATGGGAATACCTCGGCCCAAAAAAGTTCTAGACAGAGTAGAAAACAGCTCCATGGCGGGACCGCGGGACGGGATTTTTTCGTTCCATTTCATATCTAACACCAGTTTCATGTCGGAGGTTCATTCAGTGTACATGCATGACTCCAAAAAAAAAAAAAGTGTACATGCATGAGCTCGAGTACGTGATAAGTCATATATTCTGGCTGATTGCGGAGTCTCAGGAAACAGTAGAATCTAGTGAAGGCCAAGTGGCCAACTGCTTCCAACGGTGCCGAGGCGTGTATGTTGATTGTTGACTATCAAAGATGTCCCAGAGTTCCCAAGAAAAAAAAATGTCCCAGAGTTATCAACCTTTTTACTTCATCCTTCAGTTTTTTTAAGGATCCCGTTTTCTGAACTCAAAGATCTCTTAGAAACAGAGGATGCTGTACAAATGGAACATGGAGACCCGAGCGTTGTATACCCCGGTATCTGATCTCGGTTGGACTTATTTTTACTGCAGCTTTCAAGTTTGGAGACACATCAATTGGTCAGTCGGAAGCAATGTGGGATTCTTTAGGCGTCACGTAAATGCACTGAATATTAGAGTAGTATAGCAGGTTACGTTGGAATGGCAAGGATAGGTCATCTGTAGTAACTTTCTTTTGGTGGAATGGCGAACATCGATCGGCTAGTGAGGGCCTTCCATGGTAAAGCTAATCTTTTAATTCTGTGCATCAGACTGTAGGCAAAGCTTTATTACAGTTTTTGGTTATGTACAATATACGCCAGAAAAAATGGAACAATCAAAATGGCAAAAATTGGCAGCACAGACAACAAAGCTGTCTTCTCAAAATGGGGGGAAAAAAAAACAAGAAGACAACAAGCTTTGAGTACCTCAGAGCACTGCTATTGTCAAATCAAGCGGCTCGTAGTTACTCATAGCACAAGGGGAAAGCAAACGAAAAAAAAGAGCCTCCGCGCTCACAACGACATGCGACCCGCTTCGTCATTCATCATCCCTTTGAAACTTCTAGCCAGCCAGATAGCGGTTTCTCGTGGGGAAACCTTATCCTTCCCAAAAGGCTTTAGAACAATAGAGAGTTCCTCCAGCCTATTGTTTTCCAAAAGCTCTGCAGAAAGCTCCAGGAGACCTTCAAGAGCCTCGGCTCGCTGCCTAAATGATGTGACGTCAAGTGTTTCCTTAGCGGGAGATGTATCGATTCTATTGCTGGCCTCAGATGTGGTGGTAGATAATCTAGCCACATCTGAAGAAGCTAGTACCTTACTAGCAGTATTAGCAACCAAGGGAAGTCCTGAAGGCAGAGCATTTGATGGGCTGCTCCTTACATTGACATCTTCTCCTACGACATTCAGATGTTTGATGATATCCATATTTTGAGCTTCCCTTACCACACTTTCTGATATCGGCTGCTCATCACTAACACAGATTCTGCTCTGTCTTAAATTCTGTACGATATCATCAACTGGAGGATTCAAATGAGGAACTACTTTCTTCGATGACTGGAGCGAATCGAATTCCTCCAATAATGTGCCTTCTGTTGGCAGAATTGAAGGAGCAACTTCTGGTGCCGATGAAACAAAAGGAGCAACTTCTGGTGCAGATGAAACAGGAGGAGCAACTTCTGGTGCTGATGTAAGAAACTCTTGGACAGTGAACTTATCCTCACCACCCTGACATGGGATGGTGCTCTGCCCAGTTTACTTGATTTCATATCATCCTTCGGAACAAACTCTTGTTCAGAACTCAGAAAGGATGGCTCCAAAGCAGAGCTCTGGCATGAACCACCATTAATCGTCACAATATTCTTGTTGTTGCCAACTTCCAGACATGTTATGATACTTGGTTCATCCTCTTCTTTGACAGTATTCACAGAGGAGCTTGTACATGTTGAAATCAAGCATACTGGGGAATAAGGTTCAGATAGTTCAGAGCGGTCCATCTTTTCAGTACAACCAATTGTAGAACTTGAGCAAGCACTGCTTTGTTCCTTATCTGCCACAGTAAAAAACTCCCAAAGATTAGCAGATTTTGCTTGTGAAGTGTCAAGCTTCATATGTTGTCCTTCTGAAGGATTTGCAGACATTATTACATTACGAGGACGATCACTGGCAGCATTATCTGGGCAACAGGTTGGTGGTTGTGGAGTTCTCACATTTTCTGTCATGATCTTGGTATGAGCTCGTTTTGTCACTGTAACTTGGGGGCTTGGAGTCCCTAATCCACCTTGCCTCTGAGGGCTAGGACGCCTATTAGTAGTCGGTGGTGTCTTGCTCTTAGTTTTTCCTGAAGCCACAGTACCATTTTCTGTAATCGGTTTGGCAGGTTGAGGAGTCGTTGATCCAGGAGTTTTGATTTTTGTACAATGTTCAGCAATAGGTGACTGCAAGATCAGACCAGAAGAATTCAGTAAGAAATAGAAAAAAAGGGGCTCATTTAACCAAAAAAAAACAAGTTTAACTCATACCAGTTGCTTCAAGGGTGGTGATGTTTCAACTAGATTCACATGTTCGTCTCGAGATAAAATGTCACCAGATTTTGAACTATAGCTTATGCCACTATTTGTTCTTGAGATCTGTGACGGTTGCTCTGCTTGATTATTGTTGCCAAGGCCAGAACTCAGCTTTACATCAACAGCTGTGACAGGTGAATTTCTTTCTCTAAGCCTGCTCTCCTCTCTAAGCGTTGTCATAATCTGCTCGATGATCTTTGGTTGTTTATTCTCAGTTCTGGGATGGTGATCAACATGCATGGATTTAGATGAATCTTGCCTTCTGAATGGAGTACGAGAAATTTCTTTGTTGCTTCTAACATCTTCTGGTGTTACACATTTTTCATCTGAATCATCTCGAGCACTTCCAGTCTCGATGATCTTTCTGTCAGTACTTGCAGGCCCGCCTGCGGTGCTTCTGTCACTTGACAGGGTAGAGTCTACGTCACTGCTAGAAATGCTACTGCTTTGGCTGTCAGACATGCTTCTTTGACTACTCCGTGAAGTGGTTAATGGTTTCTCCGGCACCCGCATGGGGTTTGAAGCATCAGAAAGAGGACGGTATTGGTTAACGTAGGGTTGCAGATATGGATTCTTCAGAATCTCAGATGCCTGTTCAATGATATGACAAGTATCTTCAGCATACAAATGAAAGAAACAACTTTTGCATGGAAGTTTTAAACTTGAAAGCTTCGTATTAGCTTACAGTAGGTCTATGCTCTGGACTCTTCCTCAACATACTTTTGATCAGGGTTTTCCTGTACAAGATTAAAGGAAGACCATGTGAGCTGTATGTTCTGTATAAACTCTAAAAATATTATGGGAGGAAACAAAAAGGGAAAGAACGTTTTAATGTATACTCCCTCCGGTTTTAAATTGTTGACGTTTGACCATTTTTGAGTTACGTTTGACCATTCGTCTTATTCAAATATTTTAAAAATTATCATAGATTTTGTTATGATTAGTTTCATTACTAAAGGAAATTGAAATATAACTTATAATTTTGCATATTTAAGCTAATATTTTGAATAAGACGAATGGTCAAACGTAACTCAAAAATAGTCAAACATCAACAATTTAAAACCGGAGGGAGTATGCCACATGGGAAAAAGGTTACCAAGATTACTTGTAAACATGAAAACATCTTATTCAACTTCCATAAGACCTACTCTGAGTAGAGAAGCATACTTACATTGACACGGAGTAGCAGGCAGGCAAGGGACCCATGGAAGACCGATTTATCTTACTTATTAATCCAGCCATATCCTGGAAGCAACGCTAATCAGATAAGTCCAGTGAAATTTTTAAGAATCAATAGCAAATTGTGGCATCACAAAAAAGAACAGAAGAACATGCGATTATTATTTCTTATTGTTAAAAATGACCTGAGTATTTTATTCGAACAAGATTTTCACTGATCACTAAAAAAATTGGTGGTAAGGAACTGAGCCTAGATCAGTTGGTTAATGATATGGATGAACGCCTAGAACACCCAAAAGCATGTAATAGCCATCCAAAAAACTAGGAACAAACCATGACTTATTTCCTCTCTTTTTTTGCTACAAAAGCTTCATATTCGAGATCAGTTACCACAACTTATTCAGTTGATAAACACTGAAACCAATAGATCTGCATATAATGATTTTCTTCCTTATTTTACCAAGCCAACTTGTAGCCTATTTCATGTAATGTAAGATGGAAGGGGAAAAGTCCAACTCATATTGACAAAGGATATGCACTTCTGGCTTATCATTCTAAGGCAAGTAATAAGATCTGATAAAGACTCACAAAAGCCTTAAATGCGGGTCGATGAGCTGCCATCTCATACATACAGCATCCTGTGCAGATGCATACATGTTAAATTAGATTTACAATGAAGAAGTAGTCCTGAGAAAATATTATATTAAAAACAGAACTGAGTCAGACAACATGTAATACCAAGAGACCAGATGTCCGATTTGAATCCATAAGGAATATCTGCAAGCAGCTCGGGGCACATGTAATTTGGTGTTCCCACAACCTAAAGAATTCATGGTACGACCCGTGAGTATGGGCATAGAACAATAATTATAACTTTATATTTCCTAATAAATGAACTTGCATGTCTACATGGTTCAAGCTTGATATCGGAAAAAATATAAAGGGAGGAAATCCTTTTGCCACTGACTCTAGTTTATTTTTCGTCACTTAAGATCTTTTCCTTTTCGCCAGCATGGTTACTGTCCTATATTATGTACGATCCAAGCGATTAATGACCCATTAAATATTTTCTCTATTCAAAAGAGGAGAATTTAAGGTGATACCCAATGTTGAGGCCAGAACAAATAGGAATGTAACGAAAAAACAAAGACGATCATACCGATGAAGCTAGATCATCTTCCTTCAAAGTCTTAGCTAGGCCAAAATCTCCTGCATATAAATCAGATAATATTTTAAAAAATTGATAAAATTAAGCATTACGAGATACTAGAAATGTAGTATGCCAGCCACAGACTCGTACTATATTTTCTAGAAAAAAACTAACCAAGCCGTATATCCTGATCCTTGGTGAGGAATATGTTGGAGCACTGCAATAAGGGGAAGAAGCATTATTATCTATTGCACAGTAACCAATAATGATTATGCTCCACCCACGTGCCACTTACCTTTAGGTCGCGATGCAAGACATAGTTTGAGTGCAAATAATCAACAGCAAGGACCAATTGAGCAAACCATTTAAGCAATGTCTGAGAATTACCCAAGCATCACAAAAACAATGTTAGATATTTTCTTCTTTCAATCAGACCAGCAAAAGGGGTGATTTGTCACATACCTCCTCAGGAAAGTAAGTACCATTTAATTTCTTCATCAGCTCATCCCTATGATACAAGACGAAAGTGAGATATAATGCAATCCATAATGTGGCCAAGAAAAAACTACCTGTGAAGAGCTAAATCACTCACATATCTCCACCTTCACAATAGCCTGTGACGATGCAGACGTAGCAACCCTGCACAGTTCACCTTGTCAACTAAACAATTTCAAACAGAAGAAACAAATAAAAAACAAGTCCCGACTTTTGAACCTTCTCAACCCAAGCCTCCTTGAATTCAACAATATATGGGTGTTGTAGCCGAGCAATCAGAGCCATCTGCAAATTCCATCTTCCTTAATCCAGCACTCAGAGCATGACCAGTGAATCGAGAACAGAACCTAAGAATGTTGCATTTCTACCAACCTCTTGATGGGCAGACTTGCGGCAACGCTCTGTCTGCCTTGCAAGACGTATTTTCTTCAACACATACCTACAAGATAAGCATTTTGTCACCTAACTGAATAAGGGAGAAAACCATGTACAGTCAACATACTGACGGCTCTTTGCTACATCTTACTTCTTCTTCTCAATCTTATGATTCACAAGTATGGCGGCGCCGAACGCGCCACGGCCAATCTGCTCCATGATCTCGTACTGATCCATCCGCGACTCCATGAGCCCCAACCCGTTACAGAACAATCTCAGGTTTATAGCAAAAGCCGGCAGAAGTTGTATTAGCCACAGAATGTCAATCCCTAAATGCCCAAACTGATCACATTTCTCCAGCCCAGCGGGAGCTTAAACACCTCGACAGCCTAAGCAAGCTCTGCAAAATAAAGCACCCAAACACCTCATAAGCCAAAACAGCTTTGATGAAAGCGCACCGGCGTCACGTGCCACCCAATCAAAGCCACGGCTTGTGCCTTTGCTTAGAAAGGAGAGATGATGTTGCGCAGACAAGTTTTTGAACCAATCGGGAATCGATGAGGTACTCAGACGAGAATCTAGTGCTTGGATATCCAACACAGAGCAGAAGGCAAATTCACAGCTGATTTGAAACGGTATCGCACTTGTGCGCAGCAAGCACGTTTCGCTCACACCAACCCCAAACCGACGGAGGCAAGGGGCCTTACCGTGGCGGTCTCCACCTGCATTGGCCAGCGGCGGGTAACTCCGGCCGCGCCAATTAGGCTACTCCTCCGGTGCCGGAGGAAACCGGCGACAGGGCGGCGAGATCCCCCGCGTCGCGGATTCGTCGCCTCTGCGGTGTGGCGGCTTCGCCTCGCCTGCTCGCTCGGCGGCCTCGTTGGCTGCTGCCTGCCTTGGGCTCCGGATTTGATTTGGTGGTTGGGCTGCAGCGAAGGCGTAACGGTGTGGGCGACGGAGTTTGCTCGGCGGCTTATATACGGCGCGGCCGCAACAGCGGGCGGTGGAGTGGTGCGGTGCGGTGGGGTTAAAGGCAGATCACCAGACCCCAGGAGGGAGATGACTGTACACTGTACTGCTGGCTTAAAAGGGCAGTTTTGCATTCGTGGCGCCCACTAATTAGTGCCATGTGAGATGCTCTAGGGTAAGTTAATTACCAGTAATTTTAGTAGCATTAACGGTGGTGTCATTGTTAGATGGAGCAAGTTTTCATAATTCAAAAATTCAAAATTTCATTTAAAAATTAAATCTCTTGTATACCAGGTTATATATACAAAATGACGTTCAAACTGGCTGTGCTTGCTGTGAATAAAAAAAATCATTTTACTTTTCGAACAATTTGTTTTGTCCATTTCACCTCCTATCTAAACAAATATGAAGCAAGCATCCAACAGAGCGATTTGATGTCTTAACCAACGCAAAGCCATTTGATACATCCTCAAGAAAAATAAAAGAAAGAAAATAGAAAAATAAACCAAGACAGATTGCATCAGAGCTTGGCCTACATCTAGTTTGGCATGACCAACTGCACAAGTGGTTAAATTATTGGTCACATGCTTACCTCAACTTGCCTAGGATTTATAATGCATGAATGGCTGGTTCAGCTTGGTCACTGTACTAATAGCACTTTCTTTATCAAGGTCAATCAGGAAGGACGATTCCCTCATAACGATTTAACGGATTCAAGGTCAAATATAAGCACAGCATTGGAACAGCAAACCACGTACCATGAATATTGCTACGGCCATCGGATTTTTAGTCAAGTTCAAGCCATTTCCTGGAACTCCTGGTGACTAATTAAGCTACTGATGAAGATCACGGCCTACGGAAAAGCAAGAGATTCGGTAATTAAGTTTTCTGCAGGGCGGTAATTATTGATCTCCAGGGCACGGGCGGCGTGATCGAACTGCTCTGATGAGTGAAGACTGAAGACCTGCACCGTCGGCAGCATCATGAAAAACAGGATAGTATACGGAGGACTGAATTCGGACCGATGTCACAGCCGGCAAAAACTGCTGTCGCCTGTTGCTCCAATGACAAGCGGGCCCGGTATTCCCCCGCGCTCGCGCCTGCCGTTAAGCCAGTGTAACGCCGTGCCTGGTGGCACTCATGCATGTCGGTCAAGGCTTCAGCCGGGCGGGCGTTCCGCGAGCGGATAAGGAGAAAAACGAAATAAACGCAGCAGGAACACAGAACTGCACGTGACGTCTCCGTGCTGGGCGCTCGTGCTCGTGCTGCGCTGCCCCGGGGACGAGCTCCAAGGTCGGGTCATGGTTACCCTCGCTAAAACCGACGCATTTGACCTGTTGGACTGTCAGAATTCTGCAGATCTCAACAGATAACGGCGTGCTGGTGATTCTTCGTGCTCCCTGTTCTGGCGCCTGTGTTTGTTATTAGTGACTGTAGTTGATGCAAGCGCCGACCATACTCATGGTTTTCCCCGTCTCTCGGAACAAATCAATTTTTGTAACAGGCGCGTGTCCCCGGCTAAACTGGACAATCTTCTCGGCGCAACTGGTTGGTGTCACCAGCCACAGATATCACTGTCGTCACTATTATATTAGGAAAAAGTTATCGTCTGCAAAAGTTGTCATTGCGAGCAACTCTGCCATGGTGCCGTGGTGCGTGCACTTGAGCAATGCGATCCCTTAATTACAAGCTTTATTACAGCCCCAAACAAATGTCACTGCATTGAGGAAACTTGCTGGCAAGTCATGACGAGATGAACTGCAGCCTAATCGATCGCCCCGATCAAAATCTGCCAAATCCGGCTCCAACCAACTGTCGGTCCGTACAGTCGCCTTACCGAATTGGCAAACCCTTTCTGTTCCTCTCTCGTCGTCGTCTCTCAAGTCTCAAACGAGTTCGAAAATCTGGATCGGAAAAAGCTGTACGAACCCCATCCAAGGTTGGTGCCCCGTTGGCGTCAGGGGAGGAACAAACGCAACGCCCAAATCTCCTCATCTTGCAGGCGCTGGTCGGACTCGAGAGAGCCTTTTGCCCTCGCGAGATTATCCCAACTCTTAAGAAACCACACTGGGCCCGGAGAACGACGCCGCAACCACCGGCGGACACGGCACCACCGGAGAGGCAGGCGGATACCTAATTAGAGAGGGGGTTACGACTTGATTTTCCCTTGTGATCGAGCGACAGGGGAGAATCGAAGATGCTTTTCGATGGCAGATTGTGTGAAGCTATGTCGGAATCGAGAGGTGTGACCAGCTCGGGCGGTCGATGGTGACGTCTCTCTTGCGTAGTACTGCGAGTTGGCGAAGTGATCAGGTGAAGCTAGCACTGTACTTTAGCTTAGCTCCATTATTAAGGGGCCTTGGAACGCGGGATTTTTTCCTGTTTCTGCGTTTTCCTGTGAACAGTCAACTAATTTCTGTGAAATTCCTGTATAATTCCTGTGAAAATCCTGCGTTCCAAAGGGGGTCTAATTGGGTGTGTGTCCGTGCGTAAGCTAAGCTGCTGATCATTTGGGATTTTGGAGAGATCGTTTTGTCTGCCTGGTGTTTGCGCCTACTTGCCGAAGTGTCGGGACGCACGGATCCACTGGTAGAGGGTTCTACGTAACAGCCGTTCGGCTGCTGGAATTCCAGCCGGCGGGTGATGTTTGCTGCTGCTACAGTAAACGTATTGCTACAGTGCGCGAATTCTCCGCTACAGTGTTCTCTCTCACTATTGAAACTGCAACTACAACTGCATCCTCCAACCGAACATCAGCGTGGTGCCATGTTTCTGTACAGCCTTCTACTGAGTTTTGCAGTGCAACCACCCAGGGAAAAAAATTAGAATTCTTGTCATTTCAGACGGGAGCCAGCCGAAAAGCGTCTATCTTTATTAATTTTGTACAGACAAAACTTTTTAGTAAAATACAGGTTAACTTTTGCGCATGCAAATTGCGGACTTTTTTGGTAGGGCTTCTCCAATGACTTCTCGAGCGGCTTCACGTGGTTTCCAATCAGAGGGGGTGCTTCCTCATGTGCTTCTCCTTAAAAAATAAAAGAATACCTTTCCAAAAAAAAGGTGAATCAAGAAGCCATGAAATAGTAGCTTCACCCGCTTCTTCCCCCACCGCGTCCTTCTTTTTACATATTTGTCCCTAAAAATAGGAGAAGCTGCTGGAGAAGCAGTTTTGCCAGACGTTTTAAGCACAGCCGCAGCCAGCACAACCGTTTTTCCAAAGAAGTCACAGTCACAGCTGAAGCTGGCACAGTCACAGCCCTACCAAGATGCTCTCAAACATTACATGTTGAGTTCTAATTAACAAAATGCAAAGGTGCATGAGAGAAACACCACAACCGAGGTGGATGTCAAATTAGTACGAATTCAAGGCCTTAGGAAAATCATCCTACAATGGACCATAGGGATTGAGAACAAAGAAGACATCACAATGACCGATAGCGTACAAGTACCGTGAGGGAAAGGTGAAAAGAACCCAATTAGAGAGTGCAATAGAGAACTGAGATCCGATGCGAACAATCAGTCGAAAGAGCGGAGCGCGGACGCACTCACTATAACGGCATACCTTTTCGCATGATGGATCAGCGAGGAAATGGGAACAACAGCTCAAGTCGTTAGGTGTAGGCGCCCGTCCCGAGTCATAGTAAGGCAAAGGTGCGTCTACAGAAGAGGCGTGATCCTTGCTTAGCAACTTCGTGATAAAAATCACATTCTTTTGGAACAAGATATCTTGGGAGTATCTCGAACGAGGGTCGTAGGAAGACATTCAATCATTATTATGATTCTCACAGCGCGATCATGACAGGCAGTTTATAGTACTCACCGTTAGAAATACACATCGTTCCGAGTACTCAACCGGTTATGTCCCTTCCGATAGCATGTGAGGTGTGAGAAGTTGTTGGAGATATCTGTTCCTTTCCCTCGAGCACTGTAACATCCCGGCCCCCTAGGCCGTCGTTTTTAAGAAATCTAATCACTCATTAACATAAGCAACAAAATTTAAAAGCAATAGATGGAGTTTTCCCTAAATAAAATAGTATATTGATTTATTTTTGTTTTAATAAATAATTTTGCTGTGATTTGATTTGAGATGTTCCTATTTGAGGTTTGAAATATTTGGATTTGTTCTTCATGTTTGGATTTCACATTTGAACAATTTTTGGAATTTAAACTCATGCCTACATTGCATACCATGCGAGCAGGAACTTCCTTGAATTTTCGTGGAAAATTTATTTGGTCTAAAGTCTCGCAAAATCTACCATAGGTAGGTTTCACAGAGATTTAATTTCTGTAAATTTTTCATAATTTTTAGAATACGTTTGTTTCACCTAAAAATTCGTGAAAGTACCAGCCAGTTTGAAAAATACAAAGAATAGTAACTTGTTAACCTGGGCTCGGCCCATTTAGAAAATAAAAGAAATAGAAAAGAATAAAACCTTACCTGGCCCAGCCCGACGCGGCCCAAGCCAACTCAGCCGGCCCAACTCTCGCGTCTTCTTCTTCCTTCTTCTCCCGCTCGTCAACGCCGCCGCACCGCCCGGCCAGCACCGCCATGCCACGCGCAACGCCGCTCCTGCAGCGCAACAGTGGACTGCTACGTGGCGCACTGCCCCATCGACCCCTCTCGCGATTTCTCGCAGCCGCCGGAGCTTCCCTCTCTTTCTTTTCTCTTTTCCCCCTCTCACTGACCGCCATGGCCCAACGAGTGAACCGCCTTTCCCCTCTATAAAAGATGCTGCTCGAGCCTCCCATCCTCCTCCTGCTGCATCTACGATCCTCTAGAGCCTATCCTCGATCACAGCCGTTGCTCGAATGGAGAGAATTTCAACTTTTCCCCAATTTCCGCCGCCGCCGCCATTAATGAAATCGATGCTCTTCCGGTGAGGTTTTACTTCATCCCTTCGTTCTTATAGCACCTCAATCATACGCTGAATCCATTTTGATCCTTTACTGCCGTAGAAACGGGTTGTAGTTTGTCCAGATGGCGAGGTCCTCTGTTCCGCCGCCGTCGCTCGTCGCCGGCCATCTCCGGCCACCGCTGCCTGCACTACTTGCTCGGTGAGCCTCTACGCAGCCTGTAGATGCCCGAAAGGGAACATAAACACATTGCCGCGCCCTCCAGTTTGCATCGCGTCGTCGCTCTGTTGCCGCGCAGTTAGGTCGTCGCCGCGCCGCCGCTATAGGCCACCGTCGTCGATGAGACGACCACCGGACGATCCCTCTTGTGCTCCCGCATCGCGTAGGGTAGCATGTCGACGTAGTCCGGCCTTGGTTCGCCGCCGGCGAGCCATTTCCCCGCCGCCGGCTACTGTGCTCACGCTAACTGAATTGATTAAATCTTAAGCTTCCACGTGTAGCTTCCTGATTGGTCCAGTTTCAATTAGGCCTTTTGCACTCGAATAAATTTCAGAAAAATTAGGAAAAATGCTATAATATTTTCTAAAGTATTTACCTTGCTCTTTCCACCATAATTTGATATATGTGCTTAGGAAACATTTGTATAATAGAATAGGTAAGCTTTATGTGTTTTGTTCAAAAATATTTACTTAGAAAATTTGTATAAAGAAATAAAAAGAACTAGGTTGTTTCTTAAGCCCTTCAAAACCTATTCTCACTGTTGACCTATAATTGATCATAGGAAAAATTGTTAGGAAAATAAATATCTAGACTTGTTTTATTTCTTAAGAAACAACATGCTTCTTTGTGAGAATTTAATTGTTATTTGTACAATAGAATTGCATGCCATCATTATAATTAAAATATAGATTGTTATCCTAGTTGTCACATGTAGAACTGAAATGGTAGTTTCATGTAAGTTTTACTTTGAATGATAAATTAATTAACCTAATTAAATGAACATCTCATCTATGCATGAACATATAGCTTTCTTTACACTATATGAACTTATTTTCTGGTTATATTAAATAAAATAAACCATGGGCCCATATCTCTAGTTTATACCATAATTGAGAAAATTAAGTATAACCCAAGTTAAATAGAGCTCCTTTTAGCAAAGCATAGATATGTTAGTTATAATTAATAGCTTGTATGAACATATTATTTATGCTTTGCAAATAGATTTATTTACATCCCATGTTCACCAATGTATGTTGCACATCATAAGCATGCATGTCACCATACATAAATAATTTAGGTAAGGATGATGAAACATTAGTAATTAAATTTAATTTGAAAACAAACATGTACAACATGTGTGCTTTCCATGCATGTAGTTTATATTCACCTTTCCATACACTCTCGTTCTAGTTAAATGTTTAAGTTACCTATGCACATAGTGTTATATTCATAATATTTGAATCAGGTAAAATAAATCCTTAGAACATGCCATTTGTAAATAATTTAGTTTAAAAGGAACACATCTTTAATTATGTCATATGTATATGCATAAAGGCATATAAATACTTATAGAAGAAAAATTAAGATATTAATACATAGGAATGTTTTCATATGCATTAGAAGCATGTAACCACATTTTACACGTAAAATCATTGTAAGAATAATTGCTACATAAATTTAGTTTATTTATGTTTGTTTGAACAACGCCATGTTTAGTAGTAGAAATAATTATGGATTTAATATAATAGATATGCATGCAATCACCATCAATAAGCCATATACATCTTATCATCTTCACCATATGGATTTAGTAAATAAATGTCTATGCATACCATCATGTTAGCTTTATATCAATCCATTTGAGCAACACATGCATGTTCTTCTTTTAAGAGAAAATAAATAATAAATAACTTGTCTAGGTGAATATGGCCTTTAAAAGGCCAAGAGCATAACTCATAACAAATGATCATCGTAAAGTAAATAGAATGGAATCGCGTAAACTCTAGTTGTCTTCTCTTCTAGTTATCTATCGATAGAACTCGATAACGTGTAGTCCGTTCGTACGAACTCCGAATACATATTTATTTTCATGAAATGCATTCCATAATCATGCTCTTTGGTTTTTATTCGAAATATGGTATTTCTATTGTAAATTTTATTGGATCTTCTTAGATGGCTTTATTTGGATCTCTCGGTGTTTATTGATCGTGGATCGACGCGCACGTGAGTGAATCGTCGAAGGACCACACCGTGGAAGATCAGTGCTTGAAGATCGTTGTATGAACTATGTATATAAAGGTGCGAGGCAAGCACACCCCCTTGATCATTTTGATCCTATGTTTGCAAATGCATTTAAGTGCTTAATATGTAGGATTAATTTGTGCATAATTTATATCACTAAAAATGCTCATTTGGGAAATGGTAGATACTACCTATTTGATTATATCCCCTTTGTTGAACTATATCATATCCCCTTGTAATCATAGGTTGGGTTATCATAATGGTTATATGCTCTAAGCTTCATGATATAGTTAATTACTAATTAAGCTTGCTAAAATGAAAAGCTATATTTTGTATAAATGTAAGTACATGTATAATCATTAAACTTACGGATTATGTTGATGGGAAATTATTGTTGATGATATATGATGATAATTTAGATGTTGACGGGTTTGGATGTGATAATGTTAATTGGATTAATGATTGTTTGATAATCATGATTTTGGAGACCCGTCACATCGCATAAGGACCGGTACATTTGTAACTTGATTTAAGGAAACATCGTGCGACCATGGATGCTGGTATGGGACGGCCATGGCTAAGTAATTAGTTGAATGTTGCCTTGCCTTCTAGAAGTAGGGAATGTATGGATATTTTACCCGATCTGGTATTTATTCAGAGGGACCTCCATCACTACGGTTTTGGGCTCAAGGTTTACCAATACAATGAATTGTACCCTTTTAATTCCTGCCTAACTATCCATATTTGAAGGAGGGGATAAATTGTACCTCTGGGATGTTAGTTGGTAGAGGGATTGTTTACAATTTAGGGAAGGCAAGGTTAACAAACGGCTAATGAAAACGTCATGCGTGATACCGATGTGCACACTTCGTGAGTGCACGGTGCTTGCAACACCACAGACGGTCACTCACTGTCCATGGGTACAGCGTACAAACTCTGCAGAGTCATAATCCATTCGAATGGCCGTGCTTGCGGTCTCAAGCTCCTTAATGATAGGTCTTTGTTTAGAGAATGGTTGGGATTAAAATTGATCATAATGGTTATTGATATATGATTGGTATAGATAATGATTTTGTAGGAACTTGACATGGAAGTCAAGTATGTCACTTTATTTATATGATATTTACTTGTACTTACCTTTATGCAATTTATTTCAAGCAATTCAATTTAGTAATTATTTCAGTAATCAAGTATAGATTATCATATGCTCATTTATGCAAACTTAACCATATTATGCCTTCTTTCAATTGGCCTTGCATATAATTATGATTTTGCTATTATTCACCCGCATTGCTTGCCTCCGATAACTTGGTTTCAGAGATGACGAGGATCTCGGTGAGGAACGATGCCGTTCTTTCTAGGAGTTCAACTTCCAGTCAATTGCCTGTGGGATGATCACGGGGCACACGCTGGATATTTGAATTCCTTCATGTTACCGCTGTGTTTCTTTATTAAGGTATTTCGTCGGCCATTGAGCCAATATTTTGTAAATTTCAAATAAACTTGGTAGTTAAATTTTGATATGGCTATGGTTCCACTGTGAATACTGTGTGTACTTGTCATTGATCCTGGGGCAAGTACGGAAAACACGGGGTTTCGGGTGATTTAATTACCCGGGACGTTGCAGGTGGTATCAGAGCTATGTTGACTGCAGATTTTGACCCTAGATAGACCGGTCGTTAGATTAGATTAGCAATTTAATGACATATTTTTAAAACTATTAAATGTTTTTGAGGAAAATATAAGATTTCGCTCTATCTTTCCTAAATCTTAGTTTCTTTTCTTATCTATATTTTCATTTGATTTGAGAAATTATATATTCCCTCTCATCTCTTTCTTAGCTAAGGAGAAAAGATGAAGGAGAAGAAGAATATTGTTCTCTTTTCCTCAACCTTGATTTTAAATATTCTTTCTGGTATCTCATCTTGACAGTGATTATATTTTCTTCCTAATCTTATTTCTTCTATATCTATCATGAGACAAGGAAGAAGATGTAGTGAGAATGCGATGGTAAATGCTAGAATCTCTTCTCTTATTCTTCTCAAAATTTCTTAGGAGGTATAGACATATAGGCCGTAAAAAGAAAATATTAAGGTAGGATTATATGGCATTTTAAAAGTGCTATGCCATAAAGACCTATGAATATAATCAATAAGAAGAAAATTGTTTTCAAAAATCTCGGAGGTTCCATTTGCATTTGATTTAATTGTTCTTTTTGACTTGGTGTTCATATGAGGTTTTGGAGTTTCCTTTTCTAAGCATAAAACATATATTAAAATAAATAGTTTAAATTTTGCTAACTTTCCTTCAGGATAACATCCTACTAATTTTGACTATAACATACATTGACTCTAACATCTCATACTACCCTAATTGCATACCTTCCACTTACTTAATGTATTAAACATTTCTTTGATTCATATTCGTGCATGACACCCATTCCGGGATAAAAACCATATTATATTCTTTGTTAACTTCATAACAATTTAATCCATGTTTCCATATTCATTTTAGTATCGATCTTGCATGCCAAATATTTTTCCTTGGTATTTATATTGATATCCCACTTATGTTGTCATCATTCTTAGTAGGTTCTTTTGATTTCAAAAAGATTCCGTGACCTCACATGTTTCCTTCTTTCATAGTTTGGCATACCTTGCCTCTTTGATTCATGTAGACTTAGTTTAACATGTAGCATAAACAGTGCACAATTATCATATTATACCTCTTTCTTTCCAAAAATAATTTATTATTCTCTTTCCATTTTATGCGAGATCATTAAAAATTTGATTTCCATCATTTTTCATCCCAGATGAAAATATTCCTAATACCATTTGTACCTTGTATCACGTTTTGCGTAGCGTGATTATTTTATTCAATCAACCCCTTCGAAATTGACTAGTATGAGAATTTTCATAAATTCCCTTGCCAAAACCCGTTCCACTTTTCCTTCATAAATCAATAATTATATTCCATTATTTGAAAGATGGATAGAATTAATTTCTATAACCATGATATCTCTATTTTCCAACTCCCTGATTTCTCATCATGGTTGTTCTTTTGCTCCTCTTCGCCGTATGAAACTCCTATGAATTGTCTTGTGTTTCCAGGTCAACAAATTTTTCTTTCACTCATAAAATATGTGTACTTTCCATCCATTTTGAAACCCGAATATCCTTCACTTCCCTATGAAATGACGATGGTTTCAAAATTTTTCTTACAGAGTATTCTAGTTGTATAGCATAAAATCTTCCATTTGATCAATGCTTTATTAAAGCCCTTTTTGCGGGAACATGAAAGTATTTGCCAAATCTGTTTTAATATTCTATTGTTTGTTTAGAAAACCACATTGATGCCCATGATCAAATTGCTTGGCATTTGTGAAATGTTTTGACATTAATCAATCCATTTTTCCACATGAATCATACTAATCGATCTTTTACTTGACCATCGGTGTTGATTTCTATGACCTATCATCTATGAGGATATTTTCTCACTTGACTACCAATCAATTTTATGATCCTTGATCCATAAGGGAAATCTCAAGATTTTAATTCTTATCTATCCTACTGACTATCGATTCTCCAGTAGCAATTTGCTTAAAATTTGAAAAATCATGCCTACTTTAAGATCTTAGTTTTGCTAACTAATGATCATTAGCAAGGTAGGTTTAATTGCTACTCTAAGCCTCCTTGCTTTGAATAAACATATCCTATTGCTACCTACTAATAAAAAGAAAAGGGTTATGAGAATATTGTATCACCTCATTCTTTAATCTTTCTATCTCACTTACCGTTTGTTAAAACTGAAGGTATAACCACCTTCGAATACCTTTCCTAAAACACCCCGATATTGTCTTTGTATGTCTAATTGTTTTGTCTAGCTATCTCACCTTGTGACGATATTCATTTATTTTACTGGCTCGATATCTATGAATACTTTTAGATTGAAGGCCATATCTTCTTTGACTTGTTTAACCTAGAGATCACTTGATCCATGTTGATGTGAATCTCTAGAATCAACCTTGATCTTTACATGATCCAATGAAAAATATTATCTTACATGGTCCACAAAACATAGAAACCTATGGCTCTATGTTACTTTGATTTTAGAAATTTCTTTGATCTTGTATATTCTAAGGTAATCATCTTGAAAACCTTGGAATAATTCCTTATACTATTCATGAATAAACCCTTTGTCACGGATCGTTCACCATCCTTACTTGAATGTCAAGTCATTCTACCGTTTATTACCAATTCGCTGATCATACTTTAATAATTATTGTATCACATTGTTACACATGCCCATGTTGTCATATGTCGCATTGATCATATGTTTAGAATCCCTCATTATTTTATTAAATCCATATTGACTTGCTCTAAAATTTGTTTTGATCTTGTCCTAAAGAACTTGCTTCGTAAACCTTGGAGTAGGTTCCTAAACCATTCTTGATGTTTCTACTAGGTAATTTTTGGTTGCAAGGATGGATTGCCATTCTTCTCGGATGGCAAGTGTTGTGCTCATATATCCTTCAATGACCAACATGCCATTCGAGTCATTTAAAAACCAATCCTATTGATTTTACTTTATCCTTGTAAACTCATCCGTTTTCCCGAAGTCGAATTCCATTGGAACACTAGCCTATTGAATTTGACTTCTATTCTTTGGTAGGTTAAAATTCATAAAAACATTCTTACAAGTTGAAAACCTTATGTTTCCTTGAGCATAAGAAATTTTCCCTTATTTAATTATTGGGACTCGTGGCATTCAAAATTGTCCCATAACCCCATAACCAATCATATTGGTTTTGTTTCACCATAATAAATTCAATTGCTTATATGATCCTAAAACTCCATTCGATTACTAGCCCACCACTCTTGATTCCATTCTTCAATAGATTATTTCATCAAAACTTCCTTGTGATTTTGAAAATATCATAGTATCTTTGGTATAAGCATCCACTTAAATATTTCTCTTACTCCCGAACCTATTTCTGAAAGCCTTTATGCATTATGTTGAATAAAATAAAATTTTCTTCTTTGATCATATAGGTACTTACTAACTTTCGATAAAAGTTAAAATTAGAAAAATATGTAATACTAACACTCATGGTGAGATAACACCAAAGACGAGGAACGCTAATATGTGATTCGGGGTTTTCACCTAACATCGCCGTAGAAGATCAAGTATTTTCTCAAGATAGAGGAAAGGGACTTCATGAAGATACTTCAAGGACAAGAAAGTAACGACTACATCAAGGAGGAAGCAAGGAGAATATAAGAAGATGACTCATTGCTACAAAAGTCTTGAAGATAAAGGAACTAACTTTATGTATTGTGCATAGCATTTAAAATGTTTTATAAATAATGGGTTAAAAATTTATTTAAGGGGGGTAGGGCGTAAATGTATCTAACCTTGATGAATCTTTTGATCACACCCTCTAACTCCCCATGGAGCCGAAGAAAAGTTTTTCACAATCCTTACTAACAAATGCTAATGAACGCTAGGTGGTTTTCTTTGAAAGTCCCTCCTTCTTGAAACAACGTTTCGATGAATGCGTAGGAAAGAAGTACTACAAGGAAGAAAATTTCGAGAAATCAACCGTGTCAAAGAGGAAATAAGACAAGTATGTAAAGATTGTCCCCGCATATGGCGTGCTGAAGATGAAGAAATTAACAATGACTGGAAATTCACCTTTGTAACCAAATCATACTAACTATGGGCGAATAGGAGTACTACTTGTGGGAAATTTTCAAGGAAGCGAAACAAGTGTACGAAGATCGTCCCCCACGCGTGATACAGTGAAGATGAAGAGCTTAATAATCAATGGAGAGTTATCTTCAAAACCTAACCACACTAACACTTTGTGGAATCTCGAGGACGAGATTCTTTTTAAGGGGGGTAGACTGTAACATCCCGGCCCCCTAGGCCGTCGTTTTTAAGAAATCTAATCACTCATTAACATAAGCAACAAAATTTAAAAAGCAATAGATGGAGTTTTCCCTAAATAAAATAGTATATTGATTTATTTTTGTTTTAATAAATAATTTTGCTGTGATTTGATTTGAGATGTTCCTATTTGAGGTTTGAAATATTTGGATTTGTTCTTCATGTTTGGATTTCACATTTGAACAATTTTTGGAATTTAAACTCATGCCTACATTGCATACCATGCGAGCAGGAACTTCCTTGAATTTTCGTGGAAAATTTATTTGGTCTAAAGTCTCGCAAAATCTACCATAGGTAGGTTTCACAGAGATTTAATTTCTGTAAATTTTTCATAATTTTTAGAATACGTTTGTTTCACCTAAAAATTCGTGAAAGTACCAGCCAGTTTGAAAAATACAAAGAATAGTAACTTGTTAACCTGGGCTCGGCCCATTTAGAAAATAAAAGAAATAGAAAAGAATAAAACCTTACCTGGCCCAGCCCGACGCGGCCCAAGCCAACTCAGCCGGCCCAACTCTCGCGTCTTCTTCTTCCTTCTTCTCCCGCTCGTCAACGCCGCCGCACCGCCCGGCCAGCACCGCCATGCCACGCGCAACGCCGCTCCTGCAGCGCAACAGTGGACTGCAACGTGGCGCACTGCCCCATCGACCCCTCTCGCGATTTCTCGCAGCCGCCGGAGCTTCCCTCTCTTTCTTTTCTCTTTTCCCCCTCTCACTGACCGCCATGGCCCAACGAGTGAACCGCCTTTCCCCTCTATAAAAGATGCTGCTCGAGCCTCCCATCCTCCTCCTGCTGCATCTACGATCCTCTAGAGCCTATCGTCAATCACAGCCGTTGCTGCGAATGGAGAGAATTTCAACTTTCCCCAATTTGGGCCGCCGCCGCCATTGATGAAATCGATGCTCTTCCGGTGAGGTTTTACTTCATCCCTTCGTTCTTATAGCACCTCAATCATACGCTGAATCCATTTTGATCCCTTTACTGCCGTAGAAACGGGTTGTAGTTTGTCCAGATGGCGAGGTCCTCTGTTCCGCCGCCGTCGCTCGTCGCCCGGCCATCTCCGGCCACCGCTGCCTGCACTACTTGCTCGGTGAGCCTCTACGCAGCCTGTAGATGCCCGAAAGGGAACATAAACACATTGCCGCGCCCTCCAGTTTGCATCGCGTCGTCGCTCTGTTGCCGCGCAGTTAGGTCGTCGCCGCGCCGCCGCTACAGGCCACCGTCGTCGATGAGACGACCACCGGACGGTCCCTCTTGAGCTCCCGCATCGCGTAGGGTAGCATGTCGACGTAGTCCGGCCTTGGTTCGCCGCCGGCGAGCCATTTCCCCGCCGCCGGCTACTGTGCTCACGCTAACTGAATTGATTAAATCTTAAGCTTCCACGTGTAGCTTCCTGATTGGTCCAGTTTCAATTAGGCCTTTTGCACTCGAATAAATTTCAGAAAAATTAGGAAAAATGCTATAATATTTTCTAAAGTATTTACCTTGCTCTTTCCACCATAATTTGATATATGTGTTTAGGAAACATTTGTATAATAGAATAGGTAAGCTTTATGTGTTTTGTTCAAAAATATTTACTTAGAAAATTTGTATAAAGAAATAAAAAGAACTAGGTTGTTTCTTAAGCCCTTCAAAACCTATTCTCACTGTTGACCTATAACTGATCATAGGAAAAATTGTTAGGAAAATAAATATCTAGACTTGTTTTATTTCTTAAGAAACAACATGCTTCTTTGTGAGAATTTAATTGTTATTTGTACAATAGAATTGCATGCCATCATTATAATTAAAATATAGATTGTTATCCTAGTTGTCACATGTAGAACTGAAATGGTAGTTTCATGTAAGTTTTACTTTGAATGATAAATTAATTAACCTAATTAAATGAACATCTCATCTATGCATGAACATATAGCTTTCTTTACACTATATGAACTTATTTTCTGGTTATATTAAATAAAATAAACCATGGGCCCATATCTCTAGTTTATACCATAATTGAGAAAATTAAGTATAAACCAAGTTAAATAGAGCTCCTTTTAGCAAAGCATAGATATGTTAGTTATAATTAATAGCTTGTATGAACATATTATTTATGCTTTGCAAATAGATTTATTTACATCCCATGTTCACCAATGTATGTTGCACATCATAAGCATGCATGTCACCATACATAAATAATTTAGGTAAGGATGATGAAACATTAGTAATTAAATTTAATTTGAAAACAAACATGTACAACATGTGTGCTTTCCATGCATGTAGTTTATATTCACCTTTCCATACACTCTTGTTCTAGTTAAATGTTTAAGTTACCTATGCACATAGTGTTATATTCATAATATTTGAATCAGGTAAAATAAATCCTTAGAACATGCCATTTGTAAATAATTTAGTTTAAAAGGAACACATCTTTAATTATGTCATATGTATGCATAAAGGCATATAAATACTTATAGAAGAAAAGTTAAGATATTAATACATAGGAATGTTTTCATATGCATTAGAAGCATGTAACCCCATTTTACACGTAAAATCATTGTAAGAATAATTGCTACGTAAATTTAGTTTATTTATGTTTGTTTGAACAACGCCATGTTTAGTAGTAGAAATAATTATGGATTTAATATAATAGATATGCATGCAATCACCATCAATAAGCCATATACATCTTATCATCTTCACCATATGGATTTAGTAAATAAATGTCTATGCATACCATCATGTTAGCTTTATATCAATCCATTTGAGCAACACATGCATGTTCTTCTTTTTAAGAGAAAATAAATAATAAATAACTTGTCTAGGTGAATATGGCCTTTAAAAGGCCAAGAGCATAACTCATAACAAATGATCATCGTAAAGTAAATAGAATGGAATCGCGTAAACTCTAGTTGTCTTCTCTTCTAGTTATCTATCGATAGAACTCGATAACGTGTAGTCCGTTCGTACGAACTCCGAATACATATTTATTTTCATGAAATGCATTCCATAATCATGCTCTTTGGTTTTTATTCGAAATATGGTATTTATTATTGTAAATTTTATTGGATCTTCTTAGATGGCTTTATTTGGATCTCTCGGTGTTTATTGATCGTGGATCGACGCGCACGTGAGTGAATCGTCGAAGGACCACACCGTGGAAAGATCAGTGCTTGAAGATCGTTGTATGAACTATGTATATAAAGGTGCGAGGCAAGCACACCCCCTTGATCATTTTGATCCTATGTTTGCAAATGCATTTAAGTGCTTAATATGTAGGATTAATTTGTGCATAATTTATATCACTAAAAATGCTCATTTGGGAAATGGTAGATACTACCTATTTGATTATATCCCCTTTGTTGAACTATATCATATCCCCTTGTAATCATAGGTTGGGTTATCATAATGGTTATATGCTCTAAGCTTCATGATATAGTTAATTACTAATTAAGCTTGCTAAAATGAAAGGCTATATTTTGTATAAATGTAAGTACATGTATAATCATTAAACTTACGGATTATGTTGATGGGAAATTATTGTTGATGATATATGATGATAATTTAGATGTTGACGGGTTTGGATGTGATAATGTTAATTGGATTAATGATTGTTTGATAATCATGATTTTGGAGACCCGTCACATCGCATAAGGACCGGTACATTTGTAACTTGATTTAAGGAAACATCGTGCGACCATGGATGCTGGTATGGGACGGCCATGGCTAAGTAATTAGTTGAATGTTGCCTTGCCTTCTAGAAGTAGGGAATGTATGGATATTTTACCCGATCTGGTATTTATTCAGAGGGACCTCCATCACTACGGTTTTGGGCTCAAGGTTTACCAATACAATGAATTGTACCCTTTTAATTCCTGCCTAACTATCCATATTTGAAGGAGGGGATAAATTGTACCTCTGGGATGTTAGTTGGTAGAGGGATTGTTTACAATTTAGGGAAGGCAAGGTTAACAAACGGCTAATGAAAACGTCATGCGTGATACCGATGTGCACACTTCGTGAGTGCACGGTGCTTGCAACACCACAGACGGTCACTCACTGTCCATGGGTACAGCGTACAAACTCTGCAGAGTCATAATCCATTCGAATGGCCGTGCTTGCGGTCTCAAGCTCCTTAATGATAGGTCTTTGTTTAGAGAATGGTTGGGATTAAAATTGATCATAATGGTTATTGATATATGAATTGGTATAGATAATGATTTTGTAGGAACTTGACATGGAAGTCAAGTATGTCACTTTATTTATATGATATTTACTTGTACTTACCTTTATGCAATTTATATTCAAGCAATTCAATTTAGTAATTATTTCAGTAATCAAGTATAGATTATCATATGCTCATTTATGCAAACTTAACCATATTATGCCTTCTTTCATTTGGCCTTGCATATAATTATGATTTTACTATTATTCACCCGCATTGCTTGCCTCCGATAACTTGGTTTCAGAGATGACGAGGATTCCGGTGAGGAACGATGCCGTTCTTTCTAGGAGTTCAACTTCCAGTCAATTGCCTGTGGGATGATCACGGGGCACACGCTGGATATTTGAATTCCTTCATGTTACCGCTGTGTTTCTTTATTAAGGTATTTCGTCGGCCATTGAGCCAATATTTTGTAAATTTCAAATAAACTTGGTAGTTAAATTTTGATATGGCTATGGTTCCACTGTGAATACCGTGTGTACTTGTCAATGATCCTGGGGCAAGTACGGAAAACACGGGGTTTCGGGTGATTTAATTACCCGGGACGTTGCAAGCACCCACCATGAGAACAATAAACAAGAGACATATAGTTGTATAATTGTAACCCAATTCTTGTTAGTCTTTCTGTAGATGTACAAAAGGTCTCAGTACATAAAAGCAGCTTTCAGAACATACTGGTATGAGCCTATTAATTCTTACTAGTGAATTCCAAACACCTTACTATAGAGATTCTTGACATTTCACTAGAGAGATTATTAACACTTGACACAGTCCATCTCCGAACCCGCCGAGAAAGCAAGGGGATGGACGGGGTGAAGGGCAGGGGGCCTTAGCGCCCCCCCCCCCCCCCCCCCCCCCCTACTAGGGCTCCACTTATGTAAGAGACTAAGTGGAGAGAGAGGGGGAGATGAACCATCGGTAGCCATCCTGATTCTATCACACTCTAGTATTTTTTAAAAAATTTCCAACCTTGTATAGCGATGGAACACAATTGATGTAATTGATGTATGTAACCGTCTATTCTATGATGACCCAAGCAAAAAAAAAAACCATCTAAAATTCTCAACCAATATGATACATATAGTGGCCGCAACAAGTCCTAAAATGCATGTTGATTGCAGTCACCTTCTTGAGATACCCAAAAAAGAAGACAACAAAATAAAACTTTTGCTTATTGGTTACAAAACAAGTTTGCTTCAACATAAAATTGGTCACAGCAGGGGCGGACTCTGAGAGAGTTAATTAACGTGGGCGTGCTTCAACAACTCTTCTGCGTGCGATCGAAACGAGCAACTGGCCAACTTTCAACATTCAAGATATGGAAAGTTGTGATTTAGCAAACTCTAGTTTTGTTTTTATCTGTATAATTGGATTAAACAAACACTATGCTATTTTTTCTTATTTATCATTTTTTGGTGTTTTTTTATCGTATTATACATAATTATACTGAATTACGTATGAAAATTTTGATACGACATATTCTTGGGTAAAATCCTGAGTCCGCCGCTGGGTGGCAGCCACAGGTCACGGGTATGCGACCAAATTGACCAACCGAGCTGCCAACGCCGGTCGCGGGGACATCTCGCTCGTGTGCCCCAGCACACGCGCGCGCGAGCAAACCTGACCCGAACCTCGCAACAGGAAATTAACTTTGGCGACACGGCCTGGATCGGCTGTGAGGCCGGGCGGGGAAATCCACATGCGCCCCGCGTTGCCTGCACACGAGCGTGACGCCATTCCCTCCGGCGAGATGGGGCACGACGCCGGGTAGGAGCAGCTTTGCAGGTGACGATGGTATCGGTTTCTTCGCTTGCTGCAGGGACACGACCAAAGACAACGCACGGATTCACGCAGGGACACGTTTCATTACAGTACACTGCTTAACAGTATTACTCTCAGGTAGCATTAACGGCTGGCAGTAAAAAAAAAGGTGCATTAGCGGTAAGATTGATCTGCCAACATGTTATTCATAGATGATTTCAGCGCGCACATTGTGCTGGCTGTAAGCAAAGTCACAGATGAAAAGAGATTCCATATATTGCCTGGCGTTGCTAATAACACCTGGTACTGTGCTACAGTAGAAGATAGTAAGTACTACAGCTAGAACAAAAAAAAAAGGCGGGAAAAAAAGTCGCACGCCTAGGCAACAACAGAGAGGCGTATGGTACAGTGTTGCTAAATTTGTCAGCATAGAGTAATTGAGGATGAGGTATCTCGACAGTGGTAGCGAGTCGAAGGCGTCATTATTATCAAAAATAAGGTACTTCGATCTCTCTTTTATTTTATCGTATAGCTTTTTTTAACTATAGTTGTGGACTAGTGAGGGTTTGGTTTCCGATGACATTCATCTTGATGTTGGTCGGATTTTTTGTTTTTCCCATGATGAATCTGGTGAAGGAGGCGACAAAAAGTTTAGTAACAGATTCGATAGCGGTAAATTTATCATATTTACGTGTGAAAAGTTAACAATTTATCACTCTTTTGTGCAAGGATTAGGTCTAAAATTTTCTTTTACAGAGATGAGGATGTCGCTGGTGGATGATGAGAATTTTCTCTTACATATTCGTGTGTGATGTTGATCCTAAATGATAGAATTGCGGCTGTTTCAAGATTTTTTCATGTCACATCAATGAAGTAGATGTTGTTTGGGTTGCTGTTGTAACGTGCTTTAATATCAAAAATAAAAGTCTCTTTTTAAAAAAAAGAAAACGCGAAAAAGGAAAAGAAACTGGTACCGCAGAATAAGCAGATGTAGTACCAGAGGCCCAGATGACTAGATCGTGCAATACAGTCCTTTGAAGTCCATGAGCTCTAGCCCATGTACTTCAGACTCGAGCGTCAGGCGTTGAAGAAAAACACAAGCCACCCCGTGCCGATGGACTCCGGCTCCTCCTCGCCGCCGCCGCTGCTGCCGGCGCAGGAGGAGGAGGCGCCTCCGCCACCGGGAGATAAGCTAGCAGTGTTCTGGCATGAGGGCATGCTGGCCCACGACGCCGGCCACGGCGTCTTCGACTCGGGCCGCGACCCGGGCTTCCTCGACGTGCTCGACCAGCACCCGGAGAACGCCGACCGCGTCCGCAACATGGTCTCCATCCTCCGCCGCGGCCCCATCGCTCCCTTCCTCTCCTGGCACTCCGGCAGCCCCGCGCACGCCTCCGAGCTTCAATCCTTCCACTCTGCCGGTCAGTCCCCCAAACCCACTCTCCCCTTGCACATCACACTCTTGACCCAACTAGAGGATGGCACCATCCCGTGGCGTTTGTATCACAAATGTTAGTGTAATGATGAATGAATTAGTAATCGACACGGTATCGTTGAATCTTGCTATGATTGGCAGAATACATAGAGGAGCTCGTGCAAGCGAATGCCGCAGGAGCCAAGAAGCTGTGCGAAGGCACGTTCCTGAACCCCGGTTCCTGGGGCGCGGCACTTCTGGCGGCCGGAACCACGCTCTCGGCCATGAAGCACATACTGGATGGTCACGGGAACTTGGCCTACGCGTTGGTCCGGCCTCCTGGCCACCACGCGCAGCCCAACCGTGCGGATGGTTACTGCTTCCTGAACAACGCCGGGCTTGCTGTGCAGCTGGCTCTGGATTCTGGGCGCACGAAGGTTGCCGTCGTCGATATTGATGTGCACTATGGAAATGGTACTGCAGAGGGCTTCTACCGCACGGACAATGTGCTGACGATTTCTCTTCACATGAAGCATGGTTCCTGGGGTCCCTCGCATCCGCAAAGTGGCTCGGTCGATGAGATTGGTGAAGGCAAGGGACTGGGGTACAATCTCAATATACCCTTGCCTAATGGGAGTGGAGATGCTGGGTATGAATATGCGATGAATGAATTGGTAGTTCCGGCAATTGATAAATTTCAGCCTCAGCTTTTGGTTTTTGTCATTGGCCAAGATTCTAGTGCGGTGAGTTTGTTTCCATTAAGTTCGTTGCAATTCCGTAAATTTGCACAGTTTATCCTTTATAAAATTCTTATGTTAGCCTTCTTTATCCTGTCTTGTATAGATAGTGTGTACCCATGGAATAAATATAAGTGAGCAAATGAGGATGAGCACGGTTAATTGATACAGCATTATTCTGGGATATTCGTCCAGTTAGTTTATCTGATATACTTTTAAATTCTGATATAGAAGAACTTGAGAATCAAATCTGTGTTTGACAAATAATGGAGCAGTTTTCTTCATTTTAGTTTTGTGCTTACCGATGTCATCAATTATCAATACACGTAGGCCAAATAGGTCATATTTGATCTCTGGCGGTTTCCTCCAAATGCACCTTTTGTAAGTTGGATTGTAATTCTCAAACGATAGAAGTACTGCAGTCCAAAGTTCATAAAAGGACAGTCTGGATTAGAGAGCCTCAAACAGATTTAGCTAGGTTCTTTTTTCCCCAAAAAGCTGGTTCCCCACCCCCATCTCTCATGAGACGGAGGCTGAAAATGTACATCAGCTTAAGATTTAAGAAAGCAAAAGAGTGAGAAAGCAAAGAAAGGCCTTCACCACCTCTAATCTCCTATCTGATCTTAGAATAGTAGATATAAAACATTGCTCGTTCATTCACTGCGCTAATTGTAATGTCCATTCTCTTGTTTGCCTTTCCCTGATTTATCAAAAAGAAAGGAAACTAATTGGTGGTGGAGTAAGGTTGATCCATCCATCCCGGTATGGGTGGAGGAGAACCCCTCGCTGTCTGGGCTGTGCTACAAGAGGTCTGGCTTTGCCGAAGTACCTTCTGTTCTGCATCAGACATGATCCCTTTGAGTTTCAGTTCTGGAATTGGCATACATCAGTAGGCATCCGTGTACTGCTTGTGGCTGAAACTGCAAGTGAGTGTACAGCACTGTCAGCTAGGGGGAAAAAGGAAAAGAAAAGGACATAAGCAGGATGCCAACCGAAACTGATTCTCCAGCTGTGCTCTAGGCAGTGAACTGATTTTCTAGGCCGCTGATGCATGAACTCCATACTTCCCTTGTTTTATTGCTCTCCTCTGTCTCCTTGACATCAGTAAGAACCATAAACTGCTGAAGCATTCAAGCACGAATTGCCTGGTGACATTGAAGAACAAGCGCACTTATTTATAGAGTGGATGAAAGCCATAGGCTCAAAGATGAGAGTCATGTTCCAATTTGCTGCACACATGGTTTGTTTAAGTTTAGTTAATAGACAAATTGTGCAATCTGAAGCGTCATATTTTTTTCCCCTTGTTTTGTGGTACATCAGTGAACTTATTGAGTCGCATATCCCTTGATGGGATGCTTTGTTTACCTAAATACTGTGGCGAGCATAGTGGGTTTAATTACGCTACAGTAGCATTTGTTTCGTGATATGACTCTTAGATTAATATTGATTTGTTTCGTTGCAGTTTGATCCCAATGGAAGACAATGCTTGACCATGGATGGCTACAGGAAAATTGGGCAAATAATGAGGAGCATGGCTAATCGAAATTGCAATGGGCAAATATTGATTGTCCAGGAAGGAGGCTACCACATCAGTTATTCAGCATACTGTTTGCATGCTACACTAGAAGGTGTTTTAGATTTGGAAACCCCACTGCTGGATGACCCAATCGCATATTATCCAGAGGATGAAAAATACACCATAAAAGTTGTTGACATGATAAAGAATTGCTGGAAAGAATCTGTTCCTTTCTTGAAGGACATCTAGAAATCATATATAGATTCAACACCATGCTGTATTAAAAAAGTCCATTGTTTCTATTTGGACAGATAGCTAAAGCTTGCACCGTTTCATGATAAAATGACACTGAAAACATCAGCCTCCATCAGATCATATTGTACATGTATAGACGTGTTAGCACTGTCTCCCAAGAAGTGTTGTATTTGTACATGCCGGTTTTATGGCCGCGCACAGCGGTATGTGCCAGGCCTTACTGCTTGCTGCTGCTGTTACATTCTGGATTTTGGAATCTCACTTTCTTGCATCATCATTGACGTCTTTTGTGGCGGCCTGACATTGAGTGACTTGTTCTAGTCCATGTATGTACATGATGATGCTTGACGGTGCCCGAATTGGAATGTGCTTTCATTCTGGCTCGGCTGCTGCTCGCCGTCCAATGTAAAAGTCCGTTGTTTCTATTGGACAGATAGCTTGCACCGTTTCATGATAAAATGACACTGAAAACATCAGCCTCCATCAGATCATATTGTACATGTATAGACGTGTAAGCACTGTCTCCCAAAAAGTGTTGTATTTGTACATGCCGGTTTTATGGCCGCGCACAGCGGTATGTGCCAGGCCAAGCACTGCTTGCTGCTGCTGTTACATTCTGGATTTTGGATTTTGGAATCTCACTTTCTTGCATCGCCATTGATGTCTTTTGTGCCGGTCTGACATTGAAGTGACTTGTTCTAGTCCATGTACTACTTCATGATGATGCTTCACGGTGCCAATTGGAATGTGCTTTCATTCTGGCTCGGCTGCTGCTCGCCGTCCAATGTAAGGAGCATATATCTGCTGGAGAGCCGTTGAAGTCACCAAGAAACTCCGGAAAGAACCGATTCCTTTATGTAAAAGGCACATCGGAAGGAATGGACCTCCTGCTATGGTTGGCGGCTAAAGTCCTCCTCGCCCGCCTCGCATCATATTCTACCTGCATGCTTTTCTCCTCTGATTTTGTGACATCCATACGCTCCGCGCATGCTTTTTTGACCTCATAGGTTATAATCCAATGTCAAGTAAATCTCGTGTTCTGCTTGGACGCAATGCACGACTTTTAACCCGTGCTGATTGCTGAAGCACGAGAGCTGCGCAGTGGTCTCAGCTCTTAGGTTATGTGATGCTGCACAAACAGCGGAGAAATGAACTGCATGTGGTAGGCTGTTCAGCTAGGCTAGCTGTTGCCTGTCGGAATAACCGGTTCTGCACTTGGTTTTCGCCCGACAACGATGACGCTTATCGCCGAGTTCTTCGTCTCTGCAGAGAAGCGAAATTGTTTACTCGGTTCCACACCACTCCAGCTCTCGATAAGAGCCGCCGTTCCGACGCGTGTTGCGCCTGCCGACATGATTGGGCTACGCTACCGACTAACCATCAAGGTCCTTGAGTTTAATATGTAACGCGCCTTCAGAAACCTTCGACTCTAAGTCTTCATTCAAATCATTCAGTTTTACTCCATGAACAGGGGAAACTTTTTTGTTAATAAGATCCATGAGTATTTTCTTAACCCTATCTTTGTACTGCCAATTAATAAGAAAATCATTGTAATGCTAAGGCGCTACTCTCCACACCAGCGCAAAAGCCCTTGTATAAATTGGCTACTCCATGAACAGGGACTACACAAAGTTAGTAATCTGTACAATAATACACCGTGTGTGTGTGGTGATATCCAAATCTGTACACTATATATGACTATAAATCCTCGTCTCAAAATTTAAAAAAATAAACAAATACTCCCTCCGTTTTTATACACCGTTGACTTTTTTGTTAAACTTTGACCAAATATAGATTAAATAATTACTCGAATGTGAAATGAATATCATTGGATTCATCATTAAAAGCATTTTAAGATTAACTTATACACTTAGCTATTTACACAAATATTTGAATAAGACACGGTCAAACATAACGACAAAAGTCAACGGTGTCAATTAAAAAACGGAGTATGACTAAACTCCTTACCGCGAAAAAAAAAACCCGTGATAACGAGTGGTGTCCGGTGTGAACACAACTAGACACGACACGCGAGTCCACCAGAACTTAAGCCGCGGGCGCGCAGCGTTCTCGTCTTCTCGACTTTTCGTCCATCCCACGGCCACCCGCCTCCCGTTTCTTTTTTGTTTGACTCAAAAGCGCACGGCACCCGTTCCGCTTCCGTCCCTCTCCTCTCTCCCTCCACGCCTCTTCGCCCCAACGCCACCGCCCGCACGCGCTCCGCCTCCCCGCTTCCATGGGTCTCCTCTCCAACAGGTTCGTCCCCGCATCCTCCCTTCCTCCTCGCGGTTCTATCTGATCTGTCGATCCAGTTTGCTCTGCAGACTGCATGCAGTATTCCGTTATTTTTTTCGTCTTTTGAGAAAGTTTCCTCTTGTGTTTGATAGGATCGGGAAGGAGAGCCTGAAGGCGGGGGATCACATCTACTCGTGGAGGGCTGCGTGGGTCTACGCGCATCACGGTGCGGAAACATTTTCGTGTTCCTTACGCTGTTCTGGTTAAACTTTGATCGGATTATTTCATCGGATTAATTTGGCTTGTTTTTTAAGATTAATGGATCTACTAAACGGCCATTTTGGCTGTATGTTATCTCTGCCTGATGTTAGTGAACGTCTGAATTCAATTCTCGTATAGAGAACTTCAAAACGGTGTAGGGAATTTCAGTTCAGTAGGGGTTTCACTTTCACTTACCTACTATTAGAGAACGAGATCCCGTTGGCTTCTTGCGGCTTGGATTGGCTGCCACAAGCCCCATTTGGTGCACTAATAAATGAAGTAATAAACACAAACAGTTTCTATTGCTCTCCATGGTGTGTTGTATTCCTCTTCTAAAATTGGAGGTTCAGATTTAAATAGTATGATGGGAAAAAAGGGGGCTGTTGATCAGGTCTTGTTTCCATTTATTGTTCAACAGTTTATTACTTCCATGATCTTATATGAAGCGAATTCCACTTGATATTTTGTATATAACATTACTTGAGAAGTGCTTAGAGAAAAATGATTAATTCTAATTTGGCACATAATAAATTGTGTGCTTATATGTTAACTAAATGATGCATCTGTTCATGTTTACCATATAGTTTATCTGGATTTTCTAGGTAGTAGAATGACTCCAGTGACTGAGATATCTAACCGTTTTCTGTCAAATGGACCTGAGAACTATGTGCGAAGCATATGTCTATATAGAGTATACAGGGCACCAAGTTAATCTCAGTGCTTCATTCAAGGCACAACGGTTATTGATTTGACCACCCAACTTGTGGGCTAGAATCGTGTGTTCACTTTATAGGATATGATATGTGTAATTGGGTATTTTGTTGGAGATGGTATTTGCAATGTTTTCTTCTCTCTAGATTTAACCATATTTTACCACAGGAATATACGTGGGTGATGATACGGTGATCCATTTTACTAGAGGGAGGGGCCAAGAAGTTGGAACAGGAACATTCATCGATCTTCTTCTTGTGAGTTCTGGCCCAAAAAGAAGCGACACTCCATGCTCAGTATGCAACAATGAAGGCGCTAATGATACCACCACGACGGAGACAAATGGTGTTGTATCCTCTTGCCTCAACTGCTTCCTGGCTGGGGGTGCCCTCTACCGTTTCGAGTATGCAGTCAACCCAGCACTCTTCCTTGCCAAAGCGCGAGGAGGGACATGCACACTTGCAACGTCTGATCCTACTGAGGCGGTGGTCCGCCGTGCCAAACACTTGCTGAGCAACGGTTTCAGGTGCTACAACTTGTTCAAGAGCAACTGTGAGGATTTCGCTATATACTGCAAGACTGGGCTCCTTGTGGCGGAGCGAGGTGTCGTCGGGCAGAGCGGGCAGGCCATCTCTATCATTGGTGGACCTCTTGCTGCTGTCGTTTCGACCCCCTTCCGCCTAGTCACTACAAACATATACGGAATGGCAGTGATGGCCGTCGGGGTCTATTGCGCCAGCAGGTATGCAGCTGACATTGGCAACCGCCGGGATGTGCTGAAAGTGGAAGTCGAGGACCTGACGGCCGGACTGGCAACCGGCAGGATCCGTGCAGTGGAGAACATCGCACAGCTGGTGGCTCCGGCAGAAACCCTGGTGGCTCCTCCAACACAAAGCCCTGCGGTGACGACTCTCGCTGCTTAAAATATAGTGCGGTATTGTTATGTAACATCTGGACTGATGTACAGACCAAGTGTACTACTGCCAAATGTTGGAGTTAGTGGTTAATATGTTCAAATTCGCTGAAACTCTGTTGAAGGGAACTTTCTGTTCGGCAATATCTGTAACAATATCTGTACGGGTGTGATCATGTATGGCTTGTGCATCAGTCCAGAACAAGTGTACTACTGCCAAATGTTTGAATTATTGGTTAATATGTTTGCTCAAACCCGCTGAAATTCTGTTGAAGGGGACTTTTCCTTCGACAATATCTGTTTCAGTGATTATGTATGGCTCGTGCATCAGTCGGTCCAGAAGTGTGCTATTGCCAAATGTTTGGCTTTATGTTGAAATCCACAGAAATTTTGCTGAAGTGTTTCTGTACGGCAATCTGTATGAGTTTGATCATGTATGGCTTGTGCAGTGATGTACCAGGAAGGTCCAGTACTCTGTCGGTTTCACATAATGGGTCATTGTAATTTTCTCAACTGATGTACCAAGATAAATATATAGTATGGGTCTTTCGTAAATGTCAGCTTGATTTCATAAGAGAATTGCGATCATATGAGAGTACCAGGAAGGTCCAGTACTGCTGTCAGTTTTACATAATGGGATATTGTAATTTTCTCAACACGAGTTGCGTGTCTAATTTTTTTGTCCAACTATAAACTGAACTTGGATGTGTATTTAAGTTAGGTAGAAACAGAAGTACTGATAGTATTAGCATGAATCCATCGATTACTGCGAGTATACTCGACACTTCGACAGTGCTTGAAATGCTCTGTTTCTGGTGCCGTAACTGTAACTTGAAAGGGAGGGAGGCTAGCGGATTTGGTTCCCGAGGGAAGCCGGACGCGGGAAGGAATCCACAAGGCCGAGCCGACTCGCGGCGTGCGCCGCGCTGGGCACCACTCGCCGCCGACCATGCCCGCCTGCTTTAACCCTTGAAACGGCCGCTTCGCTGCTCCTCGCGTTCCCTTCATCTTCACTCATCAATCCATTGCACGCCGGCGACCGTAACACCTAATGCTCGATTTCACGCCGCGGTGGAGACGGGCGCCGATGACCGGGCGCGCCTCCTGGCGCTGATGATCACCAGTTCACCACCCGCCGCCGCCGTTGCTGCTGGCCCCGGCCCCGGCCCGTCACTGTCCCACCGTGGTCACTGCTGTCGGCAGCCTTCGTCCGCGCGTCTCCGGTCATAATTCAATCCCCACTAGGGGCCACCTTGTTGCCACGGTGACGGTGCCCACGACCGGCCTTTGTTCCATCACCCGATTCGCGCCGCCTCTCTTGCCTTCGCTGTGCCATTCGTGCTGCAATCTACGGCATCCGCGCCAGGCGACGGCGATCCCAGGTTCTCCGCTGAGAAGAAACATGGACCGCGTCTTCGCCGCCGCTTTGCTCCGGTGTCCGGCCGTCGGGTGCGAGCGATGGTCTTCTTCCGCGATTCCAGGGGGGTATGTGAAAATATTTGGATCGCGATTATTCCAGGGGACTATGTGAAAATATTATTTGGATCGCGATTAATAATCGTGATTCAAATTAGGGGTAGGTGAAAATATTTGGATCGTGAGAAATAATCGCGATCCAAATTAGGGGCTAAATTGAAAATATATGGATCGTGATGAATATTCGCGATCCAAAGTAGGGCTAAATTGAAAAAAGTTGGACGTAAAGCTTCGGCGCCACCGCTGCTCCGTTTAGACCTCTCTGTGGCGGCTCCGATGGCGCCGCCGCCTTTGATAGATCGTTCCGCAGTCGTGGCTCCCCACCGTAGGGCGTCGGGTGCTTGCTCAGCCCCGCGCCGCCTCTGTATAATCACTTGGTCGTCGACTCACCGTCCCGCTGCTCAGCTCGCTTCTGGCCTGGATCTCCATCTCCAACCCTCCCCATATCTGTCCTGTTAGTTCGCCACTGGGATCTTGTGAAGCAGAAGGGTTCGTCTCGTCCTCCGTGCGTTCACTCCCATCCCATCTCTCCTGCCGCTGCTCCCTCAGTTGGTAACTAAAGCGCTGCATCCTCAATCATCAGTAGGGTCAACCAACAACAAGAACTTCAACATGAAAAACCAGTCTAGAGCGTGGACATGTCCTCTTTAAACCTAGACCGAACACCTCCAGTGATGCAGTGATTTCTGTTGGAAAACTATCCAATTGTGTTCCTCATAACCGTAATTCATTTTATCTTGCTCTGATCTCATCCATCGAGGTGTTCCACCGTTCTTTTAGAGTTCGGTCCAGGGGTCTTGGTAGTCTATTTGGCGCGCGCGGAGCGTCGCGCGCGCATCACCCGACAGCCCAACAACCTTTCCGTTTCTGGGTTGCTCGCCCCCTCAGCAGTATTTCCTTTTCTTAATCCCGCACGCGGGCCCGCCAGCTTTTTCTTTCTTTAATCCCGCGCGCCCCGTCAGCTTTTCTTTCTTTTTTTTTCATTTCGCTCACGTTTTGTTGTGGTGTCGCCTAATCTGCGTGCGTCTTCTCCCAGCCTCACAACTTTCCTTTTTTAAAAAGTTTCATTCACACTAACTCTATTTTTGGAAAGTTTCGGTGCAACTTTTCTGAAGACTTTTGTCTCAAAAAGTTTCGGTGCAACTTTTCTGGAGACTTTTGTCTCAAAAAGTTTCGGTGCAACTTTTCTGAAAAACTTTTATCTTAAAAAGTTTCGGTAAACTTTTCTAGACACTTGTCTCAAAAAGTTACAACAGAACTTCCTACATAAACTTTTGTCTCAAAAAATTACAACAAATAGCCAAGCGCGCGATCCCTCACTGCCCCACGTGCTGGGCCCCACGCGGGAGCCCCACGCCCATCCCCCACGCTGGACCCTACGTGGCCCGCGGACGCGCGCTCGCGCGTGGAACAGTCTTTTTGGTCTTGGTATGTCATGCTGATTACGTTCTGCTTCCAAGTTCAAATGAGGGTGGCATCCTCGCCTGCCCAACCGTTTGTGCTATGCAGTCGATCCAGTACTTTCCCTCGCGAAAGAGTGAGGAGGGGCTCAGGGGTGTGTAAGCTTGCCACCGCTGACTCTGACCGGATGGTTGTCCGCCGTATAAGATTGAGAAACGGTTTCAGGTGTTACCTGTCTAAGAGCAACTGCGAGCTTCACGATATACTGCATCATCGATGTACCTCTTCCTTGTCCCGGATCAAGCCATCAAGGCGTTATTGGTCACAGCGGGGAGGCCATCTCCAGTTCTCGAGCGTTGGTGTACCTCTTGCTGCTGTGATTTCGGCCCGGCGCCTCCCGGCTAGGCACCACAAACATATATGGAATTTGACAGTGATGGCCGTCGGTGTGTACTGCGCTAGCAGGTATGCAGCTGTGCTGACATTGCAACCGCCGCCATGCTGTGAAAATGGAAGTCGACCGGTCGTGACGGCCGGACTGGCCAACTGGCAGGATCCGGGCAGTGCAGGAGAACATGACTCAGCTGGAGGCTCCGGCACATAGCCCCGCCGCTGCGACCTCGCTGCTTAAAAGAAAGCGCAGCATTATTGTTGTAACATCTGGAGATCACTCCAGATCTGCCTTACTAATCTGCTGAAACTCTGTTGAAGTGAACTTTTCATTCGGCATTTTCTGCACCCGCGACATGGCTTTGCTCGTAAAAGGACGCCATTAATTTGTATATGATTGCTTCAGAAAGGTCTATTCCTGCTGTCTGTTTCACTTGATGGACGATTTATACTTGTCACATTATTAGCAAAACGTGGAAACCTGAATCGTTTCTACTCTGATGGAAAGCGAGACCTACGTACGGTGACATTTGCAACCGTCGACGAGTCGAGTACCTGAAGGCCGGAGTGGCAATTGGCATTTGGCAGGATCCGTGCAGTGCAGAATGTCGCTAAGCTGGTGGCTCCGGCACATCGCCCCCACCGCTGCGGCCACACTGCTTAAAATAAAACCGTAGCATTAATTGTTGTTGTCACTTGTAACATCTGGAGCTAAATACATCAGTCCAGATCTACCTCACTGGGGTGCTATGAATTGTGTCGGTTCATTGTGTTCATAATCCACTGAAAACTGTGAGGTGAACTTTCCATTCGGCATTATCTGCACCAGACCAATGTATAGCAATATGTAAAAGGTCGACGCCAGGTATCTTTGCTCGTGGTTTTCGATTTGAATATGACTGCTTCAGAAATGTCTATTCCTGCCGTCAGTTTCACTTGATGGACGATTTATTCTTGTTGACATTAGCAAATTAAAACGCGAAAACCTGAATCGCTCCTACTCTGATGGAAAGCGAGACCTACGTACGATGTCTATGACGAGTGACGACAACCACAATTTGCGTTTGAAATGTCCCCGTCATCTGCTGCTCATTTTGGAGGCATCCGCACCGTGACCACCCTTCTCTACCGTATCAAACATGTGAAACGTGACAACTTGAATCCCTTCTCAATAGAAGTTTCACAAAAAAAAAGAAAAAAAAAGAAGAATCCCTTCAGTAGAAGACGACCTGTGTAGTCTACGACCATTTATTTTGGGATTTGAAATGTAGAAGACGACGTTGCGATTTGAAATGTCCCCGTCACCTACTGCTCATTTATTTTGGAGGCATCCGCACCGTGACCAGTACCACCACCACCCATATCTAGTGGTAGTACTAGGATCCCAAAGAGAGGTAATCGTGCACTCACCATACCGGGACAGCAAGCAATTCGAACTTCCTCGACCAGACCGTCGATCGGATCGCCACCTACCGATCATGTCCTCCGGCACGAAAGCCTCCTCCACCGGAGCCGGCGGGTACTACGACCGGCAGCGCGAGCTGCAGGCGTTCGACGACACCAAGGCCGGCGTGAAGGGCCTCGTGGACGCCGGCGTCACGGCCGTCCCGGCCATCTTCCGCCACCCGCCGGACTCCTTCTCCCTGCCGCAGGTGGCGGCTGCGGCCGACGGCGGCGGCGACGCGATCCCGGTCATCGACCTGCTCGCGTCGACGTCGACATCGCGGGACGAGCTGGTGCGCCGGGTGAAGGCGGCGGCCGAGACGGTGGGGTTCTTCCAGGTGGTGAACCACGGCGTGGCCGGCGCGCTCCTCGCCGAGACGCTGGCGGCCGTGCGGCGGTTCCACGAGGCGCCCGCGGAGGCGAAGCGGCCCTACTACGCGCGGGGCAACGCGCGCAAGGTCAGGTTCAGCTCCAACTTCGACCTGTTCCGGTCGCCCGCCGCCAACTGGCGCGACACCCTCTTCTGCGACGTCGCGCCGGACCCGCCGCGCCCGGAGGAGCTGCCCGAGGCCGTCAGGTACCTACCTGTACAAACGACATGCTTGATACTAGTAAATCGCGAGCTAAAATAACAAGAAGCTTATCGATTCATCAGGCACGTGATGGTGGAGTTCGGCGATGCGGCGCGGAAGCTCGCCGAGCGGGTGCTGGACCTGCTGTCGGAGTCGCTCGGGCTAAGCCGCGACCACCTCCGGGACATGGGATGCGTGGAGGGCGCCGGCGTGGCAAGCAACTACTATCCGCCGTGCCCGGAGCCGCACGTCACGCTCGGCACCAGCAGGCACACCGACGCGTCCTCCCTCACCGTGCTTCTGCAGGACGACATGGGCGGCCTCCAGGTGCTCCTTGATCGCGGCGGCGGTCGCCAGGCCTGGCTGGACGTGCCTCCCGTGCCCGGCGCCCTCCTCATCAACGTCGGTGACATTCTTCAGGTATCCTCTCGCCACATATATATATCATTTCCCAATTAATTGGCCAATGAATTTATTTCTAAATGCTATTTCACGTGCATGCATGATGCAGCTCGTTAGCAACGGCAAGTTCAGGAGCGTGGAACACCGGGTGGTGGCGAACAAGAGCAGAGACACGGCGAGGGTGTCGGTGGCGGCCTTCTGCAGCGCCGACGTGATCAAGTCCACGAGGCTGTACGGCCCCATCAGAGAGCTCACATCGTCGGACGGCAGTGAGCCCCCGCTTTACAAGAGCATCACCATTCACGAGTACCTCGCGCACTTCCTGAACAAAGGCCTGGACGGCCGCCCTACGCTTGACTACTTTTTGCTGCAGCAGCCTGATCCTGCTACATGATGCATATGCTATATGCCCACTGCCAAATTATAAAATTTGGAGTCGTTTAGTAGCAAATAAACGGAAAGGAGTCTACTATCTTATCTTATTCTTATATTTTTCTAATAAGGTCTTAATATAGATGAAGTTCGAATCATACTTGTGGAGTCCAGCTGTATTAAGCTTTCTCAACATTAGAAAACTTCGGTTTGTCTGCACTCTGCAGCAAGTTCGAATCAAATTTGTGGAGTCGTGAGCGTAGCTCAACTGGTAAATTCTCTAGTTGTGGAGTATATTCACACTGGTTCAAGTCCTACACTTGGCACGGGTGCTCGTATTTATGGCTAACTAGTATGGTTGCCCGCGCAATTGCACGGCTAGAATGTAGAATTTAGCTATTTGCTCGTAATGGTATGGTTGGTAAATTAAAAAAATAAGAATTAGAGATATTTTTAGCTATTTTTATAATCAAATTTATTTTTTTACTTGTAAAGGCATGAAGGGTAATTTAGAAATAGGTGTGAAGGATATTTTTTGTTATTTTTATTATTCCGAATTTAGCTATTTATCTGACTCATAATGGCATGGTGGGTAATTTAGAAATAGGTGTGAGGGGTATTTTTGGCTATTTTTATTATCTCGAATTTAGCTATTTTATAAATGTTTTTAGGGGCTTTCTGACTAATTGTTTCGTAATGGCGGTGGTGGGTAATTTTTCTTCTTATTTTCTCAGATTAACGTGGGAATTTCTAGCATTTTAGAATTAACATGGTAATTTCTAGGCCTTGAGAGCGAACGTGGAGGCTCCGTTTCATAGTCAATTATATATATATATATATATATATATATATATATATATATATATATATATATATATATATATATAATAATAATAATAGATATTCTTTCAATGGGATGCGACATCCCCATTGACAGCGAGGCGATCTATGGTCATTTCGTGAATCTCAAGATCAGTCGATCCAGTCATTCGGAGTCGTGTGAGCGTTCATATGGGGTGAGTGTGCATGCGTGTATATGAGTGTCTGCATTTATATTGTGTTTTACAAAAAAAAAAGGTGTTCTCGTCATTAGAAAAAAAGGCCTTGGATTAAAAAAAAAGCATTCTCATCATTGGAAAAAAAGGCTTTGGTTTGTCTCACGCATATCACTAGTATTCTTGCCTCCGGACTCATGCTAGAAATTATAATTGCAGTATATTAATTATGGCGCCTGTATATGATTCGGTGGTGTGATTGTCGGTGTTGCGATTGTTTAGTTATTCAATTAAAAAATATATACATCACACACTGTAGTGTGATTGTTTACTTAACAAGTCAGATGGATTTATAATTCTTGCAATTCTAGTGGTAAAAAGTTCCATTATCTAAAAAATATTTATCATTTGTGTTATATTTCTGTTTTTTCTCAAAAAGTGGTTCCTTTAGAGAAAAATCATATTCCATTTTTAAGAGAAGTAAAATGCATCATATTTTACCTAGTTTTTAAAAAGAAAAATCAATTACTTACATATTTTACATTGCTGCCAAATGTATACAGATTTGTTTATCCATTGTCTTCAAATTGTTCTAAAACTCTGGAATTTCATTTTGCGGAAGATTGCCTTGATTGGAATTTCATTTTTCAAAACCGGGGGGGGGGGGGGGGGGGGGGGGGGGGGGGGGGGGGTGTCTTGAGCTCCCTTGCCCTATTGGATCTGCATCTGTCCCTGATTCTGTTGGAAGCTAAAAAGTAGTCTGCATGTGGCAAGTTTTGCAAACGCCTTCTTTCTTGCGTGCTGCTGCTGAAAATCTATTATCTTAGAGTCATTAGTGTTCAGTAGAATGAGGCCCAATTAGTTTTCTTGGTTAAGAAGTCATTGTATCTTAGAAGTTACCTTCTCTTTATAAAGAGAGTGAGGCTTATTAATAAAGGCAAAAAATAATTATGTGGTTAAACCTAAAACTCTCTTTCTATCTCTCTTGGCTGCTGCCTGCTGCAGCTGCGCCGTCGTCCTCCGTGCGGCCGTGGAGTTTGTCGATCTCATCCCATCCCGTAACACTGCTCATGTTGCGAAATGAGAAATCAAGTTGGCATTGTAGAGACACAGGCACTCGATACTGGCGTTTCTTGGATCACGGGCCGATCTTTCTCGATCGATCCGATTGAAGCCCATGTGCTGGGGTGCCGTCCATGCAGCCTCTCGACCACCTGAACGAATCGATTATCAACCTGAATATGACATAGCGTAGAATGATGTATTTCAATTTTTTTTATGGAAAATGGCAGGTGCTCTGCCTTGGCATGATGTCTTTCAATTCGATCGACGAAGGCATAAGTTTGGCTGCACAAATTAGTTCCCTGAACGTAAGAGTTTGACTGCGTAAAATTGTCGGCCATGCAACGGCACGTACTAGTACTCTTACTACTATAGTAGCGAGAACTTATGGACGACCACTAACAACTGGTCAATGCAACATCATGTTTCATCGTCTCTTAATCTGTGCTTTGATATAGCGTTAGTACACATTGAGTTTTTAGTATATGGGTTCAGCACATGAGATCTGAATGGAGCAGTGACCACATTATTTCCCTTTTTCCCAATACCATGAAGTGGCACATGCCTACTAGGAAATAGGGTACCATTTGATTACAAGTCAAGCCATCAAAAGAAATGGACCAAGGCGGCCATTAACACGGGATTAGTGGATTCTGTGTACGTTTCTTTTCGGTGAGGTAAAGGCGAGATTTCATTGAGCAGGTACACTCGTTTGACCACTAAATTGCACGAAAGTCCTCCTAGTACTTGAACCACTACGCAATTCCATGGACTCCCAGAATGGCAAGGGAATAATCGAGAACCATGTGGTCGATCGCTAAAACAAACCTCATGCTCGTTGCTCTCACCAGTAGTGCCAAAGCTTCAGCAGCTTGACAGCTTCAACCTGTTAACACGTCAGCTGCCTAATCTGAATATAACATCACAGGCTTGTCTTGCCATCGCAAGCTATACAACCTCCGGCTTCTCCTGCGGCTGCAAGATTTGTTCCAGAACTTTTGCTATACGAATCGTTTGTTCCAGAACTTTTGCTTGCACGGGAAGAGAAGGCAAATAGATTTGGTTCTGAAATTTTATCAAGGCTTACGTGCAATAAGTTAAAATTCATTTCCCCTTCGGGTTGCAGGTTTTGTTCAAAGTAAACCCAAACCCTATAGTTAGCTAAGGCCAAAGCTAAGTTTTCCAGCAACTAGTGGTAGCGGTTTTGGCCTGTTCCCTAGAAATAATTAGCATCCACTTTTAGCTTGTGGACATGTAGAAGCATCGCCAGCATTCATGCACATGAATATGTATACATAAAAGGGGAAGAACGTTGAATGCGTGAACTGCGATCAAACAGACAGTTCAGAACCGGGGAACCTTCTGTTGAAGTACCAAATAAAGTATCGAGTTTTATTCAGCACATCCTTTTCTATCTCACATGTATACCCCGGTTGATTTTCCATATGCATGACCCCGCCTTGACCGGACGTGTATGCTCATGCTCTGTATCAAACTATAAGTTACCTCTGAACAAGATCAAAGTAAGAAGAAGAAGAAAAGAATGCACAAAACAATCGCAAGAAAGATCGATGCCAATTAGCACATGCAGGCAGGCTAGAAGAAAACCGACGAGAGGTCAGGGTCTGCAGAGGGCCGCTTCCAGCCCTTGGCAGTCCAACGCGTGGCTCCACACGTCGTCGGCACCGGCGATGCCGTCGTGGAGGCTCATGGCGTCCTCCGGCAGCGGATCGAACGGCTCGTACTTGGCCGGACGATGATTCCACGTCGACGGCAAGATCAGGTCGCCACCACCACCGTCCGTCGGCAAGCCGAGCGAGTCGTAGCAGCTCTGGTCCACGCTGAAGCCTAGCTCGCCGAGCGCCTCCGCGCGCGAGCCGGGGCACCGCGGCGCGGCCGCGCCGCCGGGCTCCGCGCTCGCCGGCGCGGACGGGTTGCCGAACCCGTCTTGGCTTGTGATGAAGGGCTGATCCGTCGACGGTGCGGCGCCGTGGTCGCTCGACCCGCTCGACGATTCCGGCACGACGGCGCACTCCTCGGCCGCCGGCTGGCGGTTCAAGAACTTGGCGTACAGCAACGCCAGGTCGATCGCCGATCCGTCGGCAGCGGCCACCGGTTGGTGGCCCAGGCCGGCGGAGTCGCCGACCATGCCTTCGAGGATCAGGTCCGGCCGGACGGCGCCGGGGAAGCGGGGCGAGAACTCCGCGCCGCCGCCGCCGCCGGCCGCGACGGCAGCGGCCATCTGGGAGCGCGCCGACTTGGCCCGGCGGTTCTTCCGGCAGCCGCCGCCGACGGGCACGTTGCGGAGGGAGCCGCCTTTAGTCCAGTAGCGGCGGCAGGCCTTGCAGAAGTAGCGCGGCTGGCTGAGGCTGTAGTTGTTGTAGTAGCAGAACTTGGTGTTGGGCGAGTCGCAGCGCGGGCAGCTGGGCGCCACCTCGACGTTCGGCCGGTAGCGCCGGTGGTGGTCGACCAGCACCGCCGCCCGCCGCGCGGCCACGTAGGGCATGATGTTCTCGCAGTGAGACGACAACATCTGCTAGCTGCCTTTGTTTTGACTGGAGGAGGACACTAATCAGGTGCGTAACAATGCGGCGGTGCGAGAGGATGGATTACTCGAGAGCAAGATGCGATGATGCGAGCTTAATCTGCAGGAGGAGGGGATCAGTGGCTGGGGAGGCGTATATATATGTGGGGATCGATCCAGTCCGGTGCTGCAGGACGATACGTTTTCTTTCTTCGATCAGTTGGTAGTGTGGGCGCGCGACATGTGCATCCGAGTCTGCGCTAAACCGCACGGCACGGACGTGGCCAAGTTGTGGCTCGGCTTCTGGCGAGAGATATGCATGATCAGCTGTGTGTTTGCAAGTGTGAAAACCGAAAATCTGCAAATCAAAAGGTACCACCCCCACCAACCAGCGTTTGTGCAGTCCCTTTAGCGGCAACAGGGACGCCGATCGATATCGCGTAATGGCGCCAGAACAGCAGCCATGCACAGTGTGACCCATTGATGGGGAACGTAGAAAAAACCTTTCGAGTTAACAGCGAGAGGGGAGGGGGAGAGAGAGCCTTAGCTGGAGGTTTAAATTTTGGGTTTGAGATCGGCATCAGGTCACGATCACCCATGTTTAATATCTCGCGACTTTGAGGAAGCAAATTAGCCTGCCCCATGTCTCGCCTGTAGCCGCAGGCATAGAGGATACAGCCAAGATACTGGGAGGGGGAAGTACAGAACGCCGTGGCAACCTGATGTGTGGCGGGCAGTCGGCAGTGTCGTCGCCGGCTCGCCGCCCCTCCCTCGATCGTCGGCGTGACCTCGGCACCAGATAGGTAGGCCATCGCGTCGCGTGGTCCAAGCGCTCGCCGTGGGCTCGGGGCACCGGGGGCGTAGATTCCTCGGGATCGCCGCGCTAGCTAATGATAACCGCCGGTAGTGTGCCAACATGTGGCGTGATATATGCATATGGGACGTATCGGAGAGCCTTGATAATCTAGCGGCAGCCTGCGTCAGTCATCGGATCTGGCACTCCTACAGATGTGCGTGCTCGATCTGGGCAAGGTAGGTCAGCCATCACTCCCCGTCTCCACGACGTACGTACGTCGTCAGCGAAATACGTACTACGACACAGGGCACTCTAGCTCGGACCCACTACGGCGCATACGTGTTCAGATACATGGCTTACTGCTGCCAAGGAGAATCCTATCCTACGGCGAGTTAGCCAAGGAAGAAGGACCAATCATGCGATGCTAAGCAGGTCGACTAGTACGATGCATGGCCGGCCGGGCGGGCCCAGCCACCCACCGAGCAACGAACACGGCCCTCACGCATAGGACATGCATTCCATGGGCAAGCCGAGCCTACCTGCACACCTCATCAACAAACGAAGCAAACCGGCCGGGCGCTGAAACAACGGATGCCAAGTAGTACGCGCGCACGAGAACCTGCATGCGCAGGACCCGTGCGCGTGCCCGCGACGACGACGACGTACGTACGCCCGCCACGCGTGGGCCCGACATCGAACAGTAGTAGCTAGACCAGTCCATGGTATGCAACGACGACGCAGTACCTCCCTCCGCGAGGGGGCGGCCAATTAATCAATGGCCGTGCGCGCCTCGATCGGCCAACCCAACCGGGCACGTATGGCGCCGCTCGGTTGGCGCGTCGCTCGTCCGTCCTACCACACGGCTGCGCCCGCGCGCGGCGTGCGTGCGTGCGTGGTCTGCGTGCACGTACTACCCTTGCCGCGCGCGATCTGCCTCGCGCTCGTACATACTCCGTACTACGTACGTACGCCGACGCCCGGCCGTGTGAGTGAGTGAGTGATCAGCGGCTGACCAGTCGTCCGAGACTGACCGGCGACCCTTGGTTTTCAATACCCGACGTGGCGTTACGGCCGGCGCGCGCGGCTTTCTCCCCCGCCGCGACGCCTGTGAACCACTACTCCGTTCGACGACGGCGACCGTGCACCTTTACCTCAGCGCGGCGGGGTGAGAGAGAGAGAGAGAGAGAGAGAGAGAGAGAGAGAGAGCAGCCCACCGGCGCGCGCTGTTTAACTCCGGGAGCGCGACGGAAAGCCACGCCGCACATGCATGGAGGGGCGCCCGGGCGCGCGCGTCGACGTTGCTCGGTCCTGGACCATGCATGCAACCGCCGCGCATGCATGCAGTTCCGGTAAGCCAACGACCGCGGGGCTGTATTGACCCGGCCGTGCACCGGCGCGCTTCCGGATATAACGGAGCGACAGGCGGTCCAGCTGAGGGGTGGAACAAAAACTTCAAACTTCTGGTCAAGTGGATGAACCAATGCGTTTGTGTACAAGGTCGAACCGTCGAAAGCCACAGGCAGCATTTCCTCTGCGCCAATCGCCATGGTCTCATCGCGATGGTCTAGATCTAGCCACGCGACTACGCCACGGCCACCCGATGCCAGGATCCGGCCGGAGCAGGTCAGCATCGACCGTACTGTGCGGCCCTGTTTTGCTCCCGATCGAGGGCGAGGTGATCCAACCGCCGCGATGTGGTCCGGTCCGGGTATGATGAAGCCGTGCCGATCGAAGTGGAGGCGCCGATCTATTGCCGCCGCAACCACGTCGTTGTCCTTGGCGGAGGGCTATTGGGCTTGGTGTAATAGTAATAGAGATGGGCCCGTCGACTGTTCAGCCTCTGTGGGCCTCCTGCTCTTGCTTCGTCGAACACCGTATGCTGGACTCTTTGAAAAGGACTGTTTTGTTCCTTCAAAGAAAATTGGAAAAGGACTGTATTGTTCCTTAAAAGAAAATTGGAAAAGGACTGTTTTCTTAGGAGAATGGACAAAGGACTGTTACCTTAATGTAAAAGTTGCATTATCTGTCCATGAAAAAAATAAAATGCGAGCTGCACTGCAATGGTGTGTACAGTTGCAAAAGGTCCTCGAGATAGCATCAAGGCCCCCTTTAATTAGAAGGTGGAGAGAAACTTACCGAACCATGTACGTTTTTCATGTGAAATGGAACTGATTCTTATGAAATTCATGATGAATCAGTGTGGTGTTTTCTTCAAAGGGGGGAAAAACACTGACCGATGGTATCGTTTGCTTATCTAACGTTAGGCGGGGTCACTTATAAGGTTGTTTGGTAAGTGGAATTGCTCTAGAAAATCTCGGTCCAGTTTACATGCATGGTGGATTGTAGTCTGAAACAGCCTATAACTAGTCAAGGTGGAGTAGAATTTGAACATCATAATAATATGCTGGCTGAACAAGTAACTAATTAAGGTGGAGTAGAAAATGAGCATCATAAACATGCTGAACAATAAAACAGGTTCCTGAACATGCCGTGTACACGTGTTGCCACTGATTTAACTGTTCTGTCCTGACACAACTGTTCGCGCCATCGCTCGGAGGGCGTAAGCTGTTTTCATGACCAGATAATATGGTCGACTGCCGGCATCATGGTTTGTTCGGTGTTCAAATGTTGATGACTGTTACCGCACTATATGACCGCCGCCTTTCACGTCATATGAATCTGATGCTCCCTTGCATAGCTATTGCAAAGTTGCAGCCATGTCCGATAAGTGTCTTGAAGCATAATTAAACACGAGTTGTTACTAGTGAATTTTCTCCAGGGTCTAAAAATATGAGACGACTCACAACAAGACTAATATCGCTCACCTTAATTTCCATCTAAGGGCAAGCTCAATGTGAAACTGTAAAGTGGTCTAAATAGGTGGAACTCACAGCAGGGTGTCTTTAGCTATAGACAAGCTCACAATGTGAATGTTGCCAGATGAGTGTGACCAGAGAAAAATAATCACCTGCCTCCTAACTCTCTTCCTCTATGAACTTGCAGCCGGAAGGATATTCTTATTATTTTAATGATTTGTTGTACAAATATTCTTTTAAATGGCCTTCCAGCCGGTTCAGAGCAACCACAATGTGGTGGTAAAGTGGTCAATAGGGAGTAAAATAATCGTTATTGACTGCATGATACATTGAGCAACTAGTCTATAAGTAGTCAATAGTAAAAGCTATCAATATGCTTATGGACTGGCTATAGTGAATAAAAAATATTATATCACTCTCATCCTTTTCTTGCACTATAGACTGGTTTTAGCTTAGACATTGTGAACCAGTCTATAACTATAGCCAGCTGCTATGGGACCACTCATATGGACTGCTTTTTGCATGCAACATTGCTGTTGCCGGTTCTAAGGATATGGACACCTTTTACTATAGACTGCTTATTGACTTCTCTCACAATGTTTCAGCTAGCTTGTGCTGAATTTTTTTACTCCCTATTGACCGCTTTACAAGCACATTGCGGTTGCTCTAAGCGAAGCCATGGCCACGACGTCGCCTTCTGCACTAGCTACTCTACCGGCCGGCAGCAGTCCACAGAACGTCGACACATATGCCCACAGGGCGCCAAAATAAGCAAGGCTAGATTAACACTCGACTAGGCAGCAGTTACACTGTAGCATGAAAGCTCACACACTCCACTGTCCCCGCATGGGCCAGAGCGCACGTACGTACGTAAGCTCGATCGATCCCTTCCTTCGCTTGCACGCCTCTGCTGTCGCATAGATGGCACGAACAACCAAACGGTGCAGAGGCCAGCCAATCGGCGCTCAAGCTGGCCCGGCAGCCAAAGGACAGCGGCACATCTTAGCTCTGCGGCGACTGTTTGGCTACAGATACGGGTAGCATCGAGCAACAGCCTGGCTGGTTCATCTCAACGTTGAGCTACAGAAAGCGATGGCGGAGACCCGCCGGGTGGCCAGCACCGAAAAGTTCGGGCAGCCCACCAGCGTTTGAACCCCGGCGAGTTGCTGGTGCTCCGGGTGAGTGTGGTGTCGTGCGTTTCGGGGGGTGGGGGCTGTAGTGGTCCGGTCTTTCTACTGAAGACCGAGGGTGGGCCCCGTCCTCTTCTAAAAAAAAAAGCTACAGAAAGCGATGGCGATCGTTGTCCGGGTGTCGCTTAGCTCTGCGGTGGAGCAGCAGAGAGTTTATTTGCAGGTATCTGCTACAGTGTCGTTTTGCCTCACCCTGCTACGTCGGATCGAGTTACGTACGTACGGACAGTTGGGGAGGCGCTGCCGTGGACGCTTACTGTCCGTGTGTCATAGGTAGTCCGTTATGTAGTCAGTCACAAGGATTGTCATGAGCAAACAAAGGTGCTGGGTAACGTGGTATATGTATGCAAACAATAACGGAGTGATGTGTCATAGGTAGTAAAACAACATATGGAAAGCGAAAGTACCTTTTTTTTTCCATTTTCCAAAGAAGAAAAGCAATGTCCTAGTCAGTTTCCACTCGATCGGTTATGTTGCCGTTGCTGGTTTCGCCTCTGGAAAGGTCTGAACTCTGAAGGATATATGCTGTTAGCTATGAACCGAACTGTGACAACGATGTCGATGGCGTATTGTCTGGCTAGTTTGTCACAAGCTAGCCTAGCAACAAGTAAGCAGCTGTTTATTGGTGTAACGTCTGAGGATCGAAGAGACTACCATGGACGCTTATCTGCCATGCCTTGCTTGCTAGATGGATATATATGGTATGTGGATCACTCATTGATTATTGTCGTTAAGCAAACAAAGGTGGTGCCTGAAACCATGAAAAGTGGTGTAGTACGTAAACAAAGGTAGGAGCTAGTGCTAACATGGAGATGCGAAAGTACCTTTTTCCCCAATTTCCGACAAAGAAAAACAGAGTCCCATTCAGTTTCCACTCGAGATGATAGATAACAGTGCAGAGAGATAGATAGCTTGTTAGCTATGATCCGAACTGTAACAACGATGTCAATGGCCTATTGTCTGGCTAGTTTGTCACAAGCTAGCAACAAGGAAGCAGCTAGTTGTTTCCGCTCCTTCTCACGAGCGCAAGACGTAAATACCAAATTCAACTTACGTACGTAAGTACCCTTTTTCCAATTTCCGAAAAAGAAAAAAACAATTAATGTCCCGTTCAGTTTCCATTTGATGATGTTGCCGTACGTTGCTGGTTTGTCCTCTGAAAACTTCAGAGAGATCGATGGCTTGTTAAGCGATGATCCAAACTGTAACAGCGATGTCGACGGGGGTACTGTCTAGCTAGTTTGTCACAAGCTCGCAACAAGGAAATGCTGTTTCCTCTCCCTCTCACGGCGTAAATTCCCTCGCCACTCGACCTAGGTACGTCACCCGAAATGAATTCCCTGGCGTCGGCATCACGGACAGCGACGCGACCTGCTTGAGAATTGAGATCGATCGTCCGGCCGGTGACCAGTCTCTGCCGCTTCCTTGAGAAGCACTCAATTCAATTAAGCCGGCGTCCGTCCTAGCTTAACGTATCGTCCATCGATGCTCCCTTAAGGCCTCGAACCATCGCAACGAACAATCGTAACGAACATTAACACGGCGTTGACGATCTATTCCGCCGCGACGGAGGCCTCCTCTCGGCATCAGTAGGTTCGCGACAGAGCCTCGTCGCGCACCTCCAGAGCTATAACCCGTGGAGAGTGTGGACTGCACGCCATGCCAGGGACAATGCCTAGGCTGCAGAGTACGTACGCCCGGGCCAGGCTAGCTCTAGCAGCTGATGATGCGAGGACCACGTGGGAGCCTGTTGCGCGAACAATGGCACGGTCGCAAGCGAATCGGCGGGCGCCGTACGTGCGCGCGCGCGGGCGGGCGAGTGTCCCGCCGGCCGGCCAGGGCCACGGGTTGGTGGCGCGTGCTCTCTCGCCCGGTGTCGCCGGGCGAGTTGTTGCGCCGCGTGAATGGTGTGAGGCCGCCCGCCCGACCGGCCAGGGCGTGAGCGTAGGAAGCGCCCACTTGGCTCTCGCTTCGCCCGCTGACGCGCAGCCAAGCGCTAAACGGTTGCAGCCTACATGGTGGTCCTGATCTCTTGTGTGGCCGATGATTACATCCTGGCTACCTCGACAACAAGCAGGGCTATAATGGTAGTACTATGATAACGTGTCGATTTTAACTCCAATCGCACCATGGATCGGCAAGCGCCTACGTTCCGGGTTTTTAACTCTGTAGTCGCACCATTGGCAAGGTGACGAGATTATGACCTTGCGAGGATGTGAGTCCATCAGATTTGTTACTTTTGGCTTGTTCAGTTTAACTGTTTCTGATGCTCCAGGTACAACTGTTGTAGGATGTTTCCACGTTGGCTTCTTCAGTTTAACTGCCACTGGTTATGTTAATTTTTATTCCGTAGCTTGCCACTCTCTTGATCAATGGTCCATGTTACAGTTAAAACAAATATCGCGCAAATATAGTAAAAGATCTCTTACAATATTGTATCTCATGCTACCATACGTATCTTTACCCCCTCCAAGTCTTTAATTTGCAATGTTAATACTGATGCAATTCATCCCAAACAATATATCATTATTTTACCATGTTTGGTCTTGCGCCAACTCCGCTGATCCTGGCATGTCGCAAATAACTAGTACTCCAACCGTCAGAAATATAGTATTCATTTAGTTTTTGTCCTAAGTCAAACTTTTTTTAACTTTGACCAACAATATATATAAATATATATTGTTTCAAACTAAAAGAGTTACATATTACAATAGTTTATTTCGCGAACATTTTTGTGTTGTCAACATTTATAGTTTCGTCGATATTGTTGATCAAAGTTCTAAAAATTTGACTTAGGACAAAACTAGATGGACACTATATTTCTGGACAGAGGGAGTAGTTGAATTCTTAGTTGCTATCCCATGTAAGATAAGAATGCATATTCCTTTCCACTTTTCACCCTTTTCATGATTTATAACCCTTCGCCATAAAAACGGAAAAAAAAAAACTTCTCGACGGGAGGTTCGCAAACCAGACCTAGATTGCTGACGCGTGGACATCATGGTGGGATCCAACGAAGCAGCACGAAATGCCCTGCGCCAAGAATCGCGCGGCTCCCGCACATCCACTCGGCTCAACCGCCTCTCCCAGGCGACGCCCTCGGCTCTAGGTATTCGGCTCCCGTCGAGAGTCGAGACCCTCCGGCCATCCGCCACCGTTGCCGCCGGTAGCGCCAAAGAGGCAAAGAACGACGACGGCGTCCCCTTCAGGAGGCGAGCACCGGACCAAGCTGCTCGCACAAGCCGGCGCTTGTTGAATGCGTTCTCCAGTTTTGTGATCCTCGGCAACCAGGAGCCATCATCTGTTGGTACTGAAGCTCCCGTTCATGTTTCTACTCCTTGCTGCAGATGCATCTCTCCTGCAGCTCCGATTATGTTTTTCACCTTCTCCTTCACCTTCTCAAACTGTTTTCTCTAAATTCCAAGGCCTCATTAAATATTTGACAAAGGCTATTCAATTTCAGAAAGCTTGAGAGTTATGATTGGTAATACATAATTCAAACAGGCTTCAGAGATGGATCAAGCAAGCATGAGTCTTGGTGATCGGGCGGTGAGTCACTTCCTCCTAGAGATGCCGCACCGGATCGCCGCCCTGCCGACCTCGGCCTCGGCCTCCATGGGGAGGTGGAAGCGGCGGCGGCGGCTGACATCGGGACTTGTGACCTTCGCTTTGGTCGCCTTTAGCCGAACGGACGCGAGCTGCAAGGGGGACGAGCCGTGGGCGTAGCCTGGAGCGGTCGCAGCGAGGGATACGCGCGGAGCGTTGGATGGACGCTACGTCCACGCGGCAGCAATCTGGAGCAGGTTCGCACAGCAGGGTCTTTACGAACCGTCCACATAGAATTTTTTTTCCAAAAAAAACATCTAACAAATATAAACCGTCCGCAGATGGTTTCTTTGAAAACAACTAACAATATGACAAATTTCTTTTCACAATTACTCCCTATCAGTTCCAACAGATATAAAGCTCCATAATGTACCATCCTATTACTATAACGGTCAATAATTTCTTCTTTTTTTTTCACAACAAACAAGAGTTGAATTTGGGGAGGAGAAGAACAGTTAGGGTGTGTTTAGTTTGGCTTTGATAGGTGCTTTTGCTTTTAAAAAAGCCAACAGCTAACCAAAGAACCTGGCTGTGAGAGATGCTGTACTAAAAGCTGCTTTTTTCTAGTTCATTTGCCACAGCACCTACCGAGCTGCTTTCACCGGCTATGAGATGAGCAAGTTCATGAAAATTACCCTCTAGCCATCGGTTATGTAGCGTACCGCTTCGTTTCTTTTTCCTTCGCGTCTCTCGTCCGCCACTTCCTCTCATCCCGGCACGTCTCCGCCGCGCGCCCGCTCCGCTGCAAGGTCCGCCTCCGCTCTGCCGCGCCGGTGACCCGCCCTCCCTTCTCCGGCGACCCTCCCTCCCTTCTCCTCGAGCTCCGATGATCCTCCCTCCCGTCTAGGGCGCGGGCGGGTGCGGGAGCGCGAGCTCCGACGCGGGCGGGTGCGAGAACGCGAGCTCCGTCGCTGCCGCTGACGGTGCATCCTCGGCGCGGCGGCCCCTTCACTCCTCCTCCAACGCAAGTGGCCCCATTTGGCACCGCTTCTCTCGTCCTCCGGCAACTGGCGGCCATCATCGAGCTCAATCTGCCATGTCCATTCCTTCCCAAAATCAACTATCATCCCCACAGCTCTGACCCGAAATTCAACATCAAATAGTTGCGCCATAGCATGGGGATCTGATTCCCCCACTCCCCAACCACTTTCTTCCCCTCTCTCCATGTCGATTTGAGCTTGGAGAGCTCGCTGCTGCCATGAACGACATTGCACAAGCTTTTGCAAACAGGCCCTCGAATAAAATTGTAATTTATTGTATTACTTCTGTGCCTTGCCAATTTTACAGAAAACCCTAGCTGTTAAGAGAATTCTAAAAAGCTTTCTATTCAAACCATATGTTAATGGTGGATGTAAACTTTAAACAAATTAAGATTCCATTTAAAAAATGATCATTTACATGTTAATGTCCTAACAGAAAAGTGTTCTAAGATCAATTTCTATATAAAATGTTTATTAGAACTTCAAGGGCTTTATAGACATTTCTATATTTTTTCCACAGCCACAGCTACAGCTATGTCAACCAAACGACTTTCAGCTTTTTCACAACTCACAGCCCACAACAGCTTTTTCCACAGCTCACAGCCTACAGTAACTTTTTTCACAGCCACAGCACAACTAAACACACCCTTAACTAGGGGCTTACATTTGTTTGTTGCTGGAAGCGAGGCTCGCGCTGCAGTCTCCTCCGTCTCCAGCGACCCGAAGCCGCCGTCCATCCTCTCCACACCACCACGATCCCGCTGGAGCAGCCGAGGTGGCATCGGCAGTTCACCCATCGTGTTTGTTGGTTGTCGATTGTTGTTGTTTTCCTATGTTTTTTTTTGAAGCCTTTCCTACTGGGTACAGCTGTAGCATCTGTTCATATACGAACACACTCACGCACACCTCAACACACACCTACGCACACCCACGTACACGGCCAGACCTACAACTACACTCAGCATCTTTGAAGACTGCGTCCTTTGAAAGATCGCCAGAAACCACCAGGCTCTAGCGCGCGACGAGGGACGTCGCACTCCCTTTGTGTCACCACGCACGGAGAGGCACCTACAAATTTATTTTTGGGGCAAGCCCCGGTTAGGTACGGGGGCAGAGCCAAGGCTCGAACCCGCGTCGGCAAGGAGCGACTCCTGCGCTCCTACCACTCGCGCTACGCGCGGTCCTCTGTTTTCCTATGTTGTTTGGATAGCCGCAGCATTTATTGTTGATGGGCTTGCTACTTGGGCTAGAAACAGGCTTGCTCAGAGGGGGGCCTCTGAGGAATTTCGAAAGTTGGGGGGCATTCCCCCGTCTCCCCAGTTTTATTGTTGTGTCAAGCGCTAGAAGAGAGAGAAAAATATTTATAGCGTGTGGGGCTAAGCTATCCATAAGCATAGGAGTCACGCGATCCTAACGATATTCCGCTAATCCTATTAAAAATATAGTCATCCTTGACATCGGTGATTGTTGTGGCTGGCTTCACCCCTCCATACTATACTACGGCACATCTTGCACTAATCCTCTTGCCAGCCCGCAGTAGTGCACAGATATGTCGTGCGGGCGCTGATGGCCCCGCTGGGCCGAATTTCCTCCTTAGGCGTGGGCGGAGATGTGCAATTACGAAAACACAGCAGGTCCAGCTGCATCCTGATTCCGGAGCCAATAGATGACGAGTACAAATTACAAAACGCTCTCAAAACACAATAAGGTGATAATGTCCCATGGACCGAACAAAGTTCAACCAAAAACTAACTCAACACAAGATCACGGCCAGTTGCTATGGCCATGGCCAACGGGGCCGGATTCTCTTCTGCACCTCTCCATAAGGTCGATGATGATGGCCACGAACAGGTCCTCCATTAATTCTTGTTGCGCGTGTCGTCGTGCCGGTTTTGTTGGGAAAAAGAAAAAGAAAAATGCTAAAAGCGATGCCCATCGACGCAGGCGTTTTTGGAAGGAGGTCGATCGTTTTTGCGGGAGGGGAAGAGAGGAGCGACGGGGTAACGTGTGGACTGTGGAGACGTAAACGCGATGTGATCGCGGAAACTGGATCGGACGAAACGGAGGCATGGGGGTAGAAGGATTTTGACGTGAAGTATAGGATAAGAATCACATCATACAAAATAGAGTAAATCTCAGCAGCTGCTTCCACACAACACGGCGGCGATGCAGCACCGCCGGTTCGTGAATCTGGTGGTGGACTCATTTGTCGGAGGCAACCCCGCCTACACGCTGCATCGCATCGATGTGTCAGGCTTCTTCTACCAAGGACGAGCAGATGCATATGCCAACAAGAAGGGCGACCCGCAGCCACGAAGATGTGATGCGATCGAGGACGTTCTAATATTGCTCTACCGCTGCTCCTCCCACCTGCACAGCTTATTCTCCCCGGGTACGGGATTCTACTGCCGGTAACGTGGATTTCTTGCCGTTCAGCGGAAGACATGGTCGCCCTGGGCTACGACGGCCACGGCCTGCTCTACAGCGCTGCCTCCCAAGCTGTACACATCCTGCCCGCGCTTGCTGACACCGGTGACTTTGCATGCGCTCCCCCTACAAGGTGAGCTCTTGCCAGCCCACACTGCGCTGCCCTCGGCCAGGCTGAGATGTTGTGCATGGCCGAATTCCCTCCTGAGACGTGGGCTGAGATGCAATCACAGAAACACAATAGGCCCACCTCAATCCTGATGCGCGGGAGCCAATAGACAAGTACAGAACGCTCTCAAATAAGCAGCAGATGTTCATAGGTGACATGTCCCCTGAACCAAACAAAATTCAACCAAAACACAACGCAAGATCACGGCCATGGGGCCGGATTCACTTCTGCACCTCTCCATAAGGTCGATGATGGCCACGAAGAGGTCCTCCATTCTTGTTGCGCGCGTCGTCTCGCCGGTGCTGGTAATTGGGCCGGGACTCGTGCCTGGCTTGTTTCCCGGCGTTGGCCCCGTCGAAAGCGCCGCCGTCCCGTGCGTAGGGATGGTACGGCCGAACCGGGACGTTTCCACGACGGCGAGGCGCCTCCCTTTGCTGGTACCCGCCGCTGGCGATGGGGCCAGGTTCTTGCGCCGCCGGACTCGGCCGACCGCCGCCGTACGAGTCCTCCCTGCCGTGCGATCGAGGCGGTGGTGGCTTGAAAGCGGGTGCCTCCCTGTTCTGACGGTACCCGCCGCTGTTGCGCGGCTCCTGCACCGGGCTCTGCCGGCGACCGTACGAATCCCCCCTGCCGTGCGTACCAGAGAACGGCGGCGGCGCGTCGTCGTCCCTGTGCTGATGGCCGCCAGTCTTGGGAGGCTCGTGCACTTGGTTCTGCCGGCGATGGTACGCATCCTCCCTGCCGTGCGGTCCAGAGAACGGCGGCGCTTCCCTCTGCCGATAGCCCCACCAGTCTTTGGAGCTCCTTGCGTCTGATTCTGTCGTCGATGGTACGCGTCATCCCTACCAGGCGGTCCAGACAAAGGCCTGTAAGCAGAAGAAGAGCTTTGTTGCATGGGAAAATTTGGTGGCACCGCGTTGCCACGAGGCCCATGATAACTTTGGTGGCCCGACTGCGGCCTCTCCTGTCCCCGAAAGCCCTGCTCGCGGCCACGATACCCTTGCATCCTTTGATCTTGGCCGGGGTTCTGGTTCCCGTACGGCCGTTGCGGCCGGCGCCGCCGCCTGTTGTTCCTCGGCCGCGGCCCAAGCAGGCCGTCGCCCTTCGCTGGGGCGAGCCTTCCACCCGCCTGCTCGTGGCGAGGCGGGGAAGGGGGCCCGCCGCGGCTGCTCCCGCCGTAGGACGACGCGGCGTCCTCGTCGTCGTAGTAGCCGCCGCCGCGACGCCGCTTGGAGATCGCTTCGTCGCGGGGGACGTAGGGCGGCCCGTGGGGCGACCTGTGCGACGACGGCGACGTCTCGCTCGGCCCCCTGGAGGTACCACGCGGCGCCGACGTCTCCTGTGACGACGGCCACGCCATCTCGCCGTCCTCCCTCGGCGAGGCTACCTCGCAGCGGCGGCGCGGAGGGTCCGGGAGCCGGGTCGCGCCGAGCGTGTCGTCGGAGGCGGAACGTGACGCGCGCGACGGGGCCACGCCCGCGCTGGCCGAGCCGCACGGCTCCTCCGGCAAGGCGGGCAGGCTGGTCGGTGGGCCAGGCAGCTGCTGGTCAGCGTCGTCCTCGTCTTCGTCCAGTGGAGACAGGGGGGCCTCCAGGTCCAAAACCGGCGACGGCAGAAGTGGCGGGTCCTTCGGCGACGGCTTACGCACCGGCGGAGGCGGCAGATCCTGCGGCGACAGCTCACGCACCGGCGGAGGTGGCAGATCCTGCGGCGACGACTCACGCACCGGCGGAGGCGGCAGATCCTGCGGCGATGGCTCACGCGCCGGCGGATGCTGCGGCGATGACCCGCGCGCCGGAGGAAGCGGCGGATCCTGCGGCGGAGAGGCGTCGTTCGCGACGTCCTCCGGAGGTGGCAGCTCGTTCAGGTCGAAGTCGAACGGCGCCATTGCTTTTTGTTGCGGCGGCGGCGGCGAGGATCAACGTAGCCCTGAGCCCGGCCCTGACACGAGACAAAACACGCAAAGACTATAAGCTATGATCTCATACCCTAGATTAGGCTTGCATTTTATTGAGGCCCAGACTCCTAATCCGGAAAGAAACGAGACGATGAACCCGAGTCGAGCATGAGAGGAAAAAAAACGCGATAGCACATCGCATCCAGGTCGATGTTGCAGACTGTTCAGGGTCGAGTACACTGCTTTCAAATCTCATCGAAGATATACAAGCGGCTCAGAAAAGATCACGCAGAAAAGATCTTCAACGACCGATTTTCCACGGCCACATCAATGTGACTTTCAGAAATCACAGCTAAATTTAACAGCGAGATTTTATCGCATGGGGTAGATTACAGTAGATCAAATCTACAACAAGATTCTTTGGTAACAATGGGATTTTATACCCGATATAATCCAAACAAATACTACCGTAACAGCCAGATCATCCTTCCATAATAACTAGAGCCTACACCATAATTAATCTAGCAAATCTGAGATTCACTCCATAATATAGTTGAGTCCGGAAATGGGAGTAAAATATTTGATGGCATTTGTAGAAATGAATGAATTAGTAAGGAAAATGAAATGCATATACGAGTGGGGTCAACTTCAATCTGGTGATGCGCACATATCCGTTAGGCCTGTCTATACATCGCCTAGGCATTCTAGAGAATAATAATGCCTGAATTTTCAATCATCAGATCTTGTTTTTGTGGATGAGATTTAGTCTCACATGGTGGAGAACAAAAATTCATGCATTTTAAAGGATCCTAGCACCTGAATTTTATTGACACCATCTATACTCAAGAATTACACCAAAGTAATCACTGTAAATTTGTTATACATGGGTGTAACTTTAATGTATATTGGTTGTAACTCAAGATGAGAAAAAAATTCAGGTATTTCAGGCCTTGAAAATGCCTGGATTTTATTTTCTTACCCATCCATACATGCAACTTAAGAAGAAAATGTTGGAAAGAAAATATGGGCGCTAGAAAGCAACGGAATGCCTGGGCAATTTTTAGCAATTGGGTCCGTCTATACATTGCTTAGGCATTCTAGAAAATAATAATGCTTGAATTTTCAACCATCTGATCTTGTTTTTTTGGATGAGATTTAGTCTGGTAGAGAAAAAAATTCAGGCATTTTAAAGGATCCTAGCGCTTGAATTTTATTTACACCATTTATACCTAAGAATTACACCAAAATAATCACTGTAAATCTGGTATACAATGAGTGTAACTTTGATATATATTGGGTGTAACTCAAGGTGAGAAAAATTCAGGTATTTCAGGCTTTAGAAATACTTGAATTTTATTTTCTTGCCCATTCATACATATAACTTGAGAAGAATATCTAGAAAAGAAAATATGGGCGCTAGAAAACAACGGATTGCCTGGGCAATTTTTAGCAATCACCTATCCGTTTGATGATGCGGTCGACCACAAACATTTACAATGGCAGAGCATGCTTGGTAAGGCTTTTCTCATGTCTTCTTCAGCAGCTTCACGTGCTTCCTCGTGTGTTTCTTCGTTAAAAAAAATGAAAAAACCACAATAAAAGAAAAAGATGGTCCAAACTGCATAAGCTGATTGCCGGCAAGAACGAGCAGCCGGACTTTGCTAAATATGCTTAGCATACTTAGATCACCACCAAAGGTCCAATTTTTCATTTGGCTGCTGTCACAAAACCGGATCCACGGCAAAACCAACCTGCTGGAAAAATCCATCATCGCTGACACCACTTGTTCTCTTTGCCATCAACAAGAGGAAACTGCACAACATCTTATTTTCGACTGTCCCTTTGCTCATGCATTCTAGACAGGTATTGGACTGGACATTGGCCAACACCCCACACTGGACCTCCAAACATTGACGTCTGCCGCTTTGATGTCTTCATCCACCTCTGCTGCTGGAACATATGGAAGCATCGTCATGATGTGGTCTTCCGCGAGCTACAACCATCTTTAGAACGCCTCCATCTAGCATGCAGCAATGATGAGCTTCTTTGGCTATATAGATGGCTGAACTGCGATGCACACATCGCTCATGCTTGGCGTAACTCTCTCTCTCTCTCTCTCTCTCTCTCTCTCTCTCTCTCTCTCTCCCCGATGGCCTAACAAGGGCGTGCTGGCGTAATCTCGAGCCATGTGCCCGACCCCTATATCAATCAAATTTCAGGTGAGGATACCCCCCACACCCCCCTCGACCATATCAAAAAAATGAAACGAGAAGCCACGAAACGGTCGCTTCATCGGTTTCTTTTCTCACCGTGCCCTTTCCTTTACATATTTGTCCTTAAAAATAAAGCGAAGTGGGTATGTCAAACGTTGTTTAAAAGAATGCCGTCATAGACACAACCGTTTTTAAAAGAAAGTCATAGCTACAGCCGAAGCAACACATTCACAGACGTATCAAAGAGGACCTAAGTTATAATAGAATTCGACAAAAGCAATGGAGGATAAATGAATAAATGAGTTCTAGACTTACTACACGACTAATACCCTAAGTTAACGGTATTGTGAGAAGTACAACGTGAGATGAGAAAAAAGAATAGTGCATGTTTTGCTTCTACGAGATGCTTGTGCTTGACTACCGCAACACATTTGGGAGCAGAATGTGATAAAACCTGGAGTACACAACAAACAGGCTTCTCCCTTACACATGTAACTCCGCCGTCGTGTGAGATAAATCTCGAAAATAATCAAAACAAAATCCACAACAAAAAGAGACAATGCACGATTCGCGGCAAAATTCAGCTAATGCATCTTGATCCTAATTTAGAATCACAACATATTTGCTTAGTTCCCCTAATGACACACATTAGTCAAGTAGACAGTTAGCTCAAGTAGGGTTTTTCGCTCGCCATTATTTAGAGTGTATTCTGGATGCATGGGGGCAAATGTCCCCTTTGTGATGTTTTCGGTTATATCATCAGATCGACTATGCCACTTTTGATATGATATGAGAAGATTAATCTCAGCCATTCGTTGACAATAACGGCTGATATGAATACTTTTTATACTTGTGTGCATCAGCAATTTTCTGAAGGAGATTGATATCAAAGGTGGATGATGCAATACTTCGAGCAACTGGATGGTTATTTTGGTTGTAATTTATTAAGGAGCTCGTTTGGAAGGATAGAATACTCCAGATAGTCAAAATGCTCTATTTTCAGCCTATACAAATTGTTGCTTGGTGGTTTGACTTCAACAAAAGTTGGAGCCTAAAATGCAAAAGAAAAAAACATGGACACATTTGTTTGTTTATTCTGAACGTCATTGTGTGTGACGCCGGTGTTGCCCAACGAAACGACAGAGTATCTCATCAGTGGATGACCGTGTGCTCTTGCACATGTAGTACGAGAGAGTTGGCGGCACTCCTGAGATAGCAACAGATGCAGCTCCAGGATTGAACCGAACAAATTATCTACCGCTTTTATCCTGTGTTGAGCGCGTTTTAACATGTAAACGACCCTCCTCCCTCTGCACGAGTCCACGATGGCTGCTACAGGTTTCTTAACTATTGATTCCCGGCGAAATCTTCTTTGGACCCTGGAGGCTTTAAAGAGTCAGGGTAAAAGGCACAATTCACTCATTGAAAAAATAAAGTTCCTCCTTAAAAGTGGATCAAAACACTTTTGATTAGGCTACGTCAGCATTTGGAGCCATAAAAACATTAATTTTAGTGAAAAACAAGGAATGGGGCTCTCATTCTTCCCTGTGCCAACGCGTGGGTTCCGACTGGCTAGAGCGGAGTGCTCCGGGACGGCTCCTGTGCCGGTCCGGGTTCGAAACTGAGGTGTTGTGAACAGTGCCAGGTAAAACTGTACTGTCACAGCAGTACAAAAAAAAGTCCTCCGGGTCAAAGACATGGTTAAGACTCGCACGGAGCTCACAACGGTCAGCTGAGTCCCTGTGTAGGATCGGGGAGGGGTTCGGGGGTTTTCTCGGCCTGCGTGAGAGGCTCTTCTCCTTAGCAAAATCGGGGGCGGTCTTACCCCCGGCAGGTCGAGTTTTTTCAATTCTTCCCCTGTTTATAGCTACAAATGAGGGAAGTTTAGGGGTAGAAAAAAGTTGAGAGCAGTTTTAGGGTCTTGTTGGAGATGGGTTTTTTTTATTGAATCCCATTATTTCGATTTAAGGAGAGATTTTGAGGCTCTTTAGAGATGCTCTAAACTTGTCCGGCTGTATCACTTAAGTCTCTTTACTAGAAAATTGCTGTTTTTTTTTTGCGATTACACACGCAAATCAGACATTCACAACGCACGCACACTCACCCCTATGAACGCACATACGCATATCCTACCTTTATGAGCATCCTCCCTATCCCTATGAGCATCATCAAAAACTGAGCCGGCAAATCCTCGAAATTGACGAAGTCACCACTGACACCTCGCTATAGACGACCACGTCGCCTCTCGCTGAAAGCACAACGCCGTTAAATCCTAGCAAATTCGCTCCACGAGGAGTCGAACCTAGGACCTCAGGTGCTATTGAGGCTTTGTAACCATTAAGCTACAGTCTTTAATTGCTGATTTGACATCTCTAAACTTGTTTTGATGTGTCACTTAAGTTCTCTACCTATATTAGCATCTCTAAATTTGTTTGACTGTGTTAGTTAAGTCCAACTAAGCTAAAACTGACCCGACGTAGGACGCACACGCACTGCATGCAACTATATTGGTACCAGATAAATAATCTCTCTTCTTCTTTTTTATATCGCCAGAAACATTTTAGCTTTTTACATGTCCACCACAAACTAAAATTTGATATATATATATATATATATACTTTTGAGATGGGTAATATACTTATTTTCTTTGGAGATGTAAGTTACCTAATATGGTAGTTGAGGTTGATTTTTTTACTCTATAAGAGCTGAGGGGGTAATATAGACTTATTCCTTTTTGAAATAAAACAGTCATGTTACCCATTGCAATATGTGTGTGCAACTAATGACAAGGAATAATGTGGGCAAGTATATAGGAAACCTAAAATATGATGGCAAATATTTACACGCTCAAAAGTATGTGGAATTCTAATTTGCTATGATCATGCAAAACACTAAAAGGTTCAAGCAGATACCAACGAAAGAATCAGTACCAATACAATTGCATGCAACGCATTTCCATCAAGGGTGTCATGTCGGATCTGTTCAAGCCTAGCTGGACCTGAGTGATACAGCCGAACAAGTTTAGTAATGTCAAAAATAAATATAGAGACCTAACTGATCCAGTAGAACAAGTTTAGAGATGCAAGTCAGCATTTTTTAAGTAGCAAGCAAGTTGAGAGGCAGCTATGCACTTTAAGGGCTGATCAGGACGATGATTTCATCAGCAATGGTCGATAGCGGTGGCTATTCTCAGTGTAGTTCAGAACACATCCTCGATAGACAGATCTGTCTCCGCAGAAATCGAGCGTTGTCTAGCATAAAGAAGATCATCACAAGAACAAGTTGACACTTCCACTAGGTTCCTCAGCTCATACCCCGTGATCTGCAGGCTGCAGCCATGATAGTAATCATGGATACGATGGGAACTACAAATGGTTCCTCAGCTCATACCCTGTGATCTACAAATGGGAACTATACGATGAACAGGTCTACGGTTTCCGGACATGTAGTAATCATCATAATTCTTGCCGGATCACCTATGGGGCATAGTTCGCCCAAAAAAAAAAAAACAACATCAAGAACTATGGGACATGGCAGTTGACCATGGCACAAACAGAGAATCCAGTAGGGAAAGGCTAAACCTCATCCTAAATTACCCTGATGATGTATAGACAGTCCCATCCTTCAAGTTTGAAAATAGCATCACTGGTCCTGTCGTGCTAGATTTTTTTGTTAATGTCTTAGCCGATGACCCATGACACTGACAAGTGACTAACGACAGTGCGTGTTGATTGAATCTACGAACCCTGCTCCATCAAGCATCCGAACAAATATAGAAGGGGCAAAAGGATGGTAGTAGCCGATAGCCGTCAGAATCACATGTGCAAATATTGCCGGGTCCTTTCGCGCTGTCAGCTCCAACCACCGGCGGTGCAAGGTAAAATTTCCGTGCTTATTCGAGTTCCTGGTGCGATTTTCTTCGATATGGAAGCTGTATATTTGCAAGCAGATGATCCGATTCCGGTCCCCTACATTACACACTACAAATTTGTTTTTCCGAAGATGATACACTACAGTTGCGCAACCCCGATTTCAGATGTCTTAACGCGCTGGATAAATTACAACTGCGGGCTACCTCGGCGCCGGCGGTTCAGTACGGCATGACATGGATGGTCCGGCTGTCGTAGGCGGCGGCCATGCCCTTGCGTTCCTGCTCCAGCCTCACCGCTCGCAGAAGCTCGCCGGCCATCCGCGAAGTCGTCGGCGAACAGTCCCCCTGCATCACCACGAGCAGCTTCCCCACGGCCTCGGGCGCCGCCGCGACGGCCTCGCGCATCCTCCGCTCCCCGCCGCCCGAGCAGCAGCACAGCCACAGCAGCGCCACCGCGGCCTCCCGCCCCGCCGGCCCCACCCGGATCATCCGGCCCATCACGGCAGCCGCGACCTCGACGGCGTCCGCGGCGATGGCCGCCTTGCCGTCGCTGCAACGGGCGGCCTCCGCCAGCAGCCGCAGCGCGGACTCCGCGGCGGCCGTGGGCGCGGCCGCGACGGCGAGCGCCAGCGAGGGGACGGCGCCGGCCCGCACCATCGACGCCCGCGCGGGCCGCCCGCGGACCTGCACCGCCGCGGCCATGCACCGGATGGCCGCCGGCGACGCGGCGTCCCTGAGGATCCGCAGGAGGTCGGGGAACAGCTCCGAGCGGTCGGCGATGGCGGTCTTGGCGTCGGCGTCGGCCACGGGCGACGTCAGGACCGCCTCGAGCACCGCGGCGCCGTTCGCGCCCGCCGCGAGCAGCGTCGTCACGACGCGGCCCAGGTCGCCGGCCACGAGGGTGACCACCACGGCTTCCTTGGCCTCGTCCCCGACCCCGTCCGCGGACAAGACGGCGGCCAGGGCCTCCACGGCCATCTTCACGCGCCCACGCTTCTCGGCTCCGTCCTCGGTGAGGTAAGAGACCAGCTCCGGAGCCACGGTGGCCAGGATCCGCACCGCATCGACGCGCGCGTCGGCGCCAGCCCCGCCCTTCGCGAAGGAGAGGAGAGCCGGCACCGCAGAATCGAGATCGGCGGCCACGGCGGAGGCCACGGATGCCTGCTTCCCTTTCTCCGGCGCGATTTTAGCCGCCAGCGACCGCACGGCCTTCTCCGCCGCCGCGGGCTCCCCGTCCGCGGCCGCGAGCTGCGACAGCACCTCCTCCGGCGACGGCGAGGGTGGGAGCGTCGCGGCATGCAGATGGATCAGGCGGCGCAGGAGCAGGTTGGGCACCAAGTCGGTGGACGCGAGCGGGAGCCGCGTGGCTGGGCAGGTACGGTGGCCGGAATCGAGCCACCGCTGGATGGACGCCCGGTCGTACGTGGCGCCGGTGGGGAGGCTCACCGGCGACCGCATCACCTCCAGCGAGATCGGGCACCGGAACGCGGCCGGCGTCTGCGGCGTGCTGGCCATCACGAGCGGCTCCGGTGGCCGGATCCGCCGCCTCGCCTGCTGCCCGGCGATGGCCGCGTCCATGGCGAGCGAGGGTTGGGAGCTGGTTGGGGGAACGGGGGAGGTGAGAGACAGAGTGGCGGGCCTTAAGAATGGTGTGCAGTGACGTCGGCGAGTCAATGGTCAAAGTCAAGTGGTGTGGGTGGTGGTGGTGTTGACGTTTTCTTTTGGAAGGATGGCTCGGGCTCGTGCCATGACGGACCTGCGTGGAGGATGCAACGGTGGGTGGGGACGAAGATGCCAGTACGATACAGATTTTTTTTGTATGTGGGCTCCACACAGTGCATTCTGCGTTCCTACGGTTGAATTTCTTTCGAAAATTTAAAAAATCAAGCTATATCAAAAGGTAGCTTAGAACAGGAGTCACATGAGAAACTGGTTCATATATTTAGCCCTGTTTTCATCAAGATATATAAAAAAATTAGAAACAAGAAACGGGTTTCTGATTTCCGGCCGAAAATGAGAAGCGTTTCATCGAGAATTAGAAACCGAAATTGAAACCTAATGGAGCGCATCTTGACTTGAATAGTTTTATCTAGGTTTTCCATAGTCGACTCTACAGCTTGAAAAAAATTGGAAACCAGAAACTGGTTTCTGATTTCCGGCCGAAAATGAGAAGCGTTTCATGTAAAATTAGAAACTGACATTGAAACCTGACGAAACGCATCTTGACTTGAATATTTTATCTATATTTTTCCTTGGTCAATTCTACAGCTTAAACAAATCACATAAAGCTAAAATTTACCTAACTTTGAGCATGAAAATTTGCTTACATAAGACAAAAGCCTTGGTGTGTGAAAGCCTTGGTGTCCATGGAAGAGTTAATATAGTCATTGTCATTTTACAGAAAAGATGCCAAACTTTATCCTTTTTTTTTTAGAAAACCATGTGTCAAACTTTAATTTGCACCTAACGTCTAGCTAGACCGGGGAAAAATATAAAAAATGGTGTGGCGCGCCTAATTCTTGGTCTAAACAAGCCTCGTGTAGGTATGGATTCATCAATTCTAACCAATGGAATTCAAATGAAAAAACTTCACACTTGGTAACTAAATGTTGTGCTTTCAGCCTTTAAAATTAGGTAACTCGCAGTTCCTTTCTCATAAATATAAACTTTGAGAAATTTTCATCTCACTTAACATCCATTTTGAACCGGGTCAAACTTTGTTTAAGACTCTTCCCGCAAGAAAAAAAAATCTGTTTAGGACCAAGAAATTTTCCTTCTCATTTTCGGTTTTTATAAAATAGATAATTTCCATGTCAATCGGATGATCCAAAATATTTGACGTGTTTTTGGATAAATAACCCTTTTTAGGAGAGGTAAATAACCATTTTAACCTGCATCTTTGGGTATCAAAGTTTTAAACAGATCACAAGTCAGAATGGTTGGACTATTGATTAGGTTGTCTGCCATTTGCTTATACACTTTTTCAAAAAGCCTGATAATCCTTCCTTTTTGTTGTAATCATGAATGTAACATTAGTTGAGCTTGGGTTTTTGCATCATATCGGAAACCTTGTATCTATTTGAGACAAATGTACAATGCAAAACGTAAGACTCCAAGCAAAACCAACTAATTCCTCCAAAAACATTATAGGAAATGTTCGTACATGCGTGGCATTTACTAGAACTAGAACCATTTTATGGTTCCAAAGAAAAGACCGGTCAAGCTTTTTCGCAAGATAAGAATCTTTTCTTTAAAAAGAAACTTTTATGAAAGGTGAAGTGGAGATACCAACTGCAACCATACGCAAAATGCCCGGAGAAATCATTTCAGTCATCGCAGGAAATATCACAAAGACACCTAACACGTACAGTACTCTGCAGCTGAGAGGCCCATCCCATGCATGGAAATGGCAAGAACCAAATGCAAAGCACCACCCTTTGCACCATCATTTTCAGTCCCCAACCGAGAATCCCTGGTTTTTGTCACGGCTATAACAGGTGATTTGGACACTCCGTGAACGCGGCAGATGTGGCCACTTCTTTCCCCAAAGCGCACGCCGAAGAATCCCACAAAGCCTGGTATGATTGGTCCGGCGACAGCAAGAAACGCGAGAAAGCGACCGCAGCAAAGGCGCGTGGCCGGCACCGAACCTAGCAGATCCTCCCTCGCCGGCGACGGCGAGGCAGCCTCAGCCTTGGCGGATCGCGATCCTTCGCTTTGGCTCCGGGATCCTTGTCAACGGCGCCAGCGCATCTATCTTTTGTCTAATACTGTACTACTCGTTTGGCGCACGAGGGTGATTGACCGGCGTGGAGCAGCATTTGGACGATGTTATGGCTTCGATACCTTGGTTTCGGGCTGCGAAATTGGATTGGATTGGATCCGGGGAATCCTCCTTTCGACGGAGGTTAGCGTCAGGGAAAACAAAAGTGGAGTCAAGGGATGATGATGAGGAAGGAAAAGAAATATGCTCGAAGTTGAAACACGCGGCTCTTTTTCTAGTTCCTTCTCAAGGGCAAGGGATTTTTCGATCTCCCTTTTTTGGATTGATTGAAATCGATACCTTTGTTTGATCGCATCCCCTAATTCGGCATCTAGTGTAATCATTTGTCAAAACGCAAATCAAATCTGTGTGCTCCCGCGGAAAAAGCTCACTCAAGCAAGCGTCCGCCTACGGGCCCCACGAAACGAAACGTTTTGCTTCTGCTATGCCATGGCGGCGGCGCCGTCCGCCGCGGTGCGGCAGCTGGAGGACGCGGCCATCGCGTGGCTCCGCGCGTGCGCCACGTTCCGTGACGTCCTCCGCTCGCACGGGCACGCGGTGCGGCTGGGCGTCTCCCGGAGCAGCTACGTGGCCACCCAGATCGTCCACCTCTGCAACGCGCACGGCCGCCCCGCGCACGCCGCGCGGGTGTTCGCCCACGTTCCCGACCCGAACCTCCACCTCCACAACGCGCTGATCAAGGCCTACGCGCAGAACCACCTGCACCGCGACGCCGTCAAGGTCTACGTCCGCATCCTCCGGTGCCCCCCGCCGGTCGTCCCCGTTCCCGGCGGCGGCGGCGGCGACCGGTTCACGTACCCGTTCCTGCTCAAGGCCTGCGGCGGGCTGGCGGCGCTCGAGCTCGGCCGGCAGGCGCACGCGCACGTGGTGCGGTCCGGGTGCGAGGCCCACGCCATCGTGCAGAACTCCCTGATCGAGATGTACACGCGCTGCGGCGACCTGCCGCTCGCGCGCAAGGTGTTCGACGGAATGCAGGAGAAGGACGCGGTCTCATGGAACACGCTCATCTCGGCGCACGCGCGGCTGGGCCAGATGCGGAGGGCGCGGGCGCTCTTCGATTCGATGCCCGACAAGACGGTGGTCTCCTGGACCGCGCTGGTGTCGGGTTACACGGCGGCCGGCGACTTCGCCGGCGCGGTCGAGGCGTTCAGGCTGATGCAGATGGAAGGCTTCGAACCGGACGACGTGAGCATCGTCGCGGTGCTGCCGTCCTGCGCGCAGCTGGGTGCGCTGGAGCTGGGCCGGTGGATATACGCGTACTGCAACAAGCACGGCATGCTGCGCAAGACGTACGTCTGCAACGCCCTGATGGAGATGTACGCCAAGTGCGGGTGCATCGACCAGGCGCTGCAGCTGTTCCGCGGCATGCCGGAGAGGGACATCATCTCCTGGAGCACGGTGATCGCCGGCCTCGCGGCGCACGGGAGGGCGCACGAGGCTGTCGCGTTGTTCGCCGAGATGGACAGGGAAGGAAGGGTGAGGCCTAACGGCGTCACGTTCGTCGGCCTCCTGTCTGCCTGCTCCCACGCCGGGCTACTGGACGAAGGCCTGTGCTACTTCGACAGCATGAAAGAGGTCTACGGCGTCGAACCCGGCGTCGAGCACTACGGTTGCGTCGTCGACCTCCTCGGCCGAGCGGGGCGAATCCAGCACGCGCTCGACACCATACGGGGCATGCCGGTCCCCGCGGACGCCAAGATATGGGGGTCGCTGCTCAGCGCGTGCCGCAGCCACGGCGACGTCGAGACGGCCGTGGTGGCGGCGGAACGGCTGGTTGAGCTAGAGCCGGGTGACGTGGGTAACCTCGTGATGCTGGCCAACGTGTACGCCGCGGCTGGGCGGTGGGGCGACGTGGCGAGCACGAGGAAGGAGATACGGAGCCGGAGCACGAGGAAGACGCCCGGGTGCAGCATGATCGAGGTGGATAACGTGGTGCGGGTGAAGACGCGAGGAGCTGGGGCCTGAGCTGGGAGACCTTGCTGCCGTGCTGGATGTCCTGGCCTCGCAGCTTGCCGACGATGTTGAATTCGTTGGTACAGATTGTTGGGTTGATGCGAATTTGATTGCCAGTGACGACTGATCATACTTGAATCCCGACAGGCGACAGGCGCATCTCAGTTGTTGTGATTTGTGAAGCAGTTTTCTTTCTCATCGCCACCGCGAGAAAAAACATTCGGGAGATTGACAAGAAAGGAGGCAGAGTTCTCTGATGGGCCCTTAAGCCCCTTACTAGCTAGGTCCATCTTTGTACAGGCCAGATATAAGACGGGCCAATTTGTTCACCCAACGGGCTTAACCGGTTAGCTTGTTTCCAAAAAGTGAAGACCGAACGAGCATTTTAAGCGCCAATCTTAACCCCGGAGTAAAGCCAGTCCCAGTGAAAGCACGAGAAATGGTTACTCATCTGGGTACTACTCCAGTTTATGGCATGATACAGCGGTGTGGTCTGCTGCTGCTGGCCTCATGAGTCGTGAAGAAGACAACAAGAGCATGCTCGTCAATCGGGGGAAAAAAAAGAGCATGCTCGAAGCAACACATTTGTTCCGAACTTGCGCGGCCTGCGCTTCTTTACGCCAAGGCATGTGCATGTCAACTTCCTCGTCCCCTTTGTGTTAGCTTGCGGAGAATACATGCACACCATCATCATAATCCAAATGCTTATTTCTTTATTAGCTACTATCGTTGCGCTCTCCGCTGTCACGCAACCAGGGTTCACGTTACCGATCAAACCAATCCAACCGGACCGAACTGGACCGGTAAGTCCGGTTATAAAAAACGAACTCGAGTATCAAAATTGTTGTCGTTTTGAGGTTCTCCTAAATCAAACTTTGTAAACTTTGACCGCAAATAATTCTTTATGTGCTAAGTTTAGAAATGTGAAAATAACATGAGCAGGTTCATATTGAAGATGATTTCAGAAAAGTATACTTAACTATATTTTATAAATATTTTATAGCAAAAAATATTAGTCAAAGTTGTTTTTTGAAGACCATGTCAATGTCCAAAACGACAACAATTTTGATACTGAAGGGATTATGGAATAATTCAGATACTTCAAAGAGTTGTTAAAAGAAAACAAACCCCTATATGTACCTTCACCAACATTTGGCTTTACACCAATGAAGCAAATAGGCAACCTAAAATCAATTTATTATGATGGTGGAATATAGAGCTGGCCCGCTGAATTTCAATTGGTATGTGGGATTTAATTAATGAAGTTATTTTTTATTTTGATATATTGAAATGCAATCCAAAACTTTCTACTCCAACATCTTTCTGTATCAACATGCAACTAACATATCATCATGTACTTTCATTTGGTATTGATTACAACATGAGAGACAACCGTTAGCTCCATGTATAGAGATGTAGCTAACTCCAATATTTGTCACATGCCTAATCATGATATTTGGAAACTCAAACGACCTCTTATGGTTTAAACTTCTAGATGTCATTTGATTAAAGGAGTCACTTTAACCCAAGGGTACTTTAGCAAGGAGATATATGGAATGGAACTATACATTGTTGTTTCTCCCGTCCAATTTTATTTGCATATTGCATATGTCTCGAATGTGTCACATGCCACCACAAATTGTCTAGTTCTGGTTACACAATCAAGTTGCTTCTAAATGGGTTCCTCTCCTTTCTATTACAAGCACATCAAAAACATAATATTGATTTACATATTTAGTTTGAAAATAATACGAACAAAAATTTAGGAGACACAATTAGGTTTGGCATAGAACCAAACTATAACTAAGCCTTAATACATAGAATATAATCAATCGTTCAGATGACATTGCACCTTCACTTTTCAAAGAAAGTCACAGCTCATTGTTGGTCCTCCTTCTACTTCCCTGCATGCACCAAGTAGTTTCAGTAGCATATTGCAAGAGAAGAGGGATGAACTGGATATCTATGGCCATGAGTTTGAACAACCACATCATATACCTATGGCATTTCTCTTTGTACAATGATTGTGATTTTTATGGTCATTCATTTGGATCGATATGCTAGCGGTTTAGTTATTTATAAGATTCTTATATATATACAATATTACTTGGACTAGAAATTAGCTTGTCCTTAAAATGGTATTTATTTTTTTATGGTGTACGATTTTAATAGGTTACGTGAGGATATTGTGGTTGTAGTATTTTGTTGCATGAATATATTAATAATCTTCTTACTCTTCATGCGTGAGGCAGACTGTAAGTCCCGAGGCATAGAATTCAATAATTTGGAACAAGTAAAAGAACAACAATAAAGTCTCCACATTCATCCATATTTCCTATGTGTGTTGTTTGTGCTTTTGTTGATCGGTAAAGCCGGATTCTTAACCGTTGCTAGTTGTATTCCCTCCGTCTAGATTTGGTCAATGCCATCTTATTGTTGAGATTCATAAAACTATATATCATGATATATATAACTATTTCTACTTAATTAGTTATTTATACATATATTATGGTCAGAAATTTTGACCTTAGCCAATCTCATAATTTCTTACATTTATGGGCGGAAGGAATAATAATCTATAGGGAAAATTGCAAAATTCTACTTGCAACTCAAGGAGGTTTTTTGTTTTTATATTCCCTCTTGATAGCTTTGACCAAACGACGTGGCTCTTGTGTGTTCTCCAGTGCGACTATGAGTGGTCTATCATACTCTATACGCGTTGATATCGTGTAAATAACATAGATGTCGGAACCTAAGATTTAATTAATTTTCTCTATTTTATTGATAGTGTCGACGGCTAAGTTTTAATGCCATTTATGATAGTATGATAAATTTGGATTGTGTAACATCAGATTAGAAGATAACTTTGCTATATAGTGGAGCCTTTGAAGTAATCCAGAATGCTAGAGAAGAGCCATACCATCTGGTCAAAGCTATTATGAGGAATATAAAACAAATAGACACTTGCACGGAGAAGACTGAACAATTTTTTTTTAGGTGGGCATATGAAAACCCCGCTCACATGTAGGTTGGTTGTTTGCATTTTTCCCTAACACATCTGCACTTGACTTGGCTATGCAGAGCTTGAAATATTGCATACTATATTTTCTTTGCCTATAAACTAAAAGAAAACTCTCTATATTAATCAACTCGATCGGGCAAGGTGCACTGGTCGATATCGCAGCCTAGCGACATAAAAAGCGGCCGCGTCGCATGGGAGGGAACTGTCTTCCTTCGGAACCGGACCATTGACAGACACGTCGGACACCACGCAGATCAGTTTGGCCTGAACGAACCACTCAGTCGTTGACAAATCACCGCTGACCTGGCCGGCCTCCCGGCGACGTGCCGCCTTGCCGTGCGCCTGCGAGTTGCGGGCGGTTAGTGGCGGGGCCCCAGGATCCACCGGCTCCCCAAGGGTTCTTTTGGACGCGAAATGATGGGGCTGCTCGGCTGCGGTCTTGGGAGATTGACCTTTGCGAGGTCGTGTGAGCTAAGCCCCGTTGCCGTTGAGCACACATTCGAAAATGGAGGTTAAGATCTGGTCGCGGAAACACTTGTTTAAGCATGCTGCTTTCCGGATATGCTCGCAGTACATTTGTCATTCAGCTCGTGCATGCTGATGGATTTAACTGGTGGGTTTGACAATTCTCTAGTTCGCATGCAGATGCAGCTGCACGCAAATATAGCCTGATTGGCGGCAATTTCTCTTCTCTGATCTGGGTTTAACTGTGGCCATCGTGAATCAATGCTTCAGTATTGATGCTTGCATGTTTCGCTAGTGAACCGTACGCTACGTGCTTCAGAAATATGCGAATTATATAAGCCGGCCGGTGTGCGTTCTTTTCTCCCAGAGGAGGATCCATCGGAGTCGAACTATCCTGGAATTTTTCTCTTCCTGCGATGCTGCTCACTGTCGTGAGTTTGTTTCCTTCTTTTTTAGCTTTTTAGCCTCTGACGTGCGTCTTATCTTTGCCCGCATTTGGAGCCTAACAGCACCCATCCTCACTAACCTGCTAGTATTTGCCAAACACGCAGAGATAGCGACCCCAAATTCCGACTTGTTTATCCTCTACCACAATCGCGAATCGAATCACGCACCGTAAACTCGCATGCAAGCCCGTCACGTGTATGTAGCCTTCCTTTCCTCGCGAGCCCCCAGCGCCCCTGCTACTGCGCAGTTCCTGGAGACAAAGGTCATGGAAGCGCGGCGGACACACCTCCGGCAGATGCAGGCGCCAGCTGCTACTAGCGCAGCGCCAGGCCCCGCCGTGGCCAGCGGCGGCGTTCCTGACGCACGGCCGTTCCCGGACGCCGACGCCGAGCGCGCCTTCACTTTGGTAAACAACAACGCGCTCACGATCCTCGCGCTCCTTGTCTGCGTCCTCGTCGCGGCGCTCGCGCTCCACGTCGTGATCCGGTGCGCGCTCCGCGTCACGCGCCGAGCGTGCCACTACCACGACGGCGGCGGCGGCCATCAGCCGCACGCGGGAGGGCGCGGTCGGGCGAAGAAGCCGCGGCGGTCGGCGCTGCCGTGCGTGGCCTACTTCGCGGGGCTGGACCTGGCGGGTTCGTCGCGGTCCGAGTGCGCCATCTGCCTCGCCGAGTTCGCGCACGGGGACCTGGTGCGCGTGCTGCCGCGCTGCAACCACGGCTTCCACGCGCGATGCATTGACCGCTGGCTCGCGGCGCGGCCGACGTGCCCGACCTGCCGCCAGCCGCCGTTCGCCGACCCCGTCGTGCCGCGGCCGGACACAACAGACCGTGTGGTGGGGCAGCCGGCCGCTGTGCAGCTCGTGCGAGTGGTGGTTGTAAGCGACGGCGTGGCCAACCTTGTGGAGGAGCCTTAATTAGCATACACTGTGCGGTGCCACACTATACAGCAGCATCAGCAGCAGTGTTAGCGAATATATGCACCAGGCAGGCAGGTTTAGTTAAATTTCTTTGTGTTTTAGATGTAGGGAGGCATGCATAGTTGCTTAATCCATCAGAATGTAGTATATCAGTTCTTCTGTAGTGACTCATGCTTCTCGACAAAGCTTCCCGATAGTTTGTCTCAAAAAATAGGGAAGTAAACTTCGAAAACCTGCTGCTGGTTTGACATGGGTTGCAAAAACCTACTAGTATACAACATTCGGTTCAAGTTTGCAGGAAACTACAACTAATTTGTCGTCTGGTCGCTACAACTATAACTTTTTATCATCTTGGACCCAATCTCAACATTGCTGGCAGCCTGGCAACACAAGCAAGTAAGTGACAAATTGCATCCGGACATCAAAATACCTGTAGTTCTCTGCAACCGGCTCTGAAAGTTATAGGTTTTTGCAATACATGTGAAATCAGTCTCTAGGTTTTCGGAATTTTAGCAATCAGCTACTACACCAAAGCGCAAAGAACGGCCCAGCATTGTTTCTGCGGATCTGTCGTAACCGTAAGGAAGCCCAGGTCTCCTCCGGCTTTCTTTGAACAAAAATGGCCTTTGAACAAAAATGGCCCGCGCATGAGTCCATGATGTCTCAACTCAGCAAGCCCATCGCAGAAGCTGTCCCCGAACGAAAGCGGGTCCTCCTCGAGTCCGCTCCACCACGTGCTGGATGCCAGCGGAAACCCCAAATTGCCGGCGCGGCCCTACACCGGCCGAATTTCAGCTGGCACCGACGTGGCCGCGCCACTTTGGGCACCGAAAGTTTCCTCGCGACGGCGACGGCGCGGCCGGACCGGCGGGAGCCTTTCGGCCCCCTTTTCCTGCCGTCCCCCGGACCGGTCAGACTCGAGCCAGCGACGAGTCCTGCTCCTGCACGGCTCAAGCGGCGAGTAACGCTCCGACCGACGTGTCGACCGGCGGCGACACGTGCCAGGTTCCAAAATTTTCCACAGCCTCACGTGGGATACAATCATACAAGGCCTGACGTGGGATACAAACGGCTGGCTTCGGGGACAAAAGGGCCGGGCCCCCAGCAGCCACGCGCGGCGTACGCACGCACGCACCCCGGCCGTTTTCCACGGGGCGGTGCAGTACTCTTCTCTTTGAAAGCGGAGGCGGCGTGTAGTACAAACCTCCGGCCGTCACGCCGCCCGTCCCGTCCGTGCGTGCGTTTCCCTTGTCTTTCTTCTAGTACTCTCTCGAGGTCGCGTCACACTCGCCTATCGAGTCGAGTCCTCCGGAATTTTCCCCGAAGCGATCGCCGCGCGGCCGCCAGCGCCAGGTGATCCCTCTTCCCCCTTCCGCTCTTCGATCTCAAATCTCTCTGCTGAATTCCAGTTCCTCGCCCCTGTAGATCGCCTCAGCAGGAGTAGGACTCTGCTGGCGTTTTTTTTTTCTGCATCTGTTTGTGCTCTGATGTGCTACTGAATTCAAAGATTCTGCGCTGCTCTCCAGCAGAGCAAAGAAACTCGTCGGGATATTTAGGTTTCGTCACGACGGCGTGCTTTGGCCATGGTTCTCTTATGCTAACACGCCGTCAGTTCCAGAACTGAAGTGGAAAATTACGCCCACTACCTGCCTCCAGTTACGCGTTGCAAAATGCTTGATAATTCTAATTATTCATGGAACTGACGCGTAGCGTACGAGGTGCTTACTGCAAACTCGAATCATAGTATTCGATGCTTCCGTAAGATGTACTAATTTTTCTGTACAATCAAAATTTGATGAATGTGTTTCGTATAGAAATTGAGTAGGTACAGTTATTCGTTGTTCGCACAAAATTATCCAAACAAACATTGTTTCCTTGTTTCAATTGTTTATGGGAGAGGATGATATTCGCTTCATTTTTTAAAAAAAAAAATATAATAGTCGAAAAATGACGTTTATCTCACATTGTTGATACTTTTTTAGCTGTTGGGTGATTTAGCCCCTTTCAACTTTACAAAGTATATGCTTGAACTCTTTGCAGCTGATAACTCACTGATTGCTCATGAGCCATTGCTTAACCTACACCTAGCTGTTTGATATATTTTTTATGTTGTTCAGGATGTGCTTAAATATACTGAAAACTGAAACTGTGTTACAGAATACCTGAGGAATGGCTGACGAGGACATTCAACCTATTGTGTGCGACAATGGAACTGGAATGGTCAAGGTTGTTATCCTCAATTAAAATCCTGTCCAAAAGAACCGTGTTATTATGAATAACTTGACCAACTCCTGATCTTGACAGGCGGGTTTTGCCGGTGATGATGCGCCTAGGGCTGTCTTCCCTAGCATAGTGGGCAGACCACGGCACACTGGTGTCATGGTTGGTATGGGCCAAAAGGATGCCTATGTGGGTGATGAAGCTCAGGCAAAGAGAGGAATCCTGACACTGAAGTACCCGATTGAGCATGGCATTGTCAACAACTGGGATGACATGGAGAAGATCTGGCATCACACCTTCTACAACGAGCTTCGTGTCGCCCCTGAAGACCACCCTGTACTGCTGACCGAAGCCCCTCTTAACCCCAAGGCCAACAGAGAGAAGATGACACAGATCATGTTCGAGACCTTCAACTGTCCGGCGATGTATGTCGCAATCCAGGCCGTTCTCTCCTTGTATGCTAGTGGTCGAACAACTGGTAAGATTGTTATCATCATGAAAATGGAAATGGCTAAACAAAATCATTTTTATTAGATAATGAGCTAAAGTAAAACAGAGAATAGGAGTACATCTGATGCCTTTTTTCTTCTTCTCTTGTGTGTATGTGTGCAGGTATTGTGCTGGACTCTGGTGATGGTGTGAGCCACACTGTTCCAATATATGAAGGCTACACACTTCCTCATGCTATTCTCCGTCTGGACCTTGCCGGACGTGACCTCACCGACCACCTAATGAAGATCCTCACAGAGAGAGGGTACTCCCTCACGACAAGTGCTGAGCGGGAAATTGTCAGGGACATAAAGGAGAAGCTCGCTTACGTTGCCCTTGATTACGAGCAGGAGCTTGAAACTGCTAGGAGCAGCTCCTCTGTTGAAAAGAGCTACGAGATGCCTGATGGCCAGGTTATCACCATTGGATCAGAAAGGTTCAGGTGCCCTGAGGTGCTGTTCCAGCCATCTCATGTGGGCATGGAATCTCCTGGCATACATGAGGCCACTTACAACTCCATCATGAAGTGTGATGTTGATATCAGGAAGGATTTGTATAATAACATTGTGCTCAGTGGAGGATCCACCATGTTCCCTGGGATCGCTGATCGCATGAGTAAAGAGATCACCTCCCTGGCTCCTAGCAGCATGAAGGTTAAAGTGATTGCACCACCTGAAAGGAAGTACAGTGTCTGGATTGGGGGCTCTATCTTGGCTTCTCTTAGTACTTTTCAGCAGGTATTTTTTTTTATTATTCTACACGTCTCATGAATATTTACAGCAATCTTGTGCATATTGTATTTTGCGGGTTAGATAATAATCCATTACACTCCGACTTAATCAAGTTCAAAATGGAAATATCAACACCGTCTTTTTCAGTTTTAGAAAGAAACACTGTCTATTTCTGATAATCCAATTGGTAGAGCATAACTGATCATTTTCTCTTGCTAGGCACTGAAAATGTTGTTGTATGCCTTAGTCTAATCTGAACAATATAGAATTGCCGTCCAAGTAATTTTGTTAAGAGAAAATTGTCATCACTGCTATCGACTATTTTCACGACAACAATGTTCTTGCAGTGCAATTATTTTCCGTCCTCTATTCAAAATTCATGTCCTTATCAGCTTTGACATTGGGTGATTGTTTGGCAGATGTGGATATCCAAGGGTGAGTATGATGAAACTGGTCCTGGCATTGTCCACATGAAGTGCTTCTAAGTTCCGTTGAAGTTTGACAAGTTCCTTCAAGACGTCACGCATCGGTGCGGGCATATTGCCTTGAAGCAATACAGAGGAAATAGAGAGGCCGGGTACAAGTAAAGCGAACAAAAGTAACAATAGCAGTATACTTCAGGTTGTGAGGGTGACCTGTACATTCTCATACATGATAGCGTATTAGCGTCTGGTGTTCCGGTGTTCCAGTATGACTGTTTTGTGCATTTATGTTCTTTACTGCTAAATAAATAATGGGCAGCCTATATAGTTGGTTCCTGTTGATGTCTATGCTATACAAACGAGTCTGTCCTGAGATAATAAGATTGTATGAAGCAGCTTGTGAGTTTTTCAACCTTTGTAGGTAGGGTCAGTTTGAGTTTTTAACTAGGCGATGCTGAGATGAATCGCCCAAGTTACACAACACATTGCGAGGCGGATCGACCTGGGCATCTCTCGCCTCTCGGCCTCTCGGGTACAATTTTTCGTCGGATGATCAGTGGTCAGTTCATCATGGCGCTGTTTATCTTTCACTGGTCGATGGAACCGAAAGACGAAATCACGTCACAGGGCCTCCAGGCCCAGAACACGTGATCCAACAAAAGCCCGGCGCACGCGAACACCGTGCTGCGTGCGACGATCCACATCCCGCAACCGCAGCCAATCAGAACGCAGGAGACCTCACCCCACGGATCGCCCCCCACGATCCGCGCCCCTCCCACTAAACTCAATCCAAGTCGTCCATCCCCCGCAAATCCAACGCTCCAAACCGGCTCCTGCCTCCCGAAAACCAAACCCACCGCCCACGCGAACCCAAAATTTTCGCAGTCTCCCGCCCACTGGCCGCCTACTTAAACGCCTCCCCTCCGCCGTCTCTCCTCACTCCAATTCCCCAACTCCCAAATCCTCCTGCAACCTCGCGCACTCCGCACCCGCCCGCCGCTGCAAACCCTAGCCTCCCCACCGCTCCCGATGGCCCGCACGAAGCAGACGGCGCGCAAGTCCACCGGCGGCAAGGCCCCGAGGAAGCAGCTGGCGACGAAGGCGGCGCGCAAGTCGGCCCCGGCCACCGGCGGCGTGAAGAAGCCCCACCGCTTCCGCCCCGGCACCGTCGCGCTCCGGGAGATCCGCAAGTACCAGAAGAGCACGGAGCTGCTGATCCGCAAGCTGCCGTTCCAGCGGCTGGTGCGCGAGATCGCGCAGGACTTCAAGACCGACCTCCGCTTCCAGAGCTCCGCCGTCGCCGCGCTGCAGGAGGCCGCCGAGGCGTACCTCGTCGGGCTCTTCGAGGACACCAACCTCTGCGCCATCCACGCCAAGCGCGTCACCATCATGCCCAAGGACATCCAGCTCGCGCGCCGCATCCGTGGCGAGAGGGCCTAGAGCCGTGGTGGTCTGTCCTGATCTGGGGAGGTGTAGAGATGTGTTTCGTAGTCGCTTAGCCTGTGTTTCGTCGTGGTGGTGTCGTCCGTAGAAGTTTCAAATCTGTTCGTGATGTGGCTGTGTGGTGTCCTCGTGATGTAGTGTCTGATGCTACCATCTCAATATCATCAGCAATGGAAATGTTGGTTATCTGGTCTGAAATCTCTGTTCTTCGTTCTCATAATTGTTTCCATGGACCCTGATTTCAGTGGTCGTGCCCCGTGCAAACTGTTGGAATTGGTGATTCTATCTGAAATTGTTGGATCTGTAATCTGTACCAGAGATCATTTGTTGCTGGGATTTGTTATTTCTTTGGCAGTACAATTGCACCAGTTTGTGATGTTGCAGAGGTTCACGCATCCTTGTCTTTGTAGGATTGTTTCACAGCTTGCTTCAATCCTTTGTGGAGTGTTAATAGAATAATATCGTAACAAAAATCTTTATAGTTGCGAGTTTGGTGGTCATCTATTCTGTTGTGAGTATTTCTGTTTACAATTGTAAGTATTTTCACGCTGAATGATGCATTGATCTTGCAGTTGAATCGTTTCAGTTTGGTGAGTGCATCTCAAGTTGTTGGTACTGTAATCTGAACTCTGAAGCATATGTTTCTGTAATCTAAAACCATATGGGTATTTTCCTGTCGCTGGGATAGTTTTGTTGTTGGCGAAGTTCAGTGCAGAACTGCAGATATCATATTCCTGCTGTCTCCTCTTTGTTGTATTGCCTCGCAACTCAGTCACAGCAATGCCAGATCTTTCTGATCCCTGCGAAAATGTGCTAATATATTGGCACAAGGATGTCAAATGACCAAGCCCTTTACTGAACTTGCATCCTCAGATACAACCTGAACCATCGCATTTTCCTGTTTGCTGCTATGTTCAGAAAAACGAGATTAGCTCTTCCGATGTGAAGCAAAAGGGCCTAAGATTCATGTGACTGATCATAGGTCTTTTTTCTTTATTTCTCAGACATCACTGGATCATTGCTCATCCTGCAGGCTGTATATTACTACAAGGGTGCAATTCTGTTCAATCAAGAGAGAAGTGTAATTTTGTGCGGTTCCGACTTTCTTGCTTCAATCTTTGGGAAACTTGCATCACAATGTGTCCCGTTTGCACTGATTTGTACTCTCTATTTAACAATACTTGTCGTTAGAGGTTTATCCTAAGTCAAATTTTCTAACTTTGGCCAATGATTTCTACAAATATGTACTATAGTTTAAGAACATGCGGATTAGTATCATGAAATTGTTTCTCATGATGTATCTAAAAATAATTCTTATGTTGTAGTTCATATGATTTTTTAATAGATTTATAGTCAACGATAGAGAAGTTTGATTTAGGATAAACCTAAGACAACTTAAATCTGTAATTTTGATTTTGCTTGCCTCTACTGTTTCAGGGGCATGAGCTCAAACTTTGTTATCTTCATTTTGGTGGACAACCAAATTCCTTAAAATGTCATATTCAAATGCCTGATTGGAAAACATTTCCAATAATCCATCGAAATAAATTTCATTGGTTGTTTCTCATTTTCGATTCTAGCGCCCGTTATTTGATACTACATGTCACTAGTGGCTGAAGTTATTCAAAAAATTTTACTTTATTACTAGTTGATGTTGGTTCTAGTGCTCTTACTAGAATTTCGAACAGATGTTTCTCCATTTGTTTCCTTTGGCCAAATTTTGGTTCTAGTGCTCTTATCGAAGTTAATTCGAATTTTGTTCTATACATAAAACTAAAATTGATAAATTGTATCTTGCATTGACTAGTTGTGAACTGAACATAGTGCAACTTGAGAAGGTGCTGAAATGCTGACTTAAAAAGTGTCCAAAATCCAAATGGCTGATGAGTGATGACTTGTGAGGGTTATGTCATCAGTAGTAACTATTGCGCGTTTTTGAATTTCGACATCTTTAAACCCGGTTCGTTGTGAAACTTATCATCCCGTCTTCAGTACAGAGTCAAACTGGACGCAGCTTGCTGGATATACTTTCGTGAGGAACGATTGCTTGTACGGTTCTGATTTCGCGTTCTTAAAACATGGAAAGGTTGCTAGCGGCAGTCCTGCCTTAAAATATTGATCCTCGATTTGATCAAATCCGCACCTCATGGATAGATATGGCAAACCGTAGGTGATCTTGCTGGCTAGCTCCGTTGCCTGATTGACTTTGCAGAGACAGTAAAAATCAGGTACCCCTGTGTTGCGAGCGAAGGACTCTGATCGTTTCTGAAGGCCGGTCAAGTCAGCCCCCCCAGAAAACCAACTGTACCTTAGGTCCTTGGCACAAAGTGAACTTAACATTATGAATTAGGTCATGTAATTCGATGGCGCATCGACTTGCTGATTTTGGTGCTAGTTTAGGCATCAGTGGTGTAGAATTCTGGCTGAATGCTTCTCCGGATCGTGTAAGCAACCCGCCATTGAATGCTTCATCTGATCATGCTTTTCGGCAGGACGACATTAGGTCGGCCTCAGTTCAATGGATCTTTTTTCTTTTCTTTTTTTTTTTCAAACGGAAAGGAGATAGAAACCCACAGTACGACTGTTCCCCTCACGTTATCGCGTTGGAAGCACGCCGTGGGGGTGTGGTCGAAAATAGACCGGCGAGCCCGGGGAATCGACGGCAAAGTGGCACGGCAAGGCAGGCTCCTCCATGGACCATGGGAGTCGCAGAAACGTCCACGCCCTGTTCGGTGTGGCAAGGGAACTTGCTTGGTGCTCGTTCTGCTCGGCGCCCAGTTCGCGACTTGCAGATGCCCGTCGACGCGGAGCACTGCACTGGCCACGATGCTACTGTCTGAGGTCCCGTCGAATAACCACGACGCATCCTATGATCCTGATGCCAACCAATCGCTGATGACACTTGACACGCTTGTTACTTTGTATAAACGATACTACCCACTTGTTGTTCCTTCCCCTGTTCCTCGGGCACGCTTGACCACGCGGCACGGTACGTGCCGCCGAGTCAGCTTTCCTGCGCCCATCGCGATAGATATCCGCAACCGCCACTTTGCGGCGACGACGTGGAATCCGCACCCCATCCAATCCGCCGCCACCGTCCGGTCCTCCCCACACCGAACCAGCACGCCGCGGCTATTTGTAGCCTCCGTCACCGCACCGAGTTGCCAGTTCGCACCGGAGAAACCAGAAGGCCCCGTCTTGCCGCACCACTCCGCCGCTCTCGTCGTCCGTCCCCGTGCGCCACAGGACAAGTCGCCCCAACCAACTGCCGCCCGTCATCATCTGCTGCCGATCCCTTCGTTTCCCCACCAGCACGCACCTACCTAAGCCTGCTGCTTCCTTTCGCTTCCCCGCGAACGAAACTCGCAGCCACGCGCACGGGCCGGCGTGATCGATCAGCCGAGAGGGGAGCGAGGAACCGGCCGGCTTTGGATTTGGAGAGCGATGGACCACGCTGCGGAGGCGCAGCGGACGGACCTGATGACGATCACGCGGCACGTGCTGAACGAGCAGACCCGCCATCCGGAGTCCCGCGGCGACTTCACCATCCTCCTCTCCCACATCGTCCTCGGCTGCAAGTTCGTCGCGTCCGCCGTCAACAAGGCCGGCCTCGCCAAGCTCATCGGCCTCGCCGGAGAGACAAACGTCCAGGCAAGCAAGAGCCGCCGCTCACTCCCTTCCTCCTCGCCGTTCATGTGCTGACACGTACGCGTGCGTGCTCTGGGTTATCCTCTCGAGTCCCGGACAGTCTGACGGTGCAAGCAACCCGCCGATCAGACGAGTTAACATTTCATAAGCGTTAGTTGCCCGTCTGACTGGGGTACTCATAGATGGAGGACTATGCTCTGTTCTATCCACTGCTCTTCTGTCATAGAATTCGTGATCTAAGTGATTGCTATTGCCAATTATCTTAGAGTGACGTTGACATGCAAGTGCGCGCTGCAGGGTGAGGAGCAGAAGAAGCTGGACGTGCTGTCCAACGAAGTCTTTGTCAAGGCGCTCGTCAGCAGCGGCCGCACGGTAACGCACTCACTCTCCGGCACAACGGCACACGTTCTCACGTTTCGCCATAAAGATAGGGTTTTTTTTTCCCCCAAACACTTCGATTGTGAACTTGGTCATTGACTTTGGCGCTCGCGTGCAGTGCGTTCTTGTGTCCGAGGAGAACGAGGAGGCCATCTTCGTCGACCCGGCGCTCCGTGGAAAGTCAGTCACATTAATATGTTATTGTTCTTATTATCAGTTGCTTTTTGAAATGTTATGAAGTTTTGGTATGCAAGATCACAGTGTCGCTTTCTCTGATTGTGACACCCACGGGCTCCCTCCGGTTCAGGTACTGCGTCTGTTTCGATCCCCTGGATGGCTCCTCCAACATCGACTGTGGTGTCTCCATCGGAACGGTATGCCCGACTCCAACTAACTGTCAACTTTAAGTTCAAAAAAATCGGTTTAGCTACAGGAGCTAATTCAAAGCTCCAGCTGACATATAATTATATGCTGTATTCTGTTCTGTTTAACAGATCTTGGGATTTATATGATCAAAGATAAGGATGATGTGAGCTTGAAGGATGTGCTGCAACCCGGAACGCACATGCTTGCTGCTGGATACTGCATGTATGGGAGTTCCTGCACGGTAACTATTTTCACCAACCCTTTAGATAATAAATATTGACTACTCCGCCTCTTTTTCCCAAGTTGATTGCTGTTATGATCTATGCCAGCTTGTGTTGAGCACTGGAAACGGAGTCAATGGTTTCACTCTTGATCCTTCCCTTGGGGAGTTCATCCTAACTCATCCAGATATCAAGGTTAATGAACAAATAATATAGTTCTTCTTAACAGAAACAAATGTCTAAATCTTGACATCTATATGTTTTGCTCTCTTTTTTTGGGTGCAGATACCCAAGAAAGGGAAGATCTATTCTGTCAACGAAGGGAATGCCAGAAATTGGGATGGGCCTACAACACAGTATGCAGAGGCTATTTTTGTCTTGAAATGTTGCAGTTCCTTAAGAAGTTAAGCTAAAATTCCAGACAACATTGCAGATTTGTGGAGAAGTGCAAATTTCCCCAGGATGGTTCATCACCTAAATCCTTGAGATATATTGGAAGGTGACTCAGTCATTCAGTAGTTTTTTTTTTGTTGTCAAATGACAAAAAACCTCTAGACCTAAGCATATTAGTTAGTTATGATCTGAAAATATCTGAAGATTACTTTACAAGAATATGCTCGAAGTTTTGTTTTAAAAAAACAATTCCTCTTTTCTTTTTTTTTTGAGCTTGATGATTGCGTTGCCTTGTTCTATTCCCCAATGGTAGAGCCATTGTTGACTCTCCACCTCATCTAAGAGTCAGTCTAAGAGTTCACACTGTCTCTAAATTAATGACTGGCCCCACCTGTCAACAGCTCAGTAAATGCTAGAGACTGTCTCGTAAGGAAGAGCTAGCTCCTTTCTTTTTCCTCTTCCTCTCTCCTCCACTTAGGACAAAATCCTACGTGGACTGACTCTTAGCTTCCCTTTGGGGACGCTCTAATCCTTATGAATGGTGCAGTATGGTTGCTGATGTCCACCGTACCTTGCTATACGGGGGCATATTTTTGTACCCTGCAGACAAGAAGAGCCCAAAGGGAAAACTTCGGTACGCCAATAGTACAACCTCTGTCTTTGTAGTATTTCTGGAACCCCAAATGTTTACATAGATATAAATCCTTAATTTGTTAAATTGTGGAATGGCAGTGTTCTGTATGAAGTCTTTCCAATGTCATTCTTGATGGAACAAGCTGGAGGGCAGGCTTTCACAGGCAAACAAAGGGTGCGCTTTAGTTCCTTTTTCCCCAGATCATCACATTCCAACTGAAACTTGATGCTACTCCTACATTTAATCAGACGAGTGGAGCTAAACAAATTTGATATATTCTTACCTAGTTGCCATGGCATAATTGATAAGTTTCTTCCAAATTTGCAGGCCCTTGAGCTTTCTCCTACTAAGCTCCATGACAGATCCCCAATATTCCTGGGGAGCTACGATGATGTGGAGGAGATCAAAGCATTGTATGCTTCAGAGTCAAGCACTGCTTGATCTATCTGCCTGAGGAATGATCATCTCCGTCTCCGTACATCAAATCTATTGATCGGACCCTTTTTTTTCAAAACAGATATTATTTTCTGTTCATTCTGTTAATGTAAAAAATCACTCTGTACACGGTACAACTGAATAAATAACTGAGGCTTATGTTTCAGACTCCCTACTTTCAAGAATATAAGCATTTCTGGCTATGTTTCTGAATAACATGTTTTACTTGTTAATTATGAGAACAAGCGAATCATGTTTGGTTCATGTAGATAGGTGGTATATACGATTATAAAGATATTACTTGTACTGTTTTGATTAGTTTGTGGTTCTGGATGTCCAACTCATTATCATGTTATGGTAATGGTAGACTCCAACAATCTTTTACATTAATCAAGGGAGTCGCAGTCGGACTGTTACTGCGTACAAGTCCCATTTTGAGGGAAAACAGAAGAGCTATTTACTCACTTGCTAGTTAAAGTTTTGGTAGACTCCAACATTCCTTTACATTAATCAAAGGAGTCGCAGTCGGACTGTTACTGCATACAACTCCCATTTTGTGGGAAAACAGAAGAGTTGTTTACTCACTTGTGCTAGGTAAAGTTTTGGTAGACTCCAACAATCCTTTACAGTAATCAAGGGAGTCGCAGTCGGACTGTTACTGCGTACAACTCGCATTTTGTGGGAAAACAGAAGAGTTCTTTACTCACTTGCTAGGTAAGGTTTTGGTTCAAAAAACTACCAGAGAAACAATCCAGATAGCAGAGCCATACAAAGCGATAAGAAAAAACAAATATCAAGGTCAACTCGAATATCATAATTAAATGTAAAAACTGCAAGTCCGCAACCCCTTCTTCTAATTGTGCCATGAGCATTTCAGCAGTGCGCAGACATCCAGGCCAGAAAAATGGAGGACCAAGCAACAAAATGGTATTCTGGTATATTATAATTTTATTTGTTTGCTCTGTAAGAATAGTAGAGTACATAGATCAAACGTCAATGTGTAAAATTGTTCCAAATGAAAATACATAGACACAGACTAAAATATCTTTCGTAAAAGATGACACACATGCTTGACAACTCATTCATCAGATCCCAGATGCTCTGATGCATTGTCTGCTCTGCTTCAGCTCGCAGCGGGTAGAGCGAGAAAAAAAAGGGCACTCTCTACCGCCTCAGGCTCTGCATAATGTACTGCGCGTACAGATCCCTGCAGAAAAATATAACAAAATGAGGTCAATACGCCTGCAGACCACGCACACATGAGCATATCATGTCATCCTCCGAGATCAGATGATGAGAACTTACATGGAGTACTGGATGGCTTCACGGGCGTCAGCGGCGGGCAAGAACTCGTTGACGGCCACCTCCTTGTTCTCGTTCTTCTTGTCTGATGAAAGAAAACGAACAATTGAAGGGAACGTGCAACACAGAGATCACGAAATTAAAGCAATTGTTGTATATATATGTCGAGCGAGACGGCGAGCGAGCGAGCGTACAGTCTTCGAAGAAACGCTTGATCTCCTGAAGGCGGTGAGGGGAGAGCTCGTTGATGTCCCTGAAATGGCGGTACTCGGGGTCGTCTTCGCAGACGGCGATGATCTTGTCGTCCTTCTCGCCCTGGTCGATCATGGGCATGAGGCCGATGGCCCTGGCCCGGAGGAAGGAGCCGGGGAGAACAGGCTCCTGCATGAGGACGAGGACGTCCATGGGATCGTTGTCCTCGCAGAGCGTCCGGGGGATGAAGCCGTAGTTGTGAGGGTACACGACGGACGAGTAGAGCACGCGGTCCACCTTGATGAGCCCCGTCTTCTTGTCCAGCTCGTACTTCACCTTGCTCCCCTTGGTGATCTCCACCACCTGCTCGCTCGGCAGACAATCCATCAGACATCGAGGTTCAGACAGTCCAATAACGAAAGGCGTGCATCGATCGATCATGGCATAGGAGGAGGAGGAGGAGATCACTCAGGGGTGATACGTACCACATTGAACACGGCCGGCGCCTCGGGGCCGATCTCGAGATCGTGCCACGGGTGCGCGGCGACGGAGCGCCGCGATAGCGAGGAGAGGATGCGCTCGTTCAGCCGCGGCGCGCGGCGCGGCGGCTCCACCTGCAGCTCCGCCATCGCCTCCGCCACCTCGGCCGCAGCGGCCGCGGCGCGCCCGTTGCCTCCGTCCTCCTGGCTCATCTTCTTCGCTGTCGTCGAGATCGAACGGAACGGGACGGGACGGGAGCAAATTAAAGCTGTGGCCTGCGTCGCTCGTTTTTCACGTCGTGCTCGGCGACACTGGTTGGGTCACCGCAGCGCTCGCGCGGTGGCATATATAGGAGGGAGGACAGGCAGCGGCGGTGCGGGTTAGGGTGGTGGTGGTCGACGCGGGAAGTTGGTTGGTGTGGAGGAGGCGGTCGACGCGGCTGACTGGCTGAGGCGTTGGCTGCACGTGGGAGCCGCGTCTCGTTATCGTCCAAGCCGATGCGGTGCCGGGCTGGCGCGGGAAGCTTCCCCGCGTCGCAGCTATCCTCCATGATCCATCCGGTTCCCCGGTCACCGGCTCACCACTCTGCTTCGTCTCGTGTCGAACACGTTTGCAAGTATGTCCATTCTTCGTGGCGAATATGCTGCCACTACCCCAGTGCAGAGGCAGCATTTGATAATTTTTACGTGGTGCTTTGTAGCTGTAGTTTAATAAGTTTGTTCCTTCAGGAAAGCAGGTACAGGCTGTGGCAACTGCCCCTGTTCAAAAGCCTTTGAGATCGTGACTCACATGACTGGAGCATTACTCTATCTATTATACTAAGGGTGAATAAAGGAAGCCAGGGAATTTCATTCATATCATACCACCGAAAAGTGCCGAAGCGAGATCATGACGCACATGTTAATGAGTCTAGCGTCGTGCCAATGCATGCATGCCACTCGTTTCGGAGAGATCGACATGGCAACTTGCACGATCCAGGAGCTCGTACAGGGTGACAAAACGGCACGGATCATGATCGAATAAAATCAGGGCTAGATTCTGTGAGATGCCGGCCGAGTTGCAAGGAGCAAATCACCCAGTCATGAGGTTAGCCGAATTGCACAACGTTCATATCAATTCACACCATCACAAAGCAGATGCAAGTGCTAGTTACCAGTCAATATCCCAAGTCACTAGAATTATGATCAACAGGGTCATTAAAATTTCCTTTTGGATGCGATCACTGAACAAGATTAAGCTGATCTGATCGGGAGATCACTTTTGTTACAGACAAGAAACTGGCATCGCCAAATTCAGACAAACAGAGTCGAAGTACACTATCCCTGTCTCAGCATGTGCAACATCACAAACTTGTTGCCTAGCCGTCTGGTAGAGGAACGGAATGCTCCAGCTCCACCCGAACTTTCACACCGTCCTCAAGGGCGGAGAAACGAGAATCACACCATCTCCTCGGACGAAAAGGAAGGGGATATTGCGTTTACTTGTCTGCAAGAAACACAAGGCAAATATAACATATCATCAATGGTGAAGTGTTGGAGGGACACAAAGAACTCAAATAGTCAATAAATGAATGTGACGACTCTGTAACATATTATGAATCTGAACATAACTGTTTTTATAGACATCAGACCAGCTTGGCAGTTCAACTGGAAAAAGGGAGCAAGCTGGAGCTTTAGCCGGTCTGAGCCATTCTATTAATTATACCGTGCTAACAGGTGAACCAACTTGATCCAGAGAAAACAAGGATAAACCACAAGTTTTGGTATTCCCTGTTGACTGAACCCACAGATACACTAATGTTGTTTGATTAATACAGTAAGACAGGGATACGTCAGATTAACTATGCATATCTGACAAGCAGTATGGCCAGGTAGACCAACCAGGCAAGCAGATTTTCATATTGACTAATATTTTTTCTTTTTTTTTTCTCGAACACGCAGGAGAGCTGCGTATCATTCCATTAATAGAAGAAGAAAGAGTTTACAAACACACACACCCCCCGGATTACATTCAGTTTACAAACGCGCCTGTGGAAATTCTAAAAACGACCTAGGTAGGATGGTTTATGATCCACCATCAACACCACCATGGATGGAGAGGGCTGTAAGAGCTTTCGCTCCAGCCATACTCCACATGCACTTCTCATCCCCAGCCATGATCAAGGCAGTGGCAATGCTTGGGGAGGCTCCATTGAAGACGCAGTCATTGCGATGCCTCCAAAGCGTCCACGCCCCTAGAACAATGATCGAGTTGAGCCCCTTACGTATTTCCCCGGTCACCAAGTTTGAGGTTCGGCTCCACCACTCATCGAAGTTTATGTCGCTGGGCTGGGGTGAGAGTGTGTTGAAGCCAACTTGGCGCAACAAAATGTGCCAGAACTGTCTTGCAAAGACACAGCCGACAAGGAGATGATGGATGGTTTCGTTCTCTTGATCACATAGGGGGCATCGCTCCGGGTGGGGAAGATTCCTCCGTGCCAGGCGATCAGCCGTCCAACAGCGGTTGTGCGCAGCAAGCCATAAGAAAAAACGGCACTTCCCTGGAGCCCAGGTTTTCCAAATTCGTTCCCATGGGCCAAACTGCACTGACCCTTGGAATTGAGCTTCATACGCTGAACTCGCTGAGTACTGGCCAGAACTTGAGAGGCGCCAAAAATGCACATCCGCCACTCCCGGCTGCAAGGTAATGTCCAGTATGATATCGCACAGTTTGATGAACTCCAATATAACTTCAAAAGAAGCCACTCCGTGAATGTCTTGTGTCCACCTCATATCAGTTAGTGCCTCATGGACAGTTCTCTTGTTGGTTATCCTCTTGGGGACCATGGAGAAAATCAGAGGGGAGAGGTCTTCTAGGCGCTGCCCCATAATCCATCGGTCGCGCCAAAAGAGTGTGTTCCTCCCATCACCAATCTCTGTGGCCACAGCCATTGAGAGTAGCGCCTGAACACAAACGCTTGTTTGCATTGGGAGATCTGCCCAAGGTTTATTTGGTTCAGATTTTTGTAACCACGGCCAGCGTACCCGAAGAGCTCGTCCAAGGTTTTTGAGGTCAGAGATGCCCAGCCCACCTAGTTCTTTCGGTCTAGCAACTTTAGACCAAGCAATTAAACAGTGCCCTCCATGAGCTTCTTTGCGGCCACGCCACATGAAATTCCGACTGATTTTTTCCACGGCTTTGATCGCCCAAGGAGGAAGATCCAGCGCCATAGCATGGTAGATTACTGTTGCTGTTATTACAAACTGAACCAGCGTTGCCCGCCCCATTCTCGTCATCAAATCCGCCTTCCATCCGGGCAGAAGATCAGCCAAGCGATCCATGAGTGGCTGCAGCTGTGCCTTTGTGAGTTTCTTCAAAGAGAGGGGCAAGCCAAGGTACTTGATGGGAAATTCAGTAAGCTGACAGGGGAGACGCTCTTGCAGCAGCTCTATGTCCTGAGGCAAACACTGGATGGGAGCGACGCTACTCTTCTGCACATTGGTACGAAGGCCGGTGGCTGTCCCAAAAAGTTGCAGCATGTTCATTGTGATATCAATGTCACTTGCAACCGGTCGGAGGAAGAGCACGACATCGTCAGCATAGAGGGATAGGCGATGCTGAATAGACCGAGATGATAGAGGCTGGAGCAGGCCGGCCTCCGACGCCCTCGCAATCATGAGGTTTAAGGTGTCCATTACTAAGATGAACAACATGGGAGAGAGGGGATCTCCTTGTCTTAGACCTCTCTGATGAGAGATGAACTCCCCGGGACTACCATTCAGCATAACTTGAGTAGAGGAGGTGGTGAGCAGTCCACTCAACATATCCCGGAAATTCTACCAAAACCGAGCTTCTCTAGCACTTCCATGAGAAAGGGCCAAGAAACTGAATCGAAAGCCTTTGAGATGTCCAATTTCAGAAGAATTCTTGGCTGTTTTTGGGAGTGGAGGAACCTTGCCGTTTGTTGAACTAACATGAAGTTGTCTTGAATGAACCTTCCCTTGACAAAGGCACTTTGATTATTGGACACCATGCTGTCAAGCCGACCAGCAAGCCTGTTGGCAAGAATTTTTGTGATGAGCTTCGCAAAACTGTGAATAAGACTTATAGGCCGAAAGTCTTTAGCTTCTATCGCACCCTCTTTTTTTGGCAATAGAGTGATATACGCTGTATTGAGAAACCTGAAATTCCTGAAATCCCTTCTCCACACTGCTGAAATCGCAGCCATAATGTCAGGTTTGATGGTTTCCCAACATGTCTTGTAGAAACGCCCCGTGAATCCATCAGGCCCAGGGGCCTTGTCAGACGGGAGTAGTTTGATGACGTTCCATACTTCGGCCTCAGAGATGGGTGCATCCAGGGCTTCAAGATCATGCTGCTGCATACCAAGTGCCTCGAGATCAAGAGTGTGTTGCCTTTCCTCCCTGGAGCCGATCAGGTCTGTATAAAAATTGAGTAGCACTTCTGCCTTCTCATCATGTGTAGTGACAACATGTTCCCCGTCCTTCAGTTTGGCAACGAAATTTTTTCTCTTTCGATGTCGGGCATGAAGGTGGAACAGACCCGTGTTGGCATCACCTTCACGCAACCATGTGACCCGTGATCTGATCCTTGCAATTGTGCGTATCAAGGATGCAAGGGCAAGTGAATGCTTCTTCAAGTTGTTGCGCAACCATGTCTCGTGGGGACTCAGCTGCCTACTGTCCTGTGCAATGTCCAACTGGTGAATTATCTCTTTGGCCAAACCAATCTGTGATTTAAAATGGCCAACCTTCTTGTCACTCCAACTCTGAAGCCCTCTTGCAGTAGCCTTAAATTTCAGAGAAAGGGTCTCCAAAGGACAAGGTTTGTGCTGCACTGACTCCCAAGCTTGCTGAACTGCACCCTGAAAACCCTCAAACTTGGGCCAAAAGGACTCGAAATGAAACCGCTTCTTGCCCGGCTTGTTGTCTCGAAGACCAAGAAGAAGAGGGCAGTGGTCAGAATCCTCAGTAGCGGCACTTTGGAGAAGACAATCTGGAAATTGCAGCTCCCAATCTGTGGAACAGAATACCCGGTCCAGCTTGACAAGCGTGGGAGAGGCTGATGTGCTGGAGCTGGTCCAAGTAAATTTGCGGCCATGAAGTGATAGCTCCTTGATGGCGAGGTCGTCAATAAGCCTTCTGAATCGACCCATCATAGCACGGTTGAGGTTGGAATTATTTTTGTCCTCGTCTTTATAGATCAAATTGAAATCACCGGCTAAAACCCATGGTCCTGGGCAGAGCGCTCGAACATTTCGAAGTTCTTGGAGGAAAGCAATCTTGTCTTCATTTCCTTGTGGCCCGTAGACACATGTGAGCCACCAGGCATCCCCATTCTCCGGTTGAAACTGGACTGACACACTAGAAGTGTCAACTCTGCTTGTCACGGCAGCACCGAGCCTTGTTTTCCATGCTACAAGAATACCTCCACTTGCACCGACGGACGGAAGGTAAACAAAATTGTTGTCAAATTCAGTTCCAAGCATGGACAAAATATTTCTTCGGGAGACTGACTCCATCTTTGTTTCCTGTAGGCAAACCACATCAACCCGAGCTGAATCAACGATGACTCTAACCGAGTCCTGACGTGCGGACGAGTTAAGACCCCGCACGTTCCACACAAGAATGTGAGAAGGATCCATTTAACATAAATTTTGGATCGACCAGACAGCAAACCATGCTGCTCAACAATACACATCGGCCGCACCTCCACCATCATCATCCGGAACAGCCCAGCCAAAAAGAGAAGCTAAGGCCTGAATGTGAAAGGCAGACAACGGTTGTTGAAATAATTTAGCATAGTTTTCTTGGTCTTCTTGCTGGAGACGCTCTTGATCATCGCTGAACCCGAGAGAGCGCATAACCATGCGCTTCGATCTGGGCAGGACGACCTGAGCCGGTTCAGCGCTAAGCCCCGCAATGCGTCGGCTGCGACGGGGCGAAGAACCTGACGGCGCGGTCTTCTTTCTCCTCTTGTTGATTTTGGGCACCGGGAGGAGGGTACCCACAGCCTTGGAGATACGATTGATGAACTGCTGTTGTGGTGTTGCAATCGCAGGGGGAGGGGTGGAAGCTCGAGGAGCCACCCGTCTTCTAGAAATTGACCCATCGCGGCGTCGCGAGTACACAAGCAGAGGCCGAGCCGATGTTGTATGCGTGCTACCTTGCACAGAGCTGGATGGATCGGACGCCATTGGGGGTGGCAGAACCGAGGCAGTGCCTTCCAGGTTACATGCCAGCATGGAACATGCACCCCCCTTCTCAGCCTCCGCGGTCTGCAGCAAAGAATCGTCATCGTTGTGTGTAGCGGCGGCCGGAGTTGAAGGGCCCATCAGCGGCTCCGTCGGCGAAGGTGGGAGTGCGGCGAGGCCATGGCTGCCAGCACTCACCACGCCTGCTGGCGTCGGCGCCGCCATGTCCGTGGACGACGGCGGGAGGACAGCATCATGAGCTGCCCCGGCGCCATCGCAGGTCTCCGGCATGGACGTCAGAGCAGGGGCGGGAGATGGAGAGAAATTCTCAGCCAGGTTGGGCTCTTTTTGAGTTCGAAGAAGGCTGGCTTTGTGATGGGCGAAACTGGCAGCCCAGAATCATGACCCAAGTCGTTCACCAAGCCCAGCAGCGCACCACCATCAATAGCAGGTTCGGGAGCCAGAAGGGGCGCGACAGGAGAATCGGAAGGATCCGTCTCGACTGCCACGCCAACCCCGTATGTCTTCTCGGCGTCGTCGAGTAAAGGCAATGCCTCCTGGGAAATAGGCGAGGCCGACGCGTCATCAATGGCCGGAACAGTTTCCGAAGGCAGCTCGTCGCGTTGGGAGCTGCCCCCGGACGCTGGCGTCGCTTCGATCAGAGGAGTGGAATTGGGAGGCGCCACGTGGCAGGCCGCGGCTTGGCGTGGGCCGAGGCGCGAGTGCACCGAGCCCCGAGGTGGCTCGACCGTTGGACTTGCCGCCGAGCCCGGCGGTGGAGTGCCGGGGGACGGCGATCGGCGGCGGCGACGGGTACGCCTCCGGCCACGCCCACGGCCACCACCGGAAGAAGGCGGGGACGGCGGGGACGGAGGAGGCGCATCATCTACTGGGGGCGACGACGAGGAGACCACCACCTCCACCGGATAGACCAGGCCGCGCTTGGCCGGCGGCACCTCGGCCTCCGGCCTCGTCGGCTCGGGGATGAACATGTCGACGTCTGTGGGGACGAGGTCCCGTCGCAGACACCAGGCTGAGAGGCGGAAAGACCTCAAGTCGCGTCGCGCCGCCGTCTCAGGGTGCAAGGAATGTACCCAGCAGACACCATTGAGGAGCTGCTGCGCGGTAGCCAATTCCCAGGCGTGGGCCGGAACACCTCGGAGCTCGACGTCGACGAGGTCCGGCAGCGCCGCGCCGTGGGCCAGGGCCAATCTTGTCCAGCGCTTAAGATGCAGGCTGAACCCAGGACCGTGCAAGGGCTGGCCTCGATTGAAAACTCTGTCTGCCGTTGCCACATTAGGCAAGATGAGAAGGAAATCTTCTGGAGCTGCGGCGATCAAGGACATCGACTCCAACTCAACGTCGAACTCAGCTGCAATTTCTTCAAGAACCTGTGTCTCCGTGACAGCAGGGCGATTGCCGATCACCGTAACAAGCAGCGCTCGGCGGAGATTGGCTTCCTCGCGCACGATGCTGGCAGAGCGGTCAACGACGCAGAAATGTCGGACCCGCTCGGCAAGGCCGGACGGAGCCTCCGCACTGGCCGCAACAGGTGCGGGAGGCTCGACGTCAGAACCAGACGGTGGAGGAGAGTCACCGGCGCTATGACGCCCGGGACGCCGCCGTCGGCGCCGGGGCCGTCGTCGCGGCCGACCATCGCGCTCATCCAACGGAAGGTCACTAGCACCGGTAGGCGCCGTCGCAGCCAGCCGCGGTTGCGAGCGCGGCACAGCCGACGGAGTCACCCTCCGCCACTCCAGCGCCGGCTTTTGGGGACGTCGAAGAGGGGCTGGCTTTGCCAGCCTGCTCGGGCACACGTACGACCGATGCCCAGACTCGAGGCACATGAAGCAGCGAGTACGGAGGCGACAGGCCGCGGCGCGGTGCGAGCCAGAGAAGCAGTTGAAGCACCGGCCTCGGAGGTCCACCGGGACAGCTCGACGAGGCCAGGTGGAACGGCCGGTTCGCGACCGGCGGCCACGCTTCCGCTCGACCAGCTGCCACCCGTCCTTATCAGCAGCAGGCATCGGCAATGAGCAGAGCCCAATCTCGGACTTCAGGAGGATCTTCGGCGAGGAGGTGCGCCGCGCCTGTCCCGGGCGGCGACAGGAGGATCCGGCGAGGCAAGGAGCGCCTCCTTGAAGGAGAACGGGAGAGGCGGCGGAGAGGCGGACTCGTCAGCCGTCGGGCTGAGCTCCTTCCACCGCTGGACGGCGGAAACCTACCTGTCGGCACGAACGGGCGGGCATCTGGGGACAAGGAGGAGGAGGAAACCGGCGCTTTCTGGAAGGGTTGAGGGGTGGCCGCCGGAGCCGGAGTGGCCGTCGGCGTGGGGTTGAGGTGGGTGCGGGCGCCGGGAGGGGCGGAGTCGGGAGCGAAGCGAGGAGCCATCCTCCCTATCCTCCCATTACTTCCCATCTTCGCATTAACTCGACTAATATTTTTTCTGAAGCAATATATTACTACAACGAGCATAATTTTTTTGCACTTTCTGTGCTTTTTAAACATATAAACCCGGCCTCCTGCCTAAGCTAATCCACAAGTTCGACCAGTAGCCTAGTGACTAGAGAACATTGGACAGGTCAATTGCCAGCCAAGTTTGAGAATATCGGTCCAATCTGTAATCTCAGCCTTGCAGTGCTGAGTATTCAGATGGCTCATAAGTCATGACAAGAACAGCTAACCAGTACCGCGCAAAGCGACCGTGTTATACTGTTATGTTAAGCAAAATCAGGCCTGAGTTGGTGATGGTGCAGTTGCAGAAAAGCATGTAACGATGATGAGGGCATGATGAATTTTTCAAATTATCATTAAGTTGATCTACATATGGTTATGTAAAAAAAAAAGCATATCAGTGCGTCAACCTTAGAAGATCAAATTGACACTTGAAGAACTCATAAATGTGTAATTAAGAAGTCAAAAATACTTACGCGAACGATCTCCTCATAAGTCTCATCATCAATTTCCACAGTAGTCACTACCTCCTCAACATCTCCAAGTATCATATTGAGATGCTGATCATAGGCCTGGATTGAAGGTAGCATAAAGGCATCTTAGAGTCCAGAAACCAAAATGTGAATATCATGGTGCAAAATCAGGGAGCAATCATATTAAGTGGATTACCAGCCCCTATGAATAAACATCAAGTTGTTTGAACATATAACTGAACAACTATGAATACATAAAGCAAGACAAAAAACAGTGATCATATATGACCCATTGCCCAAAAAAGCTTTTAGAAGGGAGAAAAGAGCAGGAGAATCATACAAACACATAACAGTTGCAACGCTATCTGGAACTTAGCTAGAAACATAAGGTCAAAAGTCCAATGGACAACTCCTTGTGGAACGCTACAATACTTGTTAAGAGCCTTTACAATCAACTATTCAGATCCTACTTACTGGTCAGTGCAAGGATTAGACAAGAACCCTGGCTCTAGAAACCAATATTTATGTGACGCGGTACATTATTCAATAATAATGTCTTGTCCAGCATTCAGAAAAATAGATGATATCAGAATATGCGTTGTTTTAGTGATGATGTAGCACTGTCCTGGCATTTCCACAAAACTCAGCAAAAACGTAAATCGCACCAATTTTAGTTGAAAAAAAAAAGAGCACAATTTCAGTTCCATTGTGTATAGTTCACTGCCTCTCTTGTGGCTTCCTACCGGTTTCATCTCTATCCTACCCCAACTTGCTTGGGATAAAAAGGCTTTGCTGTTGTTGGTTCACTAAGCAAGAGTTATTTTACTTCGAGATATTTCCGCACAGAAGCAATTAAACACAAAAGTCTGGCTATAGCTTGCTTGAGAGCCAGAGCTGGGATTAATACAATCTTCTTATATTATCTAATAAAACACACAATTCATAACACGTAACAGCTAGTAACAACAGGAAGAGCCTCCACGCCAACAAGGCAACGAAGGCCGCCGCAGCAAAAGAGGAACCAGAGAGGGACGGGAGAACCATACATGGAGCTTGCCGCGGAGCTCGCGCTCGGAACGGAGCTTGACGTAGATACGCTCGTCGAGGCTGAGCCGGATGAGATCCAGCGGCTCCTTCACCGCCATGTCCTCCTCCGTCGCCATCGCTGCTCCTCGTCCCTTCCGCCCTTCTCGATTCGCGATCTGAGGCCTACTAAACCCTAGCCTCGATTCGAGTCGAGCTCGCGGAACACACAGCTGCCGCCTGCGCTTGGTTTCTCCTGCGCTTTGGTCTCGTGTGGGTCCGTGCGGCAGAACCCGAACTCGTTCCGGTCAAGTTTTCGGGCCCGTGTTTTGGCCCAAGGAAAATGTGCCTTTTGTGAGACGTGGGCTGGTGCTCACTTGTTGTTTTGGTCCGTTTAAGGTGCCCACCAGTTGGATTCGGGAGCCACCAAAACACGAATGCTCATGCTCATGCTCAAAAAAAAAAAAACACGAATGCTGTACATGTAATCTGTCATTATTTCCCTCTGCAAATCATCTCAAGAGACGGGTCAAGAAACTTTCAAATGTCCAGAAACCACACAGCAAACATGTAATCTAGTTGTAATCCCAGACCGGGTCATGTACACCGGTTCATGTGAGACCAAATCTTCCCCTTGTAAACACCTAAGATTTCGCCAGGGTGCACTAAGCCGGCGATCGATGAATTGAGAATTGGTTGTCCTTGAAGAAGGCTTATAAAACGTCAGTTTCCTGATCAGTCAGGACCGGGACGAGAACAAATACTTGTGCGAGGCTCAGTTACACCTCTCCGTCCAGAGGCAGCTGATCGAAACCCGTTTCTCCTCAACCGGGCCCTGCCCTGCTCCGTCTTCATTCTTGCGATTTTTTTTCTCCGTTGCTCGCAATCTGTAGGAAATGGCGCACCGCACGAAGAAAAGCGAGGAGGCAGCGGCGGAAGGCGACCAAGGGGAGCGCATTACGGCGTACCAAGTCTTCGCTGATATCTACGTGCTTGTTTATGTCTTCTCCTGGAGGATAGGCCAGCTCATTACTGCAAATGCTGAAGAAGCTATCGGGAGGCTTCGCAGATACGTACTTGAGAAATTCAGCAAAAAACGCTGATAGTACTATATTGTAGTATTGGGTACTCAGGCAGGCTCTTCAAATACCTTTTAGTATTTGTTATTGCATTATTAATAAAATAAGTCTATTGCTCCTATAAATCTCGTGGTGTGACACCTTGCTTTATTCAGTAAGTTAAAAACTACTACGGTCTTAAACTCCTGCCTTAATTGGATGCAAATAGTTGTCCAAGGTGAGCCGCTAGCCAACCGAACACCTTGCTCAGCCCAAAAAAAATAGGATCTTAAACCCCTGCCTCCATTGAAGGCAAATAGTGGCCCAAGATGCAATCCCATGATTGAACCCGGCTGACAGGGCTCCTAGCCAAAGCCGCTATCCAACCGAGACTCTTGCTCGACCCACAAAAATAGATCTTACACGCCTTCCTTCATTGGAGACAAATAGTGACCCAAGGTGCGATCTATATGGATCGAACCTTAGTGGCAGCGCTGCCAGCTGGAGCCACTATTTGGCCCCCCCACCCCCCCCCCCCCCCCCCCCCCCCCCGGCATTTTTTACGTTGTACGTTGTGCGAGAATGACTCCTCTGCTTCCTCACACGTCTTCAACATCGTGGGCTTCGTGGGGAGCACTCTCACCTACACCTTTTGTTTTGATATGGATCAGTGGCGGAGATAGGCCCAAGCCTCAGGGTAGGCCAAATTCTATTTAGGCTATCTATGATGGGCCGAAGAAGGGAAAAAAGCAAAAAGAAAAGAAAAAGAAAAATATGGCCCACCCTATATCCACCCACTGGCTCCGCCAATGATATGGATCGCACTAATTAAGCGAACCCTCTCCATGCCCCTGCCCTAGCCATCCTCGTCCTAGTGTCGCTACCATGCATCCTTGCCCTCGCCGCTCGGTGAGAAGAGAGCCATAACACCTACTTGTAGGTGGCACTGATATAGTATCTCTGATGATAAAATTTCTACCATCATATCTTTCTTGCACAATGTCGTAACAACCCTCCGTCCACAAATATAGTAGCTCCCTTCTTGGAGAGGTGAACTCCAGAAATGGTTATATTTATGGATAAATTTCAAGCCTCGGAATGCTTATAGATGGGGAGACTAAAATTTGTTTCTTCATCAAGATTGATGTGGCGTCCTCGAAATAAGCACGTCCAGATACCTTTTTGAGAAAAGGAAACATGGTTCCTTGCTGCAGATCCCATACCCTACTTCCAAAAGCCTGGGTATTCTCTACTCAGATAATTCCAGCTGCGCTAGCATCTTGATCGCAGCCATATGTCACACCCCACCAAACATCGTCGCTAATAACAAAGCTTTCGCCAGCTGCGCCAGCCGGCGATCCATTTCTAGTGCTTATATTATACAACGTCGCCTTCGACGTTTTGTACATTTCTAAGCGAAGTCCGTCGGCCACATTGTTTGGATCTCTTTCCTCGTCTTGCTTTCTTCCAGTACACGGCGCAAAAGTCGCGGGAACGATGGGGAACTGCGCGACGAAGCCAAGACGAAAGGCGACGACGACGCTCCTCCGCCGGAAGAGGCACAGGCGCCTGTGGAGGCCAGCGAGGGCGTCGTGGCCCCAAAAAGCGAGGTGCGTAGCTGATCGTCTTTGATCTCTGAACTTCACTCCCTTAGCCTTTCTCTCGGATTCACGCGACAGCTGAACTGTTTGTGTGAAATATCCTCCTATTCAGTGTTTGCTAGTACTACTGCTACTGTAAAGTAACTTCCAGTATTACAAACAAGCTGTGAATTATCTTGTTGTCCGTTTCTTCCTCTTTATTTCGGCTGATTGCATTGATCGAAAGAACAGAGGGACATTATTTCGGGCCATATACTTTGGGCCCTTTTGCCGAATTCTTCCTTCTGTGGCATGAAATAGGCCTGGTCAGTCCATGATGAGGGCCCTAATTCTGATATGGGCCTCGGATCTGTGAGCAGATAATTTGTTCATGTTGTTTTTTCAGGGAAATTTGTTGATGTTTTTTATACTTCTTAGAGAATATACCAACGTATTAGATTTCATGAACTTCTGTCACACAATGTTAGCTAACCATGTCTTACTGCACGCTTTCCCGGACAGGAGGCTACCACGGCAACAGCTGACACCAAAGAGCCTGACGGGGTCGCTCCCACGGCTACAGCTGACACCAAAGAGCCTGACGAACAAAAAGACGCTCCCAAAGACGATGCTGATCAGGGCAAGGAAGCGGCGACGGCGGCGGATGCCGAGCTCCCGGCGTCCACTTCGGCGGAAGTCGCTTGAATCGTCAGTTCGTCATGCAATGAACTCGTGCTAAAAATTTTTGGTGTCCGTCCAAGTACCACGTTTTCCTCCAGATTTGTGTTGTGCCGTGATCACGACTGTACCATGCTATTCTTCGTACGCCTACCGGGCGGATGTTATTTATTCCTTTGTTCGATTTGATGGTTTGGAAACTGAATTTGGACTGTTTTTCTGTCGAGTTTGCATAAGTTGTTGGAGGGTGATAAGTAATTTTTTGTTGAATATACATGAACTTCTGAACTTTCAGCCCGTTCGGCTGCTGGAATTCCAGCCGGCGGGTGCTGTTGCTGCTACTACAGTAAACGTATTGCTACAGTACGCGAATCCTCCGCTACAGTGTTCTCTCTCACTATTGAAACTGCATCCTCCAACCGAACACTGAACCATTCTGGCGTAACACCCGCTGGAAAACTTTGTTTCTCCGACTGGGAGTATTTCAGGGGACACGAAAGAGGACATACGGGCCGATATCATGGGGTCTCACTCGTGCGGAAGACGCCGCGTCTCTCGTTTCCCGGGATAAATTAAGCGGAACTCGATCGAACATCAGCATCTTCCCGAAGCCTCTCCTGCACCTAACCTAACAACAGATAGCGGCATAATCGGCATAATACTGTATTTTGAATGAAGCAAAGCTGATTCAGATTTTGTTCCCTGAACTTGAAACAGAGGCGACCCCGTGTGAGGCCTAGGATTACATGCTACGTACCGCCGCCTCATTGTGACACGCGGGCAGCTCGAGGTTTATGTAATGGATGGAAGGTGAAGAAGCGTTCAGTGGTAAGTCATCTGTCCATTGGAGTATTCGGGAAAAGATAAGTCGGTTTCCAAGGCCGGTTCACTCTTGGTGTGAACCAACGGACTTGTTTGTCATGCGTTCCTGGTTGACTCGGAACGCACTGCACTCTCGCTGCACGCAACACAATCGTTCGCTTCCTTATCCATCCCGAAGCCCGCACTTATGTCTAGTACCGGTCTCTTTCATGCCAACGGCACACAGGATGTAAACACATCGATATACGCTGATCTGAAGCTCCATGCATGCTTCTCCAAGCCGAGGCGCCGAGCTGGTTCCAGCCGGCCGGAGCGGAGCGGCTGCTGCAGTGCCTGCCGGGGTTCACGGCACCGCTTGCTCCAGCCAGAGCTCAGCACGTAGTACTACGGCCCGAGCGTTGCGTTCACGTGGAGCAAAGCACACGTGCCGACCACCTCGGCTCCGACGACCCGGCCCCGAGCTCCGGCCGGCTCGCGAAAGAGACGAGCCTTTAATTTTGCCACATCGGACGCCGACCTGTACCGCTCGGTCGGTCGTCAAACACTCAAACCTTCTCGTCGTCCTTGTCGTGGCCCCCTAAGAAACCGGTGGCGTGTTTTGAGCACTTCGATCCTGGATCACGACAACCTAGCGAATCACTGAAACTGTCCATTTTAGCTTCGACTTCCCAAGCTTCACTGTACTAGTGCTTACTCTGAAGAAGAGTTTCCATCCGTGTTTAGTTCCGCCTCCGTGCCGTCTGTGCTGAATCTGCTAACGGCTCCTTTCCCCGCTGGCGAACCCCGCCGGATTAACAATAGGGTCTGTGCTGATCGCTGCTTTTAATGGCGGCTGTTAACCGGAAAAAGAGAGGCCTTTCCTTTTCGGTGCGGCTAATGAGCGCCGAGCACGACGGCGTGCGGCCCGGCGTGGAGGCGGAGTACACAACGCGCGGCTTTTCACACGCGCCGGGTGCGCCCCGGCCGACCTCGTCTGCAGGAACGAACCACTGCGTTCGCCGCGCATTTGCATTTGTTTTCTACTGGGCAGAACAGCAGAAAGGCACCGATGCTGACGAGTCGAACTAACAAAAGCGCTAGCGACGGAAAGCTCGCACCCTGCGAAGCTTTGTGGGTCGGTAAAAAGCTGTGAGGAGTCTCTCACCTGCGCGCCTGCCGCCATTCCCGGGTTTATCCGGCACGGCACGCGCGGGCGATGTTTTGTGCCGTGCCGTTTCTTATCGCTTACGTGAACGGACAACAGCGTCGTCAGGTTCAAATGCTATAGTCTCAAAAAAAAAAAGGTCAAATGCTATTACGGAAATCCTAGGGTCTGCCGTGCCGACTACTACAGGTGTGGTCACCGGATTTACCCGCGGTTGATGTTGTACTAGCCCGTGCGCGACGTGAAAGTCGCAGCGTCAGCGTGCCGCCGCTGTCACCCGTGTTCCCTGGCTCACTGTCCCAGCTGCAGCTGCGCTGCGCTCCCACCGCAACGAACCGAGCCCGTACGCGCTGCCAAGCCGCCGCGCTTTCCCTGGCGCGACGCGGGCTCCGGGGGTGGTGACGCCGTAACACGCGTTACGGGCGCGTCGGGCCACACTCTGCTCCGCCCAAACGGAACGGAACGAGAAGACGGGGACGGGACGGGACGGTCAACCCTGCTGCCGCCACCGCGGACCGGATCGGGATAATAAACCAGCGCGCTCCTCGCAGCTGCCCCGATTTCCCTTCTCTCGCTCGCCCCTCCTTCTCTTCCTCTCCTCCACACCCACTTCCAATCCACCTCCCTTTCCGCGCATCGCGTGGGCGGACAAACAAACCAGGCGGTGAAAGTGGAGCTCGGTGGCCGGGCGAATCGGAACCGCCCCTGCGCGCTTCGATCCATCTTCTCTTCAGGCGGAGGCGCGGCTCCGGATCGGGATTTCGCGGTCGTCCAGCGACGACTTGATGTGAGTGTTCTAGCTCTCGGTGGCCCGATTTGGAGCTCTTTGGTTTTGGTCTGCGTGATTCGTAAACTCCTCGTGCGTAGGCTGTGAAAAAAAAAACACCTCGTTTTTGGGCGTTTTCTCGTCCACACGTCGCAAAATGTGCGCGCTTCTGGGCGAAAATGGTACAAATCGTCCAGAGTTTAGGTCCTTCACCTCTCCATCTAGGTTTTATCGACGCTGTTTGAAGAGGCCGTCGTGTTAATCGAAGCTCAGCTGACGAGTAGTAGTACTTACTCAGCTGCCGTCGTCGCCCCCCATTCCTGACCTGTTAGATCTTGCGTCGGCGTCTTCTGATATTTCGTTATTTCGTGCCCCGTCGATTTTCTACCAGATGTGTTTCTCAAAAGTTCTCTCCTTCCTTTACAAAAAGATAATAATCATGTCCTTGAATGATGAATCAGGAAAAGTTGTCTTTTCACCAGAAATCACCTAATTCTAGCATATTAATGGTTGGTAGTACGAGGCCCAAGTTTTCTTTCTCGAAATGTTTGCAACATGCCCCAGAATGGGCTGGTGTGACCCGACGGCTTTGAGAAAAAGTTCTTGGTCTTCTTTCGCAGCTGCCCTCTTCAATTTCCGTAGCAGTATGGGAGTATGTGGTTATAGTCCCAGGGAGACTCCCTGTTTCCTGTGGGCTATGCTGAGCGCCGAGTTAGCTGTTGCGAGCTGTATACTTCTACCTGGAAATGGTCTATTGTTGGTCACATGTACCTGGCTCTATTCCGCGATAAGATTCACACGTTTTCTCATCAAAGATGCTTTTCTTGTGGCAGGTACAAACCGGTGATTGCTTCTCTGTAGCCACAACCCCAAAAGCAGAGCAGGCAATTCCCTCCGGGGTGGCGTGATCTGGTGAGCCGCCACTGTTCCATAAGTGGAGCAACCAGGAGGGCTGTCGGTGGTGGCTTTCCCTGAGGCATATAATTGGCAGGCGAAGCCTCAAGGTTCTTCCAGACCTTACTACTACCCGGTGCTATCTGCATCATCCATGTCGTTCGCAGTATCGTTCGTGATGTCCGGGATGGGGTTGGGAGCTGTCAAGGCGGAGCTTTGATGTGACCATCGCTGGCCTTTACGGGCTCACCGGGGCATCACAGGGGGAGTCGCAGAGCACGGTGCACGAGCTCCGTGATGCTGATATCATCATCCAGGAGAGCCGGTGGGCTAGTCTCCCACCTGAGCTCCTCCGTGACGTGATCAGGAGGTTGGAGGCCAGTGAGGCACCTGGCCGGCTCGCAAGAATGTTGTCTCCTGCGCTGCTTTTGTAGGGCGTGGAGGGAGATGTGCAGGGAGCTCGTGCTGAGCCCTGAGTTTAGTGGGAAGCTTACTTTCCCGGTATCCTAAAGCAGGTAAGCTTCGCATTCTCTAATGAAAGCAAGCTTGAACTACGAGCTGTTTAAGAATCTATTTCGTACCTAGCATAGCAACATCCCGCCTAT